>PYHW01009491.1:346949-360670 GCA_013186435.1 Turdus rufiventris
CCCCACGCCCCCGGTCCATCCTCATTCCCCCCATCCTCATCCTCGCTTCCTTCATCTTCATCCTCACCCTCGTCCTCCTCATGCCCCCCCACGCCCGGCCGCGCCTGCGCGATCGCCGCCCCGCCCAGCCTCGCTCGGCCCGCACCTGGGTGCCCCTCGCCCACGGATTCGGAGGTGAAGAGGAAGGTGCCCTCCTCGATGAACACCTCGTGGAAACCGTTCAATTGCCCGTTCATGGCGGCGCGATGGGCGGCGACAAGCGGAAGAGGAGAACACCGGAACAACAGAACCCAACCACGGCAGCGATGGACTGAACGCGGCCCCTTTCTCACCGCCTTTATTTATAGCCTACTCGCCCCGCCCCGCTGCTGCGCCCAGCCAATTGCGAGCTCAATACGCACCACGGGGGCGGGGGGCCAGAACCACTGCAATCAGGCAGGGGGAGCACGTTACGTAACGCGGAGCTTGAGCTCAACCTCCGGGGCAGCCCCTAGTGCCCCGCCGCCAGCCGAGCACTCACAGAAGGTAAAGTGCCCATCAGGCCGTTTTCTCTGCCCCGCATGGTCTAACGTTGCGGGCGAGCACTGATGCCCCCTGCGTACTCCCCCGTGATGCCCGCATGGTCCCTCCCGAGAGGCTCGGCAGCTCGAGGCGCGAGTCGATGTACGCATGCGCCCGGCCACGGCAAGGAGAGCGCATGCGCAATACACGACCCGCGGGCAGCGAGGACAGCTCCGCCCCCTCGCCGCCATCTTGCGCAGACCGGCGTCGCCATTGTGCGACATTGGGCCCGCCGGGACCGAACCCGGCCCGGGCTCCGGCCCCGGCCGCAGTCGCACGGCTACCCCAGGCGCTACGGACCGGCGGGGCCGGTCTGAGCCCGGGCACGGCCCTGATGGTGCCCCCTATGCTGTTGGTGGTGCTTGAGCTGTTGGTGGTACTTGACACCTGATGCAACCGGTGCCCGATGTTGCCAGTGCAGGAGCCGCTGCGGGTCCGGCTCCCCCCGCCATCGCCTCCGGGCCCAGCTCGGAGCACCGCCGCATCCAGCTACTACATACAGGGCTCGGCGAGAGCTTGGGCAGGAGCTACGTGCCCAGGACAGAGCGACGCCCAGGACTGACATACCCTGACAACCACCAGCCAGGCAGACGCCCCGGAAAGACAGACCTGGCACCCCCACACAGCCAGATGTGACAGACACTGGCACCCCCCAGCCCTGCGACAGATGGACACACAGACACCCCCAGGCACCGCTCAGATGGACACTCCTGTGGGTGGGACAGACACACACAAACACTCCTGTGGCCAGGCCAGACAGACAGAGCCAGCCATGTGCTCCCAGCAGACAGGGCTGTGGAACACACCCCACCCCACCCAACATTCGTACAGTGCTTGTCGCTCACCGTGTCTTTGCACAGGGGCTTATTTGATGGGATGCTTCAATAACAGGGGCATCTCCACACGCCCTCCCCTACCACCACTGGAGACAGTCTGGATTTTTGTAAAAAACTGTTTATGGGTTCCATTTTTGTATAAAACTTGGGGGCAGCCGAGCCACTCGCCCACCCCTGGCTGCCACCCTACAGCCTGCGGTGTGTCCTACTCGGAATCTAAACCCATCCCAATGTTTCCTCTACAGTCAATCCTCTATGCTCTTCCTTTTAACTATTCCTTAGAAAAAGTTTCTCGTATCCCCGAGATGTTTCTGTGCCCAGGTACAGTACAATGACGGGGGGATCCGGTGCTGCACTCCCTCTACGCCGTTTTCTGCTGTCCCTTCTTTCCAATCAGGGACTTGTGGATGTGGGGAATGACGCCTGCAGAGAGAAGGGATGACAAAATACCTCAGTTCCTCATTTTTGAATGTCAAGTGGATCCCCTTCAGTGCGACTCCAGGGAAGCAGTGAGCCCATGCATTTCCCATGCAACTGCCAAATTCCTATTTGATTTCCCACATTTCCCCTTCTTGCTAAAATTCCCACTCAAGGCTGGAAACACAGGAACAATGCCTACCTCCACCAGCAATGGTGGCTTTGATCAGGGAGTCCAACTCCTCATCGCCACGGATCGCCAGCTGCAAGTGCCGGGGCGTGATCCGCTTGACTTTGAGATCCTTGGAAGCGTTCCCAGCCAGCTCCAGCACCTACAGGACAGAGGGAAGAGGTGGGAATGCCAAGGGCAGGGCTGCTGGGGCTGGGGAGGGGGGTCCTACCTCAGCCGTCAGGTACTCGAGGATGGCTGCACTGTACACGGCCGCCGTGGCTCCCACACGCCCGTGGCTGGTGGTCCGAGTCTTCAGGTGCCTGTGAATGCGGCCAACCGGGAACTGGGTGGCAATTAATAACCTCGTTAACACCTAGAGTCCCCCCAAATGTGCATATTTACACCCTACACTGCTGATTTGGGCTGCAGCTTCCAGGAGAACACTCCAAACAGAGGACTTAATGTTCGCTATCCAATTTATTTATTGCTAATTTATACATAATATTAACATATGTTATGATACTACATTATATTGTTATCACCTATATTGTATACCATTATAATATAATTTAGTAAAATGTAGTTATATCTTGTACAGTCTGAAATAATTTAAATTATTTTAATTATTATAATTATTAATTAGAAAATATAAAGTAATTCATTCTCCCAATGAATCCTCCCAACCTCTCTGTCCCACCTGACAGCAAACCTCCTCTGCAAGCTCAGGGTTCCTCATTGCTCCATAAGCCTCCAAATGCCAAAATACTCCATTTTGAACCCAAAGAGAAGGGTCTGGGGCCCCCCAGCTGCCCAGCATTCTGTTTCCTGGTGATTCCCTGTGCCATACCTGCAGCCCAGCTCTCTGGGAGCGCGACACAGCCTTGGCCTTGGCCTTGCCACTGTCCTTGCCCGCCTTGCCGCCAGCCTGAGGGAGAAAGGGGCTCATTAATTAATCTAATTAATCCCTGAATCCAAACAATCTCGTTAATTCTAAGCCAGAGGGACCTGCTGCGAGATAATCTGGCAGCTCCCTGGCAACTCAGGGTCTCTCAAACCACGCAGATTCAAGAGGATAAACAAAAGAGGTTATCAGGGTGCAGCAGCTGCTCCCTCACCCAGATATCTTATTCCTGCTGCCATTATTCCCAGAGTTTTTCAGAAGATGCCAAATGGGGGAAAACCAGCCCAAAATCCCATTGCTGGGCTTTTTTTTTTTTTTCCCCAACAGTTGTGAGCCCAGTTTGTTTTCAGATTCGATTTCTCCACATGCTGACACTGAGCACTAGGCAGGACACAGTTCCTGTATATGGGAATGTGAATCCTGCAGGGCTCAGGGATTAATCTCCTCCTAGTCCAGAGTGGGAAATCACCCAGGAGCTCCAGAAACTGTGGATGTAATGAAAATCACGTTGGAAGGAGTGGAAATGCCAAATCCAAGAGTTTGGGAGTTGCTGAGTAACAAGAGCCGAGCACAGGTTTGCTGGGCTCTCCCACCCGCTGTCAGGAAATCCATGGATTCCAGGGATATGGGAATACTCCATGATGTCATTAATCACTAATGAGAGCTGTTCCTAATGAAGGTGAGACCTTTGGGTGATGCAAGAAGGCAGAAGGAGCTGCGCCTTCCCCACGGGAAAGACGTCAGCAATACAGAATCTGCTCCAGGTAAAAAAAAAAAACCAGGGATAACAACCCTCTAAACAAAGTTTTCCAGCCCACAGAGAAACAAGAGCAGAGGCGACAGGAGCCTGAGAACACCCTGGATACTCACAATCCCTGTTTTTATAGCATATACTGATCCCACAAGCCCCATCCTCTCTAAAAAGGAGGAATTTTGGCTCATGATGAGGGAGCTGAAAGGATCCAGAGACACCAGGAGAGCAAGTGGAACACATTAATCCTTAAAACAAGATGCTGGTTAACCTGGGAATGTCCAAGATCTGTGTCCCATCCCAGCCAGCTGGGAGTTAACACAAGGTTCAGTTCAAACACTTAAAAAAAAAAATTAGTCACGAGGGGGCATTAATTAATCCTGAGGTGATTAAAACAAGAAGAGGGCGTCAGATGAGACCATGGGGAACCCAGCAAATCCACTCTGTGTCCTGGCAGTCGCAACAGGAAGGGTCTTCAGGGATGACTTGGAGAAACGGTGAAGCACCAGGAGTTACTTTAATCAGAAGAAAACATCCCTGCAAAACTCAAGGAGGGCGTTTTGGGGGGAAGAAAGGAGGATTTGAGGGGTGGAAAGGCAGATTTATGGGAAAGAAAGGGGGAGGCAAGGGGGATTTGTGGATATTTCCTTGCTCTAGGAATAAAAGGCAGCATTGGGAAAAGCACTAGCTGTTCTACTGAGGGCTTTTATCAGCCAGCTGTGAACTTTCCCACTGCCCCATCAGGTTTTCCAGCTTGGAGCTGCCTGCCTGATACATCTTCAAGGGGGGTTTGAACTAAGAAGAGCAAGAAAGGTCTCGCCATGGAAATCCTGAAGATTGTCCAAATTTCCAACAACCCTCCACAGGGTTTGCAGAGGGGACAAGGGAACTTCCCCCAGTCCAGTTGCCGCCGGCTCCTATGGAAGATCATCCCAGTCTGTGCTGGGAGTGAGGGCTCCTGAACTTCTCCCTCCTGAGGAGGCAATCCCGAGGAATTCTCTCCTCACTCTCCGGGTGAAGGCTCCCAAGGACTCACACAATCCTTCTGACATCTCCATCCCTTCTCTCCACCTAAGTCCCTCGCTGTGAGTATATTCCCATACTAAATCCTCCCAGGGTATGACCCGCTGGATCCTTCACATTGGGCAAACTTTTTTTTTATTTCCTTATCGCTTCAAACAGGACAAAGCCCCTCCAAGCAACAACTTTTTATCTCCTGCCGCACATTCCCAGACATCTCCGAGCACAAGTTCTTGGCGGCACCAGGAGTTGCATAATCCAACGGTGTTTCCGTTAACGCTGAAGGATAGGGACCCTTAGCGCCGGCTCCAGAACCTCCGCGAGTCCCGGAGGCCCCAATGGAACCTCCTGGAGCCCACCTGTGGATCCACAGAACCACCCGAATTTCCCAACAAATCCAGAGAAACCCCTTATGTAACCAGAGAACCCTCCCGCGGATCCAGGGAGTCCTCCAGGTGCCCTGCGAATCCACGGAACTCTCTCAGCGATCCTTAGACCCGCCCAAAGCATCCTGCAGATCCACAGAACCTCTCACAGATCCACGGAAACCCCATAATCTACATGTCCCTGCCCGCCTTCGCTGACAGCTCCAGACCCAGCTCCTCCCGCTCCCGTTACGGGGCCACGGGAACGAGGCAGCGGGGAGAATGAACCCCCTTTTCTTCCCCCACGGACCGGGCCATTTCCCCGGGAAGCAGGCTGAGCTGTATCCCACGTAACCCCGGAGGAGGCGCCGGCCGGTTGACAGACCCCTCTTGGGCCCCTCGATTGACGTTTCTCCCACGACAGCCGCTTCCTCCCGTCCAACCGACCCGTAACAAGCACAAAACGCCACCGAGGAGACACCGGCCGACACTGCGCCGCTCTGACAGCGCTGGAGGGCACCGGCGGGGCCGGATTTGGAGGACAGGACAAACCCCCTCCCCAGGACCCAGGAGGCAGCGGCCATGGGGCACCGGGGGAGCGCCGGGCCGGACCCAAGGTCACGGACCGGGGCCCAGTCCCCTCCCCCCGCCTGGCCTGGGCTGACAGCGGCGCCCATAAGCGGCCCCACGGCGCCCGGTTCAGCCCGGCTACGCTGTCCTGGCCTGCCCCCCGAGTCCCGAGCCCCACTGTGGACCCTGCCCTCACCATGGTACCACTGCCGCCGTCCGAACCCCAAAGCCGCCGCCGCGCCCGACCCGCCTCAGGAGCCGCCAGACAATGACCCGCCCGAGCGGGGGCGGCGGGCCGCGCCGCGCCGCCACCAATCACTGCCTCCCATACTAGTTTGAACATCCCGCGGCGCCCAATGGGCTACCCACTTCTTTCCCCGTCCATCACTGGCTCCGCCCCGCGGCTCGTTTAACGGCTGTGTTGCCTTTGCACACGGCACGGAGCGGGGTGAGGGCGGGGCGTGCTCGCGTCGGTGACGTCACCGCCCGGCGAATAGCAATAACGAGCACAGCGACGTGAGGCCGTGTTATGATGATGGACAGAAGACTCAGCCAATAGAGAGCGGGTAATTTTTCCCGCCCATTCAATCGCTCCGCCCCGGGCCGTGTTTGTGTGAGGGAACCGATGGGGGGAGGGTGGGGGTTTGGCGGGTTTAGCAGAGTTTTAGGCCCCGCCAGCGGATGCGGGCCCTGGGCCTGCGAAAGAGTTCCACGGGGTCGGGGGCTTCGTTCCTGAGGTGGCCTGGCCCTGCTCGGGGCTGAGAGAGGCCCCGACTTGAGGGGAGTCCACCCGGGGAAACCTTCCCTGTGTTTCTTCGGGGCAGTACAGAAATAAGCCGGCGCTGCCCCGTAGGATGAGTGCGAAGGGCGGCTGTAGTGAGGTAACACGGACCCCGCAGCCCGCGAGCTCAAGTGGGGGCTGGGACGGACCTTGAGTGGCTGAAAGGACTCAGTAGTGACTGCGGGGGTCAAGTGTGGCCAAAAAGCCTTAAAATTCACGACACTGTTGCGGGGGGAAAGGGCCCGTTTTCCGAACAAACGTGTCACAGTAAATAAAACCTCAATTTCTTACGACAGGCCCCTTTCACTGTCAAATGGAATCGACTGTGTGAGGAGTCGGGTTTATAAATGGAACTAGGGATTCCTAAGCGAGGGTTGGTGACGGGGCAGCAGTTGCGGAGCTGGTGGGCCCCGCACGCCGCAGCCCTGCCGGGCTGGGGCCGCAACCGGGCCGTTCAGCCCGGCTGCACTCGGCGCGCTCGCTGTCCGCACGGCCATCGCTGTCCCAGCTGCCGGGCCTCAGCTTCCCTCCGGCAGCGGGCGGGGCGGAGGGCACCGCACAGTCCCAGCCCCACGCCCACCCTGCTCCAGGCTGAGGTACGGGCTGCGAGAGGGAGGCCCCTCTTACTGGTTCCCCCGGCTCTCCCGGCCTCGGTGCCACGATTTCCCTGCACTGTGCAGCCCGGACCCCTCACTGCAGCTGCCGAGGGCCTCAAGGCGGCCCCCAGTCCTTCTCCCTGCCCCGGCTTCACTATGGCTGAGGCACGGGCTGGGAAGAGCAGGAGGGCGAGGAGGACGATGACGAAGGCATCTGTCACTGTCCTCCCCAAGATGCCTCCCCGTCGGCTTCCCCCCAGCACCGGACGGGGGGACATCCCGCGCTCCTCACTGCAGCTGCCGTGGAGGCTCAGGCTGCCCCCCCGCCCCTCACCCCCCAGTACCGCCCGCACCTGCCCGGGGCAGCAACTGCCGCGGGCTGCGCCCCCCCCGAGCTCCATCCAGGGGCCCCCCGGCTGTCCCCGGGGCCCCTCCAGCTGTCCTCAGCTCCCCCGACCCCCGGGTCCGGCCGGGGGGACTCCAGAGCAGCTGCGGGGTGGAATGGGGCCGGAGGAGCCGCTCCCCCCGACCCCAGGGATATGCGGGCCGGGTGCTCGGGATGGGAAGGAGCCTCGGGAGCCGCACCAGGCCCCGGTGGCGGTGACAGTGGTGGCGGTGACAGTGATGGCGGTGACGGCGGCTCATGCGCACGCGGGTCCCCGCGTGTCCTCAGATGAGCCCGAGCCCGCAGGGAGCCGCAGCACGGGGGGCGGGGGCTGCGGCACCGCCGGTGGGGACACGGCACAGGCACAGCAGAGACACGGCACACGGCTCCGGTGAGCACGGCTCCGGTGAGCACGGCTCCGGTGAGCACGGCACCGTGCCTGTGCACACCCCGCTACGCACACCTGCACGTGTGGCACACACACCACGCAGTCGTGTGCATGGCACACCACCCTTTCACACCTGTGCACACACACCTGTGTACGCACCTGCCTGGGCCGTAGCACACGCTGGCCACGCCAAACCCTCCCAGCCTTACACCAGCACACAGCAGGCAACCATGTGCTGGCACGCATGCCTTACACACATCTTACACACACACCCACAACCGGCAGCCATGTGATGGCACAAATGCCTTATACTCACTTTACACACATCTTACACACACACACACCAGGCAGCCATGTGATGGCACGCACACCTCACATTCACTTCACACACGCCCACACACACATTATACCTGCGCACATACCAGCCTGAGCTGTGACACAACACGCCGAAGCCATGCCAAACGTTCTCCCTCCCCATCGTGCTGGTACCTCACGCCCCCAACTCCCCCGAGCCAGGTGTTCCCCTCAGGACAAGATGGGGGACTCCACGTTCCCCCTTTGTGCCCCTGATGCCTTCACAACATCCTGCATGTCCCTGCAAAGCTACAGGGTGACCACCGCACCTCTCACCACAATGGTGGCATCAGCTCCACCCTCCAGAGCCCCCCATGGCACCCCCAAAGAGCAAGTCAGGCCCGGGCTGGTTTTCATTCACTTTTCCGCATACTTTATTTGTTACAAACATACAATTCTTTAAATATAGACTGTAAAACTCCATTTGCAAAAATCTGCTACGTCAGGAGTGCTCGGAGCAGGAGGAGTTCGTTGCGTCGGCCTCGTCTGCGCTAGTGGTAACACCCAGGACCTGCCTCCGGCCCCTGGAGCCGCCCCGCCGGCCGCAGGGAAGGGACACGGGGGCCCCGGCCCCCCCGGCCGCCTAAAGTGCAGGTTTGCTTTAGTTTTTGTTTTTCTTTCATTAAAAAAATAACAGGAATAAAACTTTCTTATTTTTTTCTCTTTTCGGCAAAGGGACGTCATGGTGAGCGCTCGGGGAGGGAGGTGGCGCTCCCAGGATCTGCTGCTCAGAGGAGGATCCAACATTCATGGGATCCAGTTCTCAGAGGATCCAACTCTCCGAGGAGGATCTGCTGCTTGCAGAAGAACCCAGCTCGAAGAGGAGGGTCTAATGTTTGGAGGATCCAACTCTCAGAGGATCCAGCTCTCAGAAGATCCAACTTGGAGAAGGATCTAGCTCCTGGAGGAGGATCTAGCACTCAGAGAAGGATCTGGTGCTCAGAGGATCCAGCTCTTGGAGGATCCAGTTCTTGAAGGATCCAACTCTTGAAGGAGGATCCAACTCTTGGAGGAGGATTCAGCTCTTGGAGGAGGATCGGGCACTCAGCCCGATCTTGGAGGATCCAGCTGTCAGAGAATCCAACTCTGGGAGCGCCTGGCTCTTGGAGGAGGATTCAGTGCTCTCCTCACTGATGCTGTCCCAGCCTCCTAGCTGGGCTGACCCATGTGCTGGGGCCCAGTGAGCCAGCCGTGCTGGACCCGCTCCCAGCCGCTGCTCTGAGGCCAGAACCCCCCAGGGGCTGCAGGCTGTGCCGTGCTCCTCCCCAGCCATCTTGCCCAGATCTGGGTTCTCCTGCCAACACCCAACCCCAGCTCTGCATGGCTTGGCCCTGGTGCCACTGGCTCTACCGGCTCCGCGAGGATGAGGAGGGCGATGGCATCCGTGGCTAGGCCTCGCCCTGCAGGAAGATCTGGGAACATCCACGGAGCCAGCTGGGACTTCCCACTGGGAATACCTGCTGAGCTCCATGGTGCACCACCCTGCATAGCCCCAGTGCTCCCTTAGCTGCTTTTCATTTATCTTTTCCAGGTTTTCTGTGATTTTTTTCCACTTTTTGCTTTTTTGGTTTTTTTTTTTTTTTTTTGAGAGGCCAGTGAGGGATTGGGTTGGTTTTGTCACCAATGTGCCAATGGCACAGCCCCCAAACCATCCCCCACTGCCCCCAAATCGCCTGGAAGCAAGGCAGAAGAATCCAAATTTCCTTTGATATATTTTAGGGCAAAAAGAGTTGAAGCTGTTTGAACTTGCCCTGGAAGCACCACCCGCTCCAGACCCAGCTGTTTGGGGTATTTTCCAGTGGGTTTTGGGGCATTGTATGAGACTTCCAAAATTCTGTCTGTACAGCCATCATCGCATTCTCCATCAGCCCCTCTGGGGCAACAATGCTGGAAGTACCAGGAATCTGGGATATTTTTCCCCTATTTGTGGTTTAAAAATAATAATAATAAAAAAAAGCAATTTCCCATTTTCTACAGAATTCACCCAAAACCCAACCGAATCTGAGCTATGTACACACAGCCATGTCTATACACACAGGGATGGGAAGGGGGTTCAGGGGTGATGCCGGCATTGTCCCACTTTCCTGGGAAACACCCTAGGGGACTCAAAGAGAAAAAAACCCCAAAACTGCCCCCCAAGATCCCCTTCCCCATGGCAGCCCCCATGGCTGCTCCCCTCACTCCAGCTGGCACCTCAAAACCCCTTTTTTCCCTATTTTATCTCATTTTGGCTGTTTTTTCTGCTGTCTTCCCCCAACGTGCTCTGCTCTTCCCACCCAAATGGAGCTGTGGGAGGTTGTGTCCATGGATCCAGCGCTTCTCTGGCCAGGAAAGGCTCCCTGAGCCAAGGCCGGGAGCTGCTTTTTTGGGTTTATTACTGGATTTTGGTGGTTTTGCCTTTTTTTTTTTTTTTTTTTTTTTTTCTTTTTTTTTGTTTTTTTCTCCATGTATTTCTAGCCAGCTCCTCAGAGCTGGTCCAGGCCAGCAGCGATTCCGCTGCTATCCCAAAGTAGAAATAAGGCCAAATCACCGCAATTCAGCCAAAAGAAAGAAACCCAAAGGAATATATATATATTTTTATATATATATATATATACACATATATATATATATATATATTTCTCATCCTCTTCAAAAATAAAAGGAGAGGTCCCGCGGCTGGACGCCAGTGAGTCCCACGGAGCTGGGAGCCTTCTTCCCCCCAAATCCATCATTGCCGTCTTGGTTTATGGTTTTTCTCCGTGGCAAAGAACACTGGACCAGGAAGATGGGTGGATACAGCAGGAATTCACCGGAAAGAGCTGCCTGAGGGTACAAAATACAGTACGGACACATCGGCCATTGAGGAAGGACTATTGCTCCCGTGTGAGTGAGTGAGGGATCCAGGTCCTTTGCGACGGAGAAGGCTTAAAAATGGGATAAACAGAAGAAATTTGCTTTAAAAATCCCTTTAAAAAGAGCGACGGCAGTGGGAGCAGCGGGATGGGGCCAGACGGACGGATGGACAGCGGCGTCTCTGTGGTGCAGGGGGTCCCCCAGGGGGTCTGTGGCTGTTCCTCACTTCCCAATAAATATGGAGAGAGGGAGATGCCGGATCCGTGGTAATAAATTAAGGAAGCAGCTGATTGGGCTCCCAAAAATGGATTAAAAGGAAAAAAAAGAAAAAAAAAAAAAAGAAAAAAAGCAAAAAAAAAAAAAAAAAGCAAAGTCCTAAAAGTGATGAAACCGTTGGAGAAGAGGCAAAATCTTGGAATGAGTGCGATGGAGTTCAGAGTTATGGGAAAACGGGGTGAAAAACTGGAATTCTGGACAGGGCAGGACTGAGCTGAGGGAGTGAAAAAGAATTTTTAAAAAAGACTATTTGAGAGTCAAAAAATGTGTTTAATAGGAGGTGGCTGAAGGGACCAGGCGGCGCCAGGGCTGGGCCCATGGAGGCAAAAAAAAGACAAAAGGAGGCAAAAAAATAACAATAAACCTCCAAAATCCACCCCCAAAGTGCCGGGGCCGGGCGTGGCCACGGATTTGGGATCGGAAAATCCAAATTGGGTGAAGCTAAGGGGCGGATTCCGGCGGGTCCTGGTGAAACGGGGCCGGAGGCGCCTTATTTGGAGAGAAGGGGAAGATGGTTCACCCCGTCGAGTTTTTCCTTGTGCTTTGTGCCGGCGCCTCCCCTTTCCCGGCGGGAAACGGGGAGTGGGGGAAAAACGGTCAGAAATCGGCAAAACCGAGGAAATCTTCCCCAACTGTCAGGGAGCCGCCAGCTCGGGGCGGGTTCCAGTTCGGGCGCCCGGAGTTTGCATCCCAAAAAAAACAAACAAACAAACGAAAAAAAAAAATCCCAAAACCAAAAAAAATCCCAAAACAAACAAACAAACAACAACAACAACAAAAAAAAAAAAGCAAAAAACCCCCCCAAAAACCGTGGAAAGAGAAGAAAAGGGGAAAAAAATAAAAAAAGAAAAATGAAGGAAAAATCACAAGCCGAGGGAACGGCCGTTGGTCCAAGGTGCCTCCGATGCCCCCCCCACCCCAGGCTCTGCCGCTGCCACTCGGCTCCGGGGCCCTCGGGTGCTGGTTTTGATGGGGGGGCACCAGGAGGGGAGGGGACTGCGGGTGACCCCCTGCCCCCTCCCCTCAAAGCAGCGAGTCCCGGGGGCTGGGGGTCCCATGGTGGGAGCAGGGGAGGGGGCGGGGGCCGCGGGTGGCGGCACCGTCAGGCCGGTTTCTCTCTCTCCGGTGGCGGCAGGAGGGGGGGCTCGGGGGGATTAGGGACCCCCGTGCTCCACCGTTGCTGGGGGGGGGGAAGGGGGGGCGGGCTCGGGGACCTCTTTGTCCCGCTGCTGGGAGTGGGGACGTGGGGGGTTTGGGGACCCCTTCACCCCGTCGCTGAGAGGGGGTAGGGGGGCTCAGGGACCCCTTCGCCCCATCGCTGTTGGAGGGGGGTCGGGGACCCCTCTGCCCCGTCACTGGGAGTGGGGACTGGGGACCCCTTCGCCCCGGGGCTCGGAGGGGGTGATGGGGGGCCGGCGTCGGGGTCGAGGGCTGGGGGAATCGGCTCAGTCGTCGTCCACGTCGTCGCCGTCGGAGTCGTCACCGGCGCCGCTGCCGCTGCCGGGTCCCGGCGGGCCGGCGCGCCGGTCGTAGAGCTTGTCCCGCTGGCGCTCCTGGATATCGCGCATCTCCTCGGCATAGCGGCAGAAGGCGCCGCCGAACTTGGCCCAGGCCTTGTAGGGGACGGTGATGGCGTTGCGGTAGGACGGCTTCACCTCGCTGACCCGCAGGAACACCCCGTACTTGTTGCAGCCCACGTCGAAGAAGAAGCGCTTGGAGTCCACGGTGATGGACGTGCCCTCGGGCAGCTCCCCGTAGAGCCCCCCACCGCCTGGGCCGCCGCCGCCAGGGCCGCCCAGCTCGTCCTCCTCGCCTCCGTAGTCGTCGATGAGCTTGGCCAGGGCGTCGCGGAATTCGATGAGGCCCTGGGCGGGCAGCGCGATGGTCTGGCCGCTCTGCAGCCCGGGGGGGCCTCCCGCGAACCCCCCCGGGCCGCCGGGGCCGCGGTTCACGGTCTGGCGGATGCGCAGGAAGCGCCCGCGCTGATTCTCCTTCAGGTCCAGGTAGTACTTGCGGTTCTCCCGTACCAGGAACTCGCTCTTGAGGGCGCGGCGGGGCCCGGTGCCGTCCTCGCCCGGCGGCCCCGCGGCCTGGGCCAGCTGCTCGGGGCTGGACGGGCCCAGCTGCGCGTAGTGCTCGATGAAGTCGCCCAGATAGTCGCGGAACTCAGCGGCCACGGCCATGGAGAGCGTGAGGCGGCTCTTGGAGCCGCCCGCGCCCACCTCGGCGATCTTGAGGAAGCGGCCCTTGGCGTTCTGCTTCACGTCCAGATAGAAGCGCTTGTTCTGGATGTCCAGCCGCTTGGACGCTAGCTCCTGCGTCTCCTGCTCGGGGCCGGTCGCTCCGCCGCCGCCAGGCCCCGCGGCCGGGCCGGCCCCCCCCGCCCCGCCGCGGGCGGTCCCGAACCCGCCGCCGCCGCCGCGCTCGCTGCCGCTGTCCCCGTCCGCCATCTTGTCCGCCCGCCCCGCGCACCGCCCGCTTCCGGCCCCGCTGCGACACCGCTGACGTCACCG
>PYHW01009491.1:361328-377979 GCA_013186435.1 Turdus rufiventris
GCTCCCACTATGGGATGACCTGCCCAAGGGAAGTCCTGTCAGGGACGTGGCAGCCCCTAAGGGACACCCTGGGACCATGCAGGGTCACGGGGGATCTCATGGGAACCAACAGGGACTTCCCAAGATTTCCTGGGAATCTTCTGGGACCACCTGTGGCCCTGTAACGATCTCGTGTGGCTGCTTGAGATCACCTGGGAACCTTCAGTGACTTCCTGAGGTCCCATGAAGATCTCCTGGGAACGTTTAGGTTAGGGGATCTACTCGCATCTGGTGGGACGTTCCGAGTCCCCTCAGAGGAAGATGGAGCCACAGGTGCCTGGCACGACTAGCATTCTGGGATCCTCCAGCAACAGGAGGTGGCTTCTGCCCACAGGGGTGTCACCCATGGGACAGGCAAGATCATGTCCAAGGGGACAAACAGACCCCAGCAGGACATTGGGGGAAGTACCCTGTCAACCTTGTGTGTGTGGCAGGAGGTGATCTGTCCAGGAGGCTGTGAGACCAACCCAACGCCCCCTCAGTGCTCAGGGACAAAGCAGCAGCAGGACCCAGTAGGTTTTCCCCAGGGCCCCTCCAATCCCAGAGCAAGGGACAATGAAACGGGGTTCCCCCACCCCAAATACCGCTCCTAGGCCATGGTGTCTTCCTCAGACCCCCACGTCCCCTCCCCACTCATGGTGACATCCCCTTGCCCCACTGCGTCCCAGCACAGACAGAGTCAGGCTCTCCACACAACCTCTTTATCTGGGGTGACTCAGGGGTCGTTCAACAGGGCCCCGGGATCCCGGGGAGGTGAGGGTGGAGGGTCCCGCAGCCCCCTCAGTGGGGCAGCTCATGGGGGATCAGTTTGTAGTGGGCACCACAGGAGGGGCAGCGCTGGGCCTCGCCCTTGTGCAGCCAGAACCAAACCACGTAGCTGTTGTCCTCCTCACCTGAGGAGACAGGGACAGTGTGAGTCAGGAACAGCATGGGACAGGGGACAGGGAGGGACACACATGGGGGAGAGGAACAGGGGATATGGACAGTGTGGGACCAAGCAGAAGGACAGAAGGGGATGGATCCGAGGATGGACAAATGGACAAGGGACAGGAATGGGCACACAAACACCATGGACAGGCACAGTGCAAGGATGGACACAAAGACAGACGGGTAGGACGGAGACAGACAAGGATGGGGGGGGCACTCACAGACGCAGCCCACAATGCGCTTGTTGGTGATGGAGGGCACGAGGTTTGGGTCCTCCTTGGTGCCTGTGTAGCGCTTGGGCCGGAACATGCTGTAGGGATCCTGTGGCAAGGGAGGAGCCCCGAAATGTGAGAACTCCAGAATCCCCAGCTGCCCCTTCATCCCTCACGCCCACAACGCCCCCTGAGCGCAGCCTGTCCCTGACAACCCCAAACTGACCACAACCCCCTGGTGTCCCCCAGTTTCAGCCAAGAAGACCCTGCAACCCTCCAAGGACACCAAAACCCTGAAACACCCCCTTCAGATGACCCCACTGCCACCCGAGCACTCCCCAAACTCCCTGGGATCCCCAGATCTTTTCACCCCTCAGACCCTATCCCCATAAAGGACACCAGACCCCTGAAACAACCCAGACCCCTGAAATAACCCAGACCCCTGAAATAACCCAGAACCCTTCGCCGCTCCCCCCAGAACACCCTGCGACTCTCCAAACAGGCCTCCACCAAAAACTCTGCCCCTCCAAGGCAAGTCAAACCCTGAAACCACCCCAGAGCTCCCTGTCATCCCTCGAGAAACCGCGGGGGTCCCCCAGAGATACTCCCATCCAGATATCCCTAGAGATTCCCGCAAATATACCACGCTTACCCCCAGAAATACCTCCACCCTCTATAGCCCATCCCAAGTCCTCCACAGGGTCCTCCCTGAGATCCCCCAATCCCCGGCACTCACCAGACCCTTATTCATAGCCTCCATCACCTTCCGCTCCAGCCCGGTCGCCTGTTCCTCATCGCTGGCCAGGTTCCCTGTGGGGCGCCATTACACCGTGGGTGCAGACACACCGCCCCGGTCTCCCCCCGGTCCCGCTCGTTCCTCCCCCGCTCCCCTCCCGTTTCCCCACTCCCCCAGCCCTCGCTCACCGGGCACGCCGAGATGGCGGACGGGCACGGCGCGGGCGGACGCCGCGGGCAGGAGCCGCAGAGCCGCGCTCACCCGCAGTAACCTTGAAGCCATGGCGGCGAGACTGGCAGCACTTCCTGCGCGGGCGGAAGCGGAAGTGACGTCACCGGGGCGAGGAGCAGCGCGCCACTGGCCGGAGCTCCGCCCTAGACCACACCCACATCCGCAGAGCCCCGCCCCCGTGCGTGGCCCCACCCCAGTATGACCCCGTCCCCCCCATCGGCCCGGTGGTCACCGGGGGCGGGGACGGCTGAGATTTTGGATGGGAGATGGGACCCCCCCTGTGGGAACAGGGACAACCCTCAGGGGGACAGGGACCATATCCCGGGGACGATGGGGATGGGACACCCTTGGGACTGGAGGAGAGCCGGGGATACTATGGCGGGGACACCCCATGGGGGACAGGGATGATGTCCCTGGGACCATGAGGATGGGGCACCTCTGGAGGGATGGATACAGATGCTCCTGGGACCCTGGGGACACAACACCCCGGGGTGACAGGGACGGGGTCTCTGAGGACTTGGGGACAAGGCCAGCCCAGGACACTGCAGTGTGCCATCCCTGCGGCAATGGGTACAGATGGTCATAAGGGGAGATGACACCCCTAAGGGCACAGAGACAGCCCCGCGGGGGACAGGGACAGTCCTCAGGGACACAGGACCTATGTGCGTTCCCAGGACAATGGGACACTCGCAGAGGGGTGGGGACAACTCAGCTCCCCTTCTTTCCCTGCCTCAGTTTCCCCTCCCCTCGCTGCTTACTCATCCCTATCGATCCCATCGATCCCACCGGTGGCGGGGGACAAAACAACGGTTTTTTCACCCAATTTTGAGGCCCGCTCTGGTTTGACCAACCCCCCGGCTGTGAACTCAGCACCCACGGGTGCTCCGGGGAGCGGGGATAGCACCCCTGCCTCCCCTGAACCCTCAACTTTCTTTGGGAAACTGAAAATAAACTATGGGAAAGCAGTGCCGGGGGGGCCGGGGGTGGGCGCGTGCCAAGGGAGGAGGAGGAGGAGAAGGAGGAGGAGGAGGAGGAGGGCAGGACAGCCGGACACGAGCGGCAGCACCCGCCCCGCGCTCCCGCAGCACCCAGCACCCGCACCCCCGCAGGCTTTGGGGGGGGGGAGCCCCCAACCCCCCCCGGGGGCCATGGGCATCCAGGGCATGGAGCTGTGCGCCGTGGCCGTGGTCATCCTCCTCTTCATCGCCGTCCTCAAGCAGTTTGGCATCCTGGAGCCCATCTCTGTAGAAGGTACCCCCCCACACACCTTAATTCCTAATTATTTAATTAAATTAATTCTTACCCCCCGCCCCATCCCGGGGTGTCCCCTTCCCTCCTCCAGCACTAAATGACCTGTTGGCTCCTGTGGAGTAGAACCGGGTGGTTTTGGGGTTCCTCCACTGGAGGGTTTGGGGTGAAAGCTTTGGGAGGATGTGGGAGTGTGGGGGGAGAGGGCAGGGCCCCCAACAGCCCCCAGCAGTGCCATGGCCCAGCCTTCCGAGGGGCTGCACTGCCAGCCACCCCCCAAACCCGCGGGGGGAGTGGGGACCCTCAGCCCGGAGACCCTCAGCCCAGAGACCTTCCCCACTCCCAGGGCTCCCGTGCCCTTCTAACCCCCAGGAGCAGATAACGGGGACCCCCAGTATCCCTCAAACCTTCCCAAGATGGGCCGGGAGGGCTCTGAGCTGCTGATGACTCCCAACAAGCCCCCCTGAAGTTGGGTGCTGGGGGGCCTCGACTCCACAGTGACCCCCAAAACCTCCTGAGGTGGGTCACAGGGTGCCCCAAGTCCTGCATCAGCCCCTGAACTTCCCCTCAGGGGCCATGAGGGTCCCCCACTCCCTCACTGCCCCCCAAGATCCCCTGAGATGGGATGCCAGGGACACCCAATCCCCCACCAAGTCCCCTGAGACCCCTCACACCCGGCGCTGAGGGTTCTCCCCCCCTGACAGCGCCTGGGAATTTTTTTCGGCTTCCCAACCCCATCCCAAAATTGCTGACACCCTCCTGTGCTCAGCGGTTCCACAGAGGCTTCCTAGGCTGAAATTATTAATGAACCATCATTTATTAATTACCTTCCGCTGGGCCGGGCGGGAGCAGCAGTGGCCAGAAGGCGGCTCGGGAATCTTCTGCGCCTTGGGAATGTGGGAAACCCTTCGGGATGCAACACCCGCGGCGTTCCGGGCTCCGCCGAGGCGCTGGGTTTGGGGGACGGGGGGTGGGTTTAGGAGTGGAGGTGTTTCTAAGGGGCGGTCTTTGCCCGGGGGTCTCTCCTGGAAGACAGCGGCGATGCCGACGTGGAGCTCCCTACGATCCGGCACCAACCCGAGGGGCTGGAGCAGCTGCAGGCTCGGACCAAGTTCACCAAGACTGAGCTTCAATCTCTCTACCGTGGCTTCAAGAACGTGAGCCTGGGAGGGTCCTTTGCCCGGATACCCCAAATCCGTGGGTCCCCGCTTTCCTCGGGGTCACCGGCGCCGCTCCCCTTTCCAGGAATGTCCCAGTGGCCTCGTGGATGAGGAAACTTTCACGCTCATCTACTCGCGGTTCTTCCCTCAAGGCGGTGAGTGGGGAGTCCCCAAACCCCGTAGGAGGGTCTGGGGGGGCCCCATCCGGAAAAACTCCCGAGCCCAGTTCTGGGGGAGTCACCGGAGTCACCATCTCCCTTCTCCCGCAGATGCCAGCTCCTATGCCCACTTCTTGTTCGACGCCTTCGACGCCGACCGCAACGGGGCTCTCTGCTTCCAGGTGGGTATTCCTGGTGGGAATGGCTGTGCCAGCACCGTGATTCATCACATCTTCCCCTCCTCTTCCTCCTCCTCTTCCCCCTCCCAGGCTGTGGCCAAACTCTCCCTCGCGGGTGCCGGGAGCGCCGGGCGCTGCGGCAGCGGGGGGTAAAAATAACAGGATCAATAGGGAACGAAATCCCTCGGGCGCCCCGGGATCGATGTGGCCGCGGGAGGGAGGGGCGGGGGGTGAGGGTCCCTCCCCGCTCACGGCCACGACCCTTCCGGCAGGATTTCGCCGTGGGACTCTCGGTGCTGCTGCGGGGGACGGAGCAGCAGAAACTGAAGTGGACGTTTGACCTCTACGACGTGAATAAGGACGGCTACGTCACCAAGGAGGTGACACTGGGGAACACTGGGGGGCTGGTGGGGTGGGGACACCCGGCCGGGTCCTGCCAGCGCTCTGTGTCCCCCAGGACATGCTGGAGATCATGAAATCCATCTATGCCATGATGGGCCGCTGCACCGAGCCCGCCTTGGGGGCCAGCGCGCCGGCCCAGCACGTGGAGATGTTCTTCCAGGTGAGACAGTCCCCACTGTCACCTCCCGGTTGACACCTCACCACTCTTCAGCCAGGGGTGGCCCCGCTGACCCCTAGCCACTCCCTTGCAGAAGATGGACAGGAACAGGGACGGCGTGGTGACTTTCGAGGAGTTCCTGGCCACGTGCCAGGAGGTGAGGGGCCTTGAGGGGCACCATCCTCCTCCTCCTGCTTGTTCTGTCCCAAAATGATGTGCTGGGGACATCAGGAGAGAGGGGGACAAAGGGGTCACCCCGGGAGGGATGGGAGTGGGACCGCAGAGGCACGGGAGTTGGGGCTGGGAGAGGGATGTGGGGGAAACGGGGAGGATTGTGATGGAAAGTGTGGGATGTGGGGGACAGGGGCTAGGGAGGGGAGGGGGCAGGATGAGGGGAACAGGAAGGAGATGACAAAGGAGAGCTGGGGGGTGGGGGTCAGGAGGGGAACACGGGATTTCTGATCTCTCCCCCCCAGGACAAGGACATCATGAGCTCCATGCAGCTTTTCCATAACGTGCTCTAGATCCTGCCCACCCCCCGGGAGTTTTTCTACTATTTCAGACAACCAAGAAGTTCAAAGGCAGAAGAAATCCATCATGTGGCTCCCAGAGATGGGATAGGACAAGGACGATATTGCCAGCAGAGCCCCCCAGGGGATGGCTCTGCCACCTGCCAGACAGACCCATTCTGGGGGGGCTGAGCCTCCTCTCAACACAAACCCCTGCCCTTGGCGGTGCAGGGACCTGATACAGCACAAGCCCAACCCCAAGGTCCCCAGGGCAGGAGACCTGGGACACCAGGACTGCCTGGGCCCTGAGGACCCGCAGAGATGGGACCCCCAGGATGTGGGGGCCCTCTGGGTGGGAGTCTCCATATTGCAGCCATGAAATGGAACCCCCAAACACCAACCAAAAGCACAGCCTCTCCTCCCCCCAACACTCAGGGGTGCCCTCCCCTTGAAGCCACAGCTCCCCCTCCCCAAGCAGCGTGGAGAGGGGCGTGTTTTATAAATAAACCAAATCGTGACGATTTAGGGGTGAAATGGAGTCATGAGGGATGTGAGAGACGCGCAGTGTCCCGGTCCCTGTCCTGCTCTTTGTCCCTGCCCGTGTCCCAGTCCCCTCTCCCATTCCCAGCCACTGTCCCGCTCCCAGTCCTATTCTCCGTGCGTCTTCCATTCGCCGTCCTCGTCCGGCTCGCAGCCGTAACTCCCGCGCCGGTGCCGGTCCCGGTGCCGGTCCCGGTCCTGCGGCCCCGCCCCTCAGCCCGAGCTTCTCCTTCGCCCCGCCCCCTGCGCGCTCTCATTGGACGGCCCGGTGGGGGCGGGGTCTCGGCGCTGCGACCTTCAGCTGGGCGGGACGGCACGTGACGTGACACGTGACGTGGTGGTGCCGGGGCCCCCAGCGCCCCCTAGCGAAGCGGGCGAACAACCGTGTGTGAGACCCCCGGGATCCCGGGACGGGGGGGACCCTGGGAACGGGGAGAAGCACCCGGATCGGGGCTCTGTGGGGCTGGGGGGATAGCCCTTGGATCGGGGGCATCCCGGGATCGGGGCTCTGTGGGGCTGGGGGGATAGCCCTTGGATCGGGGGCATCCTGGGATCGGGGCTGTGCGGGATAAATGTGGGGATCCTTGGGGTCGGAGTTGCGCGGGATCGGGGCTGTGCGGAATTCGGAACGGGGGGAATGTGAGGTCGGTGGAGAATCCCCCGGAATCGGGGCATTCCTTGGGCTCGAACTGAATGGGCGAGAAATGGCGGGGAGTCCCCCGGGTCTGGGTTTGTGCAGGACTAGGAGAATTCCTAGGACTGGGCTGAGCGGAATTAGAGTCGGGGTGGTGTCATCGGGGGTCGGAGCGGTGTGGGATCAGACGGGCATCCCCTGGCACTGGGGCCACTCTGGGGATCGTGACCGTGTGGACTGGGGTAGCGACCCTCGAGCCCTGGGGTTGGGTGGGATCCCCCGGGGTCGGGGCCAGGTGGGGTCGAGGGCAGGGATCCCCCGGTGCCCCTCCGGCGGGATCCCGAGCCGCAGTGCCGCAGGGGATGCGCGGGGCGCTGCGGCTGGTGCGGTTCCGAGCGGCCGCGGGCGGGGGGCCCCGGCTCGGGCTGGAGGAGGCGCCCGGGGGTGACCTGGTGGATCTGAGCATGGCGGAGCCGGAGCTGCCCCGATCGATGCGGGAGTTCCTGGAGATCGGCCCCCGCGGGCTGGAGCTCGCCCAGAGGTGGGTGAGGCCAAGGATGGGTCCCAAAAATGGGTGATCCCCAAAGATGGGTTCTGTAAAAGCCGGCTCTCTCCCAGCGGTGGGTCCTCCAAAAGAAGAAGGAACCCCAAAAAGGGGGTACCTCATGGATCCCCACAGGAGTAGCCATCCAATTCCGTATGCTGCTTTGGGTGACCCCAAAGTGAGTTACCCCAACAGTTGGTCCCCCAGAAAGGTGGGCACTCCCAATCACAGGTAACCCCCAATGATGCGTGGCCTCCAAGAGTGGCTGACCCCGACAAGGGAGTCCCCTCAACTGTGGACATCCCCAAAAGGAGAGTCCCTAAAACAGCTGACCCTTCTGAATGACCTCCCCAAAAGTGTGTCCCCTGAGAAACGGGTGCCCCAAAATGTGGGTGATCCTGAGGGTGGATCTGTCCCCACAGAGCACTGGAGTCAGGGCAGCACCGGGTGCCCCGGGCCACTGCGCAGCTGCTGGCACCTGTGGGGGACCCCGAGAAGGTGATCTGTGTGGGGCTCAACTACCACGACCATTGCCAGGAGCAGGCTGTGAAGGTCCCCAAGGAGCCCATCATCTTCAGCAAGTTTCCCAGTGCCATCACCGGGCCCTTTGATGACATCGTGCACCCCCAGGACACCAGCGTGGGTAGCCTGGTAACCACCCCCACAGCCCCCAAAGGAATGGCCCTCCCAGCCTCGCTTCTGTCCCCATAGGAGCTGGACTGGGAGGTGGAATTGGCTGCCGTCATTGGGAAGCGGGGGCGACACATTGAGGTACCTCCAGTCCCTGGCCCACTTCGGGGGGTGCGTGGGAGTGTCCCTGTGTGAGCGGGTCCCCGCTGTCCCCAGGAGGCAGCAGCGCTGGAGCACGTGCTGGGCTTCACAGTGGCCAACGACGTGAGCGCGCGGGACTGGCAGAAGCGCAATGGGCGGCAGTGGCTGCTGAGCAAAACCTTTGACACCTTCTGTCCCCTGGGGCCGGCCATTGTCACCAGGGAGGGAGTGCCAGGTGGGACAGTAACGGGATGGGGACAGGACACAGATGGGATGAGGTCAAGACTGGGATGGGATGGCAACTCTTTCTCAGCTGCCACTGGTGCCATCACACCCCATGTTCCCCATTCCCCCATGTTTTTCCCCAAGGTGGGGTGATGGTGGCACTGTCATGGTGGCCATGTCCCCCCATGTCACCTCCCACAGATGTCCACAACCTGTGGATCCGCTGCAGTGTTAATGGGCAACGGATGCAGGACAGCAACACCCGCCACCTCATCTTTGGGGTGCCCACCCTCGTCAGCTGGGTGTCCCGGTAGGAAAGGTGGGGGGGTGGGGACCCCCAAAGCCCAGGGGGCCATGGCTGACACCTCATATGCCCCCAGGTTTGTGACACTGGTCCCTGGGGACATCCTGCTGACAGGGACCCCTGCGGGAGTGGGGGTCTTTCAGAAACCGCCTGTTTTCCTTAAGGTGAGGGGAAATGGGGGCTCAGGTGGTGCTGGGGTGTGAGTGGGGACACAGTGGAACCCACTGGGGACAGATGCCACCATGTCCCCCCTTGCAGCGCGGTGATGAGGTGCAGTGTGAGATTGAGGAGCTGGGCACCATCTGCAACCGGGTGGTCTGACAGTGGAGAGATGCCCCAGATCCCACCTCCCCCTCACGGGGTCAATAAATCCACGAGCCATTGGATCACTGTGCCGTGTTGATGGGTCTGGGGGGGCTACAGCTGGGTGAACTGGTGGATAAAGGCTTCCAGCTTCTTCCGGTTGGAAGCAGACTGGAAAGGCTGGGAAAGCTGCAGGAGGGGTCCAGTGGGGGTCTGCAGCTCCTCCAGCACCTGGGGAGCACAGGGAAGTCAGGAGGGGAGAGAGGGGGCAGTAAAATGTGGGGGGCTGGGGGAGCTGTGCTTACCCCCATGTCCTTGAAACTCTGCAGGGAGCTCAGGGCCAGGCTCCTGTCAGGATACCCTGTGGGGAGAGAGATCCCGAGGGAACCCCCAAATGCCACCTCTTAAGAACTTTTAGCCTGGCTTGGGGGCCACTGACCCCTAAAAGCAAGCCCCCCCCTCCCCAGCCTTGACTCACCATCCTCATCCTCGGCCAGAAATTCCAGCAGTGCCTGCACATAGTCTGCCTCTGCAATAGGGAGGGGCATCAGATCCCACCTCCTGGGGGCTTCAGTGGCCCCAGGGAGTCCCAAGGGGTTCCCCACTTTGTGGGGGGGGTCCTACCGGGCTGGGGCCAGGGGGGTCGCTCCAGGAACTCTACAGCCCGGCCGTAGGTCTGCAGGATGGGGCTCAGGAGGCGGCAGAGGAAGAGGAGGAAGCCAGGGAAGCCCTGGGGCTCACTGAGCTGTGGGGGATACACGGCCAAATTTGGGGGAGACCACCCTCCCTCCAGCCCAGGGGGCAGTGGGGGAACCCCCCAGTACCTTGTAGCACTGCTTGGGGACCCCATGCTCACTGTCACTGTCGCTGTCATCAGAGAAGGATCCCAAGGAACGTCCCCACAAGAAATGCTGGGGGGCCACATCACAACCCCGGTGCTCGCTCTCTGACTATGGGGACAACAGGGTGGCACCTCACCTCGAAGGCACCCTGTCCCTGTGCCCCAGGAGAGGTCTTGAAGTGTCACCCACCTCCTCCTCCTCCAGCAGCCCCCCAAGGATGAGCTTGTCCAGGATGTCCAGGCTGTGGCAGTCAGGAGGCTGGCAGGGCTGGGGACACAGGAAAGGGGTGACAGGACACCCCTGTGTCCCCACCTGAAGCCCCAGCAGTGCTGGGGAGGACAGGCCACCCCCGTGTCCCCACCTGGAGCCCCAGCAGGGTCGGGGGCAGCAGCTGCAGCAGCTCCAGGATCTTGTGGAGCAGCTCATCCCGGCTCAGCACGATCCTGGTGAGGCTGGAGGGGGACCCCAGGATTGGCAGCACCTCCAGCAGCAGAGCACGGATTGCACAGGCTGATGGGACAGGGGTGTCACCAGTCCTAGAGTCACCAAATACCCCAGCATCCCCAATCCCCAGTGTCCCCAACTCCATCAGTGTCCCTGACTTTTGCCATCCCCAATCCTCCCCATCCCCATTCCCCAGTGTATATAATCCCCTGCCTCCTCAACTTCCCCAGTGCCATTACCCTGGAGACACTGAATCTCCCAATATCACCAATCTCCCTGGCATCACTGATCCCTGGTGTCCCAAATCCCAATGTCACTGACCACCACAATATAAACAATACCCCTGGTGTTCTCCAAACTGCAGCCATCACCCATTCCTGGTACCCCCAATTCCTCCAGTGCCTCTAAGCCCTGGTGTCCGATTCCCACGGCATCCCTGCTCCCTGGTACCAGCAGTGTCACCCCATCCCCAGTCCCTGATGTCCCCACTCACCGCCCACGGCCTCCCCAGCCAGGTGGTGCCGGACACCCCCTGCCAGCCGCCCCAGCCATGTCCGGGCCAAGGCCTTGGGGGGCACCGGAGAAGCCCTGGGGGGCCTCAGCGGGTGCGGGGCAAGGGGGGGCTGCAGCTGCCGCAGGCTGTGCCCCACCAGTGCCCGCAGCTGCCCCGAAAACCCCACGGCCCGGCCCCGCAGCAGGAGCTGCTCCAGCAGCTCCGAGAAATCCCACATCAGCTGGGGCAGCAGCACAACCTAGGGGAACAGAGGGCATTCTGCTGGGA
Source organism: Turdus rufiventris (assembly GCA_013186435.1). Classification (NCBI taxonomy): domain Eukaryota; kingdom Metazoa; phylum Chordata; class Aves; order Passeriformes; family Turdidae; genus Turdus; species Turdus rufiventris. The sequence continues at coordinate 372,675 of PYHW01009491.1, forward strand.
GTGCTGCTCGGAGGGAAAGAGGGGGATTCCCACTGGGAATGCTGCTCTGGGAAGGGAAGGGGTGATTCCAGTTAGGACTACTACTTCCTCTTAAAGGAGGGTAATTGCTATTGGAATGCTGCTCCCAGGGGAAGAAGGGTGATTCCCACTGGGCCTTATGGGGAGGGAGGAGTCCTGCTGGGAATGCTGTTCTGAGGAAAGGGAAAGATGAAAAACTCATCCCACCTCCTGATGCCTGTGGAGCAGCAGTGCTGCAGTGATTCCCACAGCCATGATGGCAGAGCAGGCGCTGGAATCTGCAGTGGGAGAGAGGGACTTGTTATCCGGGGGAATTAACCTTCACCCCATTCCCGAGCAGGGAATGCCATCCCAAGGGATGCAGGGACCTCCCTCACCACTCAGTGCGTGCAGCCCCAGCGCTGTCACTAAAATCTCCTCTTCAGTCCCCAAACTGGAACTCAAAGTCCCCACATTCCCAACATCGAGCGGGCTGGGAAGTCAGGATGAGAGGGGTGAGGAGAGAAGCCGGGAGCACAGATCCAAGGGGAAACACTGCCCCGGGCTCGGCTCCTCACCGCCTGCCCAGGATGGTGGGAAGCAGCAGCTGCTCTGGTCGATTCCCTGTGAGGACTGGCCTGACAAGGTTGTTGTCCACAAATTCCTGAGAATGAGGATGAAGGAACCTGTGGATGCTCACACCCCTCAGCACCACGAGCTCACTTGATCCCTGGATCCCCAGGACTGGAAGGAGCACAGATTTCCCCAAAATGGATTCACTCAATCCCCCCAGACACCTCAAACCCCATCAACATCCCAGGAATAGTCTCCCAGTGCTGGAGTGGATCCAGGGGGATCCCCAGCTGCCGTACCCGTAAGGAGAAGGGCTGAGAGAAATCCACCTGGGCACATCCACGGTGCCGGTGCAGGGCCTGGAATGCTGCCTGGAGACACGTGCTGATCCCAAGGGGCTGAGGGGGCTGCGGAGAGATATTGCAGCATTGAGGGCTTCATGGCAGATTTAGGGGTGACGCCACTCCCCAGGGATGCTCACAGAGATCTGGGGAGATGCCTCTCCCTAGAGATCTTCCCAAATATTTAGGGGAACAGTGCTTCCTAGAGATTTTGAGAAACACTGATTGCCAGGGGACAGTTCCAGTCATTTGGGGAAGCACCAGCGACCCCAAGTCCCTCTCACCACTCCATCCTGCTCCATTCTGCCAGGAGCCACGTCATAGGCGATTCCCACCGGGACAATGAGGACATCGGGCACAGCTCCGTCCCGCAGCGCCCGGAGCACGCGGTGCAGCCAGCGCCGGGCAGAGTCTGCCAGCTGCAGGGAAGCTGGGGGCTCCTCCAGGAACAGGACGAGGGGCTGGCGGCTCCGCAGCACCTCCTGGACATACTGGGGAGAGACTGGGAATACTGAGAGCTGCCAGCACTTCCTCCATAGGGATTTTTCAGCCCAAACTGCACCTACCGCATCCAGCACAGCTCCCGGCAGCCCATCATCCAGCTCACTCTGTGAAGGCAGGAAAATCCCTCCCAGGCGTTGGAGCAGGGATCTGGCGAGGGAAGGACATGGTGAGCAATCACTGCATCCCCCTGGATCCTCTGGGAACATTGCACAGCGCTGCCTTACCGGAGGCGAGGGCTGGTCCAGGCACCCACTGCCACCCTGGGCAGCCCGATCCCCTGGGACAGGAGGACGAAGGAGAGGAGCAGCCCATCCACCTGGGACTGGTGGCTGCACAGGAACACCACCGGCACCTCGGGCTGCAAGCAAGGAATCCTGGGGTGAATTGCCAGCGTTCCAGGGGATGGGAGTGCCCGGCTGGGCTCCGTACCATCCTGGCAGCTCGCAGCACCATCTCCAGCTGCCCCCGGTGCAGCTGCACGCTCAGGAACAGACGGGTGAGAAGCTTGGGGAGCAGCCAGTAGCACAGCCTGTGGAAAAACAGGGAATGAGGAACTCTGCCATGCATGGGGCAAACTCCTAAACCTTCCTTGCCTCAGCTTCTTCAACCCATCCCTGCTCAAAATTATGACACATGAAAGGTTGCATGTGATGAGACATCCTCTTTTCCATTGGCAACCAGAGCTGCCATCGGGAATCCTGCATTCCCTTCATCTTCCTGTCCCGTCTTGGGATCCCCAAATGCTCTTATTCTATGAGGAATTTCTTATTCTCAGGGGAATACTTTCCTTTTAACAGCTCAAAAGTACTCTTTATTCTCACTGGATCAGACAAGCATTGAAGCCCTGGATTCCCAGTTGCCAGTGATGAGATGAGAAAGGGAAAAGGAAAGGGAAAGTTTTCTCTGCTTCCCTCCCTCCTGTGGGGTGTGCATTTTGCCACTCCAGCTCCTCAGAAGGATTTAGGGGAATGGCCCCAGGACCTACAGAGGACCCCGAGGGCAGCTAGCCAAAGGATCCCAAAATATCCCCCAAAGTATGACAGCCCATCCCCCAAAAGGATCCCACAAAACCACCCAAGGGATCCATATGCATCCTCCCAAAATCCCACAACATCTCCAACAGGACCTGTATCCATCCCCCAGAGAATCCCAGAATATTTCCCCAGAAGATCCGTGACCTCAGCAGCAGAGAGGAGAGCGGGGCCTGGATTTCCCTCAGGATCTGGCAGATCTTCTCCTTCCAGCGCTGCTGGGATCCCTCATTCCCTCCAGACACAGGGTCCAGGCTGGATGCAGCGTCCTGCACCCTGGGGAGAGGATGGCGGCAGGGAGCACCCCAGAGTCCACATGCTGGGGTCCAGAGAGCCTCGGGGGATTCCAGGATCACACCGACGTGGGATCCAGGGACCAAACAGGATGCCCATAATCAGGGGCTGGCCCCTCCTGGGTGATGGTGGTCCTGGGATGGCCCCAGCTGCTCCCACCCACCTCCGGCTGCTGCAGATCCGCGCCAGGAGCTCCCCGGGGGTCTCTGCTGGAATTTTCCATTCCCAGGCTGCAAGGAACCCACAGACCCTCCGGACCAGCCAGCCCCGGAACCTGCAGGGGACATACGGTGACATCCTGGCAGGGGGAACTTTTCCAGGAAGAGCAGAGCCCCCCAGACTGTCTCTTTGCCAGATTCAGGGCATTTCTCCCCATTTCACAGCTGGAAATGTTGAGACACCAGTGGATTGATGCTTCAGGCTGCCCAGCAGGAAGGAGACCTGGGATTCAAACCTGGGATTCCCAAATCACAGAAATTTCCCAATCTATCCCTAAATCTGCACTGAGGGCAGGGTAGGAGGGAGCTTTGGGATATCCCAGAGCATGCAGAAAGGCCTGGAGTGGAACAGGGGAACCGCATTCCCCATGATCCCAGTGGATTCTTCCAAGCATTTCAAAGCTGAAGATGGGAACACTTGGAACTGAATGGAGGATAATGATCTGATCTGGGAAGAAAAAAAAGCAAAAAATGGATAATCCAGGGATTTCTCCCTAAAGGGGAGTGGAGCTAAAGTTGGTACCTCAAAAATGAAAATATCTGGAAATGGGTCTGTGGCAGCTCTTGCCAGAGCAAAAGGGGGAATAACCACAATTTTGTCTTTCCTGGTATTTTTCCTTCTAGGGGGAAGTGGCTGTTCTCCCTTTTCCCTGTGAGCCAGAGAGAAGAACAACCCTCCACCTCCACCTCTTCCCACAAAGATTCCAATTTTTGCTCAAACAAAGGCATGACCCCAAATCCTCAATACCATGACCAGAGCACGGCCCAAGCCCTGGGAGACGCCACTTTCAGCCTCCCAAAATTGATTCATGAGCTTCGTTTGCTATAATGAGGAACAGGGAGGATGGTGAGGGTTCCCACAGGCATTTTGATGAAATGTGGGGGGGAAAGTGTTTTTCCAGGTGTTTTCTGCACAAGCTCATCCATCCTCACCGCGTGTCTGTCTCCGTCACACGGCTGGCATCGCGGAACCCCAGAGCGGCAAGATCCTCAGGATAGAATCCATCCTGGCAGGAAAAATGGGATCAATCTCTGCAAGTGTGGAACCTCGGCTTCCTGGCATCCCCAACTCTCCTACCCAGCTCCTGGGGGTGCAGGTCTGGCAGCAGCGCCCCGAAACCGGATGGTGGTATTTGCCCAGGAATGGGATGAAAACTTCCAGCTTTGGGCCTGAGTGGCTGATCCACGTTTGAATCTGAGGGGGAAAAGAAAAATGGGGAGGGGCATCTGGGTGGGTGGATACGCCCCAAAATGTGCTTGTCATGTTGGAGGTTTTGGCAAGGAATAAAGGAATTTTAGCTGGGACAAGCTGGTGGCACACTTTGGTGACTGTGTGGACCTGGATTGACCTGGATGCAGGGAAATCAACTTGGTTCTGGGAGACCAGTACCCTGGCAGGATCGGGCACTGGGTTTTCTCTCCCTCACAGACACAGATCCTGTAGGATTGACCTAGATCCACCGGGATCAGCTGGGAAATATGGGCCCAAGGGGTCTCAGTGGGATGTGGGGAGACCCCAGACCCCCCATCAGCCCTTTCCACCCCAACCTCCAGAGTCAGGCGGTACCCTGGAACACTGGGATTCCAATTCCTTGGCCCCCAAATTGGGATCCCCCACTCCCTTTCTGACGGATGGGGTTAACCAATTTTATTTCCTAAAAAAATGAAGGAGGAAAAATAACCAAATTTGGTTTAAAATGTAGCTGAGAGAGAGGAAAAGAAGGGGGGAAGTGAGAAGACCACAGTATGATTTGGGGGAGATTCACGAGAAGCAGGCTGGTGGCACATACCTTGGGGGGTGTCATGGCTGGGAGAACACCTGCAAACTGGGGAGAAGAGGCACTGGTGCTCAAGGCTCCTGGGAAAAATCCTGGAGACACAAACAGGTGGAAAGGGGGATTTTGGGAGGTTTGGGACATACAGAACAGGGGCTGGGAAAGGGACCCGATATGTGCCCCACAGTGCCTGGAGTGACCTGGGGAAGAGAAGTAACACCCCACAGTTCCCACGGAATTAGGGGGGATAACATCCCACAAGCCCTACAGATTACCTGGGGGGCAGCACACTGACCCTACACACCCCACATCCCCTACAGGGAATTTGGGGGGGTAACACACCCCACACTGACCCTACATACCCCACATCCCCTACAGGGAATTTGGGGGGTAACACACCCCACACTGACCCTACACACCCCACATCCCCTACAGGCTTTGAGGGCAGTAACACACCCCACACTGACCCCACACACCCCACATCCCTTACTGGGTTTGAGGGCAGTAACACACCCCACACTGACCCCACACACCCCACATCCCTTACAGGCTTTGAGGGCAGTAACACACCC
>PYHW01009491.1:378149-403089 GCA_013186435.1 Turdus rufiventris
GTGGGTTACCCCAGCCCGGCCCCACGTCCCGCTCGGCCCCGAGGCCGAGCCCCATCGCCCCTGCGGAGTTTCGGCAGTCCCAGTCCGCGGCCCCCCGGCCCCGCTCACCGCAGACCCCGCGCTCCGGCCCGGCCCCGCTCCGCCCCCCGCAGCCCGGCCGGAACCGGGCCCGGCCCGGGACAGCCCCTCTCCCACCCCAGCCACCCCCAGCACCCTTGGCCCTGCTCCCCGGCACCGCTGGGGACACCAGCGGCAGCCTCGCCGTGGGGGCTCCCGTCCCTTGCCCTTGGCCCGGTCCCTAGCCCAAGCCCCCAGCAGCCCCNNNNCCAGCAGCCCCATCCCCAGAGCCGTCCCCAGCTCTGTCCCCGCTGTTCCCTAACCCTGGAAGCGGCCTGGACACACCTGAAGGGCCCCGATTCACCTGCGGAGGGGCGGGGGCCTTGCACCTCCGCGACCACCCCCGGCAGCTGCAATAAGGGAAGGGATGGAAGGGATGGCCGGCAAAAAGGAAAAGACAAGGAGAAAGGAAAAACAAAACAAAACAAAACAAAAACTAGGAAGAGGATGGTGGGGCCTGTTTCTCTTTTTTTTCTTGTCTTTCTTCTCATCTCTTTCTTACTCCTTTCCCCCTTTCTTTTCTATTTCTTTCTTGCTTCTCCCCCCTCCTGTAAGGGTCGGTCCAAAGTTTGCCTGATCTGCTTCACGACCATAAGCAGAGACTGAGACCCTGGGACCCCACCACTGGCTCTGGACAGGAGTTTTCTGGCCCGGCCAAGGTGGATGCTTGCCAAGGGACTGTGTGCAGGTGTGCTTGCCAGTGATTGCTGCTTGCCATGGTATGCTGCTCTCAAGCAGAGTACTGTAGTGTTCTGTCCTGCACCTGTTTCTTGTAGCAACGATCTCCACACACAACAGTCCATAAATCTCCCCACCTTTTGGCCAGAGGCTGCTCACCTTGGAAAGCAACGATAAAAAGATGACTTTCTGAAGAGACTTTTGAGATCTCTTTCTCCCCACAGATGGAAGATGCGTCTGTTGGTTGAAGACCACGAGGATGTCATCCCATCTGTTGGTAGCTATTCCCCGTCCCTCCTTCTCTCTCCCCCACCTCTTTTACTTCGTTTCCTTTATCTCTCTCCCCCACCTCTATCACAAAACTGCTGGCACTCAATAAAGTGCATTGCTGCTTGCTGCTGAATAGAACTTGTGTCCCTTGCTGTTTGTCTTTTGCACCCTGAGGTCAAACGACTCAGGTTGAGTGGACCGTGACACCTCCTTTTTTCTTTGCTTTCATTCTTTTTATACCATCCTTTCTTTTTTCCCTTTCCATCTTTTCTATTCCCCCCTTATCCCAGATCTCAGATACCACTCCCAAATGTGTTCCCACATGTGCAAGACTCCCCTGACCTCCCCAACAGGTGACTTCCACCTCTTCCCCTCATGCCCCCTGGTTCCTGCATCCCACCTTCCCCAACTCCCTGCATCCCCCCATATTCCCCCACCACCTCCATCCCCACCCCACATCTTTGTTCCCCCAAAACATCTGAAAAGGATTCCCCCTTTGATTTCCACAATAGTTCAAGATCAGCAGAGCAAACTCCAACTCCAGGCTCCTTTTTCTCCATTTATTTTATATTTTCCACCCAGGAGCATTCCCAGCCCTCAGGAATCATCGCCCTCTCAGGGGGGCTAGGGCCACAACACTCCATTCTCCCTCCAGCTCCCACCTCTCGCCTCCAAACCCCTAATTTCTCTCCAGATTTGGGCTTTGGGACTGCTCTTCCTCATTTTTAAGGGTCTGGGAACACTCCCAAGCATTGGCCCTGAGCTGTTCCCAAAGGGAATAACCCTTCCCCTCCTCCTCAGAGTTCTCAACCCTTGTTTCTCTCCTCCACACCACCTTTTTCATCCCAAACTGGACTCTGGGCAACACTAGTTTGCCTTTCTTTCCCCCAGATACAGAGTCCAGTGGCAAATCCAAAACACTCTTTTCCACCAGACCCCTCATCTCCCCACCTTTAATAACTTTTTTGAGTGCTGACACCCCACAGGGACCCTGTCCAGCCCAAAGTGGGGGGTTACCCATTCCAAGCACTGCTGGGGCCAGGATGGGATCCAGGAACCCAGCAACACTTTCCAGCTCCACCTGGGGAGGGTAAGGACCCAGGTGGTACCTTGGATTTGGGATGGAGAGAGGGACTATCCCAGCGCCAGGCTGGATGGCTCATGGAATCCCCCTGCTCCACCACCTCTTCCTCCTTTGCTTCCAGAGAGTTCTACCTGGAACAGGCAAAATTCCAGCTCCCTGACCTCTCCCAGCCCTTTCCAAGCCCCAAACCAGGAGGAACACCGGTGTGTCTCCCTCCAAGGGCTGATCCACCAGCAGAATTCTCTATGCAGCACCCCACTCTGTGTCAGATCAGTTGGGAATCTCCCTCCAGTTCCACTCCAGGGTCACAAATGCTGGTGAAGTGGATCTGGGAGGAGGGAGGCCGAAGGCTGCAGCTCAGGTAGGCTTCCAGGGATTTCAGCAGCTGCCTTGGCTTCTTTTTGGTGGATAATTCCAAGTCTGGAAGGGTCAGAGATGGAAAAGGTTTAGGTAATCCGGGCTTGGATGGTGTCAAGGGTCCAATACATGCGGCGTCCCCACATTTTCCCTTGGGAAAGGCCATGCTTGTGCTTTCTTTGGCATGAGGGAGCACAGGAAGCTCAGTGCCAGCCTGAGCACCTTGAGATTGGAATGCAGGGAAGATGGGGCAAAGCTGGAGCCCACAAGTGCCAGCTGGATCCAGATTTCTGAGAGATCCATTACTCCCACTCACAGCAATCCTCTCTGGAATAAGTAATTCATGGACAGTGGTTAAGCTATGGCTCCCTGTGAGCCTGGGGAGCAGGGAATGTCCCCACGTGTCACCTACCTCGAGCCACCCCATGACAGCATCCCTCTGGGGTGGAAAATGGGAGGAACACCCCTTGAACCACCGGGATAGGGAAAAATTCTGGAAAAACCTCAGTGTGAGAATCAAACTGGGAATGTTTGGCCATCTTGGGCACTACAGCCCTTGTCACTGGGCTGCGATGTGCTGAGAACATAGCGGGGAGTGTTTTGAGGTTGCTGTCATGAGGCTGTCTCCCCAGGGAAAGCTGGGAAAGGAAAACCTGGGAAGACAAACCCTTGAGGAAGAAGCTAGCGTTGGTGACGGTGCCATGCTGCTGCTTCCAGAGGCAGGAGAGGCGCAGGAAGGCAGCGGCGTACAGGTCGTTCAGCACCCCGATCACCTGCTGCCGCCGGTTGCATTCCCTGCAAAGGGGTAGAGTGTTGCAGACAAGATATTATAAAAGAAAAGTCTTAAAAGCATACAGTTTAGGCCCTGCTCCTCTAGCTAGGCTAGCAATAGCTTGCAAGTTCCCATCTGGGGAGTGAAAAGTCCACTAATACAGCAACCTATTATTGGAGAGAAAAATAAGTCTGCACAATTTACCTGCACTAACAATAGATCTGTCCCACCAGAATCCACTAAGGAAATATGTAAACACTTGTAGGTGGAGAGAGTCTTAACATGTACACACATAAGTACTTTTTAACCAATGAATTGACTAGCAAGAAAACCACTAGCAAATTGGAGTTACACATAAGGTCTGTGAAAACTGTATAAAATGTGAATAACGAATTGGCTTTTCTGCATAAAGAAACAGAGTTCTGTCTGATTATTATTACAACAGGAGAGGGCTCAGCCACCTTCTTGGAAGGACAAGGACCCAGGATACAGCTGGAGACTCCAAAACCAACCCCCCTCACCGGGAGAGCCGCTCCTCCTGCAGCGCCTGGATGACGATCCGGGTGATGTTCACAGACATGATGCAGAAGGGAAAATTCTGGAAACCAACCAGAATTCCAGCATTATGGAAGCTCAGTTGAAAAACTCCTCGTCTCTGGTGAGGTGCTTCTGGCATCTCCAGCCCTCTGACACCGCATTCATGCATCCACAAATCCATGGGATGGATCCAAAGGATCCATGCACTGGGATCACAGCCCTACAGATCCAGGCTTGCATGGATGCTGAGGATTGAGCCACCTTGTACCCATGCTTAAACCAGACTAAAATGTAGAATTTAGGAAGACAGGCTCCACTCACTCCCATTTTCTTGTTGCCCAACTCTCCAGCCTGTTCATCCCACTCCAGGCCAGTTATCAATCCTTAAAATTCCATTCCCAGCAAAAATACAGCACTTGGAGCTCAGCTCCAGCCTAGATCAGTGCTCTTGGGCACCACCCTCTTCCCCTCACAAGCATGAGGTGGTTCAGCATCCTAAAAAAAAAACTCAGAAGAGAACGTTTTTGTTCTTCCCTTTCCCAGAGCATTGGGAATTCCAAGGGAAACCCCAGGCAGGAAGGAGGGGGAAGGTCATGCCTGGGTTTCATGCTGGGAGAGCTGGAAAATCTCCCGTGCCAGCGGCAGCATCCGGGAATCCAGGACAAAGAACAGGATCTGCATCAGCCCCAGCATTCCTGTCCCACGCAGGTCAGTCCCGGGATCTGCACCTGGGAAGGTGAGCAATAACATGGAGTCCCTTCCTGCCACTTTCCCACTTCCATGGGCTGTTTATTCCCTTTTACTGCACTTCCAGAGTCCAAGAATCCTGGGGACTCCCTTTCCTGAGGGGAAGCTTTCACACAATTTCCCTAATGGGGCAACCACCTCAATCATCTGGGCCTTAACCAGCCCCTGCTCCACTCCACCTCTCCTATTCCCACACTTTTTCAGGAATTACCAGCCTTTTTAGGAACATGGTACTGGGATGACTCAGTCAACCAGTCTAGATGTTGTACTGGGGCCAGTTTGGTTTAATTCTTCCATGGCATAAAGGGATTGAGAATGCCCTTGGGAATTTTGTAGGCATATGGAGAGGAGTGGAAGGATTGGGGTGATCAAAACCTGGGATCAGTTTTGGGGTCCAAAAAGGACACCGAGATGCTGGAGTGTGTCCAAGGGAGGCCAGTGGAGCTGAGTCTGTGTAAGAGATGGTCCCAAGTTTCCCTCATTTGCCTCACAACCGTCACAAGAACAGAGACTGAGACCCTGGGGAACCCAGCCACTTTAGACAGCAGTTGTAGCCTGGTCGAGGTGGATGCTCGCCAAGTAATGGTTTGCAGGTGTGCCTGCTGTGCCGCCATGGTACACGGCTTCCGGGCAGGCGCTAGCTGGGAACAGCGTGTTTACACCTGCTTCTTGGAGCAACGGGTCTCCTCACAATAGTCCATAAATCTCCACACCTCTTGGCCAGATGCCACTCGCTTCGGACAAAAACTAGAAAAAAGTGACTTTCTGGAGAAATTTTTGACATCTCCCCAAGGAAGGAAGATACATCTACTGGCAGAAGACCACGAGGATGTTGTCCCATCTATTGGTAGCTATTCCCCATCCCCTCTTTCTCTCTCTCTTTACTTTGTTTTCTTTATCTTTCCCTCTCTCCCATCTGTCACATAACTCTGTTGTTAGCATTCAATAAGAGTGCACTGCTGTGAGTAAACTGAAGTCCCTTACTGTGTGACTTTTGCACTCCGAGATCAAACGAACCATCACGACTCCCGCTGTATTAGCGGATTGTGACAGTGCACAGGGAGTGGCTGAGAGAGCTGGGATAGAACAGAATTGCCCCAGGGGAGGTTTGAATGGATTTTTGGAATGGGCCTGGGGATCTCTCCAGGCAGAGGGTTGCTCCCTCTCCTACCCTGGAAGCCCAGCTCCTCCCAGTGTGCTCCATAGCGCGGGCAGCCCAGCTTGGAGCACGTCAGCTGCTGGTAGATGGTCTGCAGGATCCGCATGTGCACCCACTCTGAGTCATCCAGGGAACCTGCAGGGAGGGAGCCAACACCCAGCTGGCTGAAAACACTCTTGGGATTTAAAAAACACCCCTCAGTGCCACAAGAACACCTCTTGGTCCCCAAAAACATTCATTGGCACCTAAAAAAACAAACTCACATCCTACAAAAAAAACCCTTGTTACCTGAAAATGTTCCTTGGCACCATAAAACCCTCAGCAGCCAAACCCATAAAAATCCCTCAAAGTATCTCAAAAGCACCCTGCAGCACCCTAAAGTTGCCTCTTGGAATGCAAAAGACTCCAAACTAATCCCTCAACACCCTAAAAAACCCACAGTGCCCAGAAAATGTCCCTCAGTGCCCAAAACCAAACGCACATCCTCCAAAAATGCCCTCACAGCACCTAAAAACCCCAGTTTAGGAATCTCCTTAGAAATCCCCTCAGTGCCCAGAAAAGGCCACTTGGCCCCCAAACCCACAGGCCCAGAGTTTCTCTGTGTGTGCGATCCCCACACACCAAGGGACCAGGTGATTCCCTCGACTGAGGGGCAGAAGGGCTGTGGAGCCAGAAGGCTCCCACCTGGATCTGTGTCCGTAGGGAGAAAGGATGAGATCCAGCAGGGCACAAAGGGGACCCCGGGCCCACTCACAGTGTGCCATGGCCAGCGCCAGCTCCTGCTCTTCCCGGAGCTGCGGCTGGAGCTGGGGTGGCCCGCAGAGGCAGTGGAGCAGGGCAGCCAGGATCCCCCGGCGCCGCGGCGCCCGGACCTTTCCCTGCAGGAGAAACAGCCCAAACAACTCAGGGAACGCGGCCAGAGGTGGGGAAGGGGCCGGTGACGCCCCACTGCTATTTCCTACGCTCCTGGCAAGGAGCGGGAGCCGGAGCCCGGCCGTACCCGGCTCCCGGAGAGCTCCGCGCTCTGGAAGTGCTGCAGCGCCTCGGTGAAGGAAATCGGAGGGGGGGACGCTCCTGAGGTGCTCCTCAACCCTGCAGGGAGGCAGGGAGTGGGTCAGAGCCCCACTGAGCCCTGACTCCTCCCCGAATGATCCCTGATTCCAGGAGAATGAAGCCGTGGGGAACAAGGAGAAAATGGAACAGCCTGCCCCCTCCCTCCCTCCCTCCCGTCCCCCCCAAATAGTGCTCCCAGCTTTTTCCCCACCCATCCTGCCCTCCAGGACACAGCTCTTTTCCCTCTTCCTGGACCTTTCCAGCTGCCAGGCCCCTGTTAGTCCCAGTACCTGACTGGATCTCTTCCAGAGCCTCCCATTCCTCCCGGGCCAGCCGTTGCTCCTCGCTGATCCCTGCCCAAGAGAAGGGGTACAGGAGTCAGACATGGAGTGGGGGCTTACCTTCCTTCCTTCCCCCAGCACCATTCAGTACATCCTGGGGCTGTATTTCCTCTTTTCAAAGGAAAATCCCAGCTGGACCCTCCTGGGGCACCACAGGGTTTCTATTGGGTGAATTTGCGGAATAATCTGGGACCAGACAGCTTTGACTGAGACACAACCCCCTACTTGACCCCTGGAGTCCCTCCGAGCCCTGCAGGTGGCTTCCCCAGCGGTAAAACACCATGACTGATCCAAGGGAAGCAGGAAAAGCTCACCAGGGGCTGGGGACTGCCCCGCTCTGAGCAGCAGCTCCTGCAGGACACCTTCCTGCCCCAGACCTGGAATCTGAGGGGAACAGAGAAAACACAGCGTCACCACCCCGCGACAGACCCCAAACACCAATCGACCCCCAATTCCAAGCTTTTCCCCCGGGGAACAGCCCCTGTGCCCCGCGGGAAAGTGGCTCAGGCCCCTTCAGGGGGGTCTGTACCCTCAAGATGACTTTACGTGGCTGTAACAGTAGAAATGGAGCAATGAGGGTAAGTGGGGGGGGTCGAGACCCCTGAAGTGAGGGGCACGCGGGTGTGGGCTGGGGGAGCTCCGTCCGGACACACACGGGCGGGACTTGCCGGGGGGACAAGGCGCTGCCACTCCTCCGGCCGCTCCGAGCCCCCGGCGCCGCTCATGGCCTGCGGGAGAGGAGGGGATCAGGTGCTGGGAATGCGGGTGTCCCAGCGACCGACACCCCCAGAATGACCCTAGGCCCTTATGAACCCCTCTGGGCCACTCAGGGCTCCCCTATCCTGAAACCCTCAGTACCTCCACCCCTCAGGACCCCTTCCCAGGCACCCCTCAGCCCCTCGGTAATCTCCCAACCCACCCAGGGTCCCCCTGGTCCCTCAGCACCCCCAACCCCTCAGGAGCCTCCTGCTGCCCTCAGCACCCCTCCACCTCCCAGTGCCCCCCGACCCCTCAGGAGCCTCCTGCTGCTCTCAGCACCTCCCAACCCCTCAGGAACCCGTTCCAGCCCCCGCTCAGTCCCTCAGACGCCTCGGACCCTTCAGATTCCCTCAGTCCGAGGCCGCCACACTGCCCAGGAGCGGCCGCGCTGCACGCCGGGAGCTGCAGTCCGCACCGCCGTCCGCTAGGGAGGGAGCATGGACTACAGTTACCGGCGTGCACCGCGCGACGCGGTGACGCAGGCGCGCGAGTGTCAGCACGAGGGGAGGGCGCGGGGCCCAAGGTGCGGGGCGGGGCCCAAGGTGCGGGGCGGGGCCCAAGGTGCGGGGCGGGGCCCAAGGTGCGGGGCGGGGCCCAAGCGGCGGAGCTGAAGCGGGGCCCGTGCCCGGAGCGGCACTCGGGGCTTCCGGGATCTGCACCGAGGCGACCAGTCCCAGCGCCCAGTACCAGCTGCCAGCGCCCAGTTTCAGTTCCCAGCTCCCAGTATGCCAGTCCCAGCTGCCATTATCCCAGTGTCGCCAGCTTCCAGTGCCAGCTCCTGGTGCCCAGTGCCAACTCTCACCGTACAGTCCCAAGTCCCAGTGTCCAGGACCAACTCCCTGTGCCCAATGACACTTCCCAGTCCCAGGTCCCAGTATGCCACTACCAGCTCCCACTATAGCAGTGCCAGGTCCCAGTCCCAGTGCCTGCTTCCTATTTCCTGTTTCCAGCTCCCAGAATCGCAGTGCCCGCTCCCTGTGCCCGGTCCCAGCTCCCAGCTCCCGCCCCCGCTCTCCCGCCCCTCCCCGCGGTCCCCCCGCCCAGTGCCGGAGCCGCCCCCCGTCCCCGCTGTGACCGTTCCTCTGTCCCCGCAGGTCCTGCCGCTGTTCCCGGTTCCGCGGGGCAGCGCGGATCTCCCACAGCCATGTGGCTGCAGGCGCTGCTCTTCCTCGGCCCCCTTCTCCTCCTCGTTGTCCTCCTCCCCCTCCTCCTCCTCCTGCTCCCGCTGCTCTCGGGCAGCCGCAACCCCTTCGCCACCGACACCCGGCGCCCGCCCGCCCCGCTCGTCACCGACAAGGCTGTGCGCAGGACCGTCGTCAAGACAGGTACGGGACCCCCGGGCCATCGACCCCCGCCCGGCGGGATTAACCCCGGGCTGGCATCAACAGCCCAGGGTGGTATCGCCCCCCAGCATTCATTAGACGCCGGGGTGACATCGTCCCCCCCGGTGTCACCCCCGCGGTGTCACCTGCTCACCGTGGTTTCGGGGGTCCCCCACATGCTGTGGGGTGCCCTCCCGGTGACGCCCGCCTTTCCCCTCAGTGTTCTCGGCAGAAAAGGTGCCCGAGAGGCTCGATGCCATCGTGGTGGGCAGCGGCATCGGTGGCCTGGCGGCTGCGGCGCTGCTGGCCAAGGCCGGCTGGCGTGTGCTGGTGCTGGAGCAGCACGGGAAGCTGGGGGGATGCTGCCACACCTTCACCGAGAAGGGCTTTGAGTTTGACACTGGTACGATTCCCCAAATTTCCCCCAGGTCCAAGGGAGGGGCCGTGGGATACCCTCAGAATGGGAATCGCACTCATTGGGGTGAGCATCGGGGCTGCCCAGCACACACCTCGTGTTAGACAAACCATTTTCCTGCTCTTCACCCCAAAATCCTCTGAGTGTACGATATCAAATCCCCCAAATTCGCCATATCCAACCCCTGTGTAATTCCCAGCATGGGGAATGTCACCTCAGGACACGTCTTGCTGATAAACTTCTTGTGCCAAGACAAAGTCTGGTTCTGCATGTCCGCGAATTTCCAGGGTTAATTATTTACAGCAGAGATAAATAGTAAAGTGTGACAAAATGCCAAAATTACCAGCTAAATACACTATGATCAGTGCCATCCGCCCCATTTTGGGAGGCGGGTGTATCCCATATTTTCCCTTTCCTTTTCACATGGAGCTGATGGGTTGGGGATGGATAAATAAGAGGTGGGTTTGGTGCGTCCTGGGGTGGGAAAAAAAATAAAAAGTGAAAATTAAGCAAAAAATAGGAAAATAAAGGAAGAAATTTCTGTTTTAGGGATCCACTATGTGGGGCAGATGGAGGAGGGCTCTCTGATGCGGTTCCTGGTGGACCAGCTGACAGATGGGCAGCTGGAGTGGGCCCCGCTCCCGGCCACCTACGATGCTGTGGTTTTGGGGGACCCTCAGGGTGCTGGCAAGACCTTCCACATCCATTCTGGGAAGAGGGAGTATTTCCAGAGGCTGAAGGAGCAGTTCCCCGAGGAGGCAGCAGCCATTGATGAGTTCCAGCGGTTGGTGAAGGTAGAGGTGGATCTGGGTGGGATAAAATGAGGGAAGTTTGGATCTGGGGAATTGCACAAGGAGGGGAACCCCCCTGGCACCTGGATACTGGGTACCCACAGGGAATAATGGCATCACCCCAAAAGCGTAGGAAACACATGCAAAATCTCCCCTTTCTGCCTCAAAAATGCAGCATCACGGGTGTTTTGGGGGAGATTTCTATAAGGAAGAAGTTCTTTAAGGAGTTGGGGCAGAGTTCTTTAAGGAGTTATTTTGAAGAACCATTTATTTAGGAAGCTTTTTGGGGGAGTTTTTTGGGAGGAGCTTTTTGGAGGAGTTTCAGTGGGGAAGCTATTTTGGGGAAGCTTTTCTTAAAGGAAGGTTTTTGAGGGAAGCTTTTTGAGGCAGCCAGTACTCCCCTCACCCACGGCTCCCCAGGATGCCTAGGAGAGAATTTAAGAGGAAAAAATGCTTTGGAGCATCTTTGGGGTGTGTCTGAGCCCCTGGCTCTCCCCACAGAGCGCTGGCCGTGGGGTTGTGCTGCTGGGGATCCTGAAGATGCTCCCACGGTTCCTAGTCAGGCTCCTGATCCACTCCAGGCTGCTGCCACGTCTCTGCTCCTTCTCCCGCCTGGCCTCACACAGCGTCAAGGAGGTGGTGGATGGTCTCACCCCCAACCCTGAGCTCCGGGCTGTCCTCAGCTACATCTTCCCCACCTATGGTAGGTGACCAGGAGGCTCTGGGATGATGTTAAACCCTTTAGAAACAGAAGAAAGGTAAGAACCCCCTTTTTTACCTTTTGGAAGGTTTGCAGGGATGCTATAGTGGATGCTTTGCCAGCATCCTTGTCCCCAAGTCACTGGCAGGTGACATGTCCCCATTGCTCATCTCCATCTCTTCCCCTCTGCATTATTCACCTTCCCCATGGGGTAACATCCTTCCTATACAAGGCAATATTGCCGAGCCTCCCCCTTCCCTCCACCCCATTGCCTGGGCTTTGCTCACCAAACCCCATAACTTGGTCAGGGTGGTGGCCACGGGCTTTTCCATGGGGACACCCACACCCGATATCCTCCCTACTCCTCCAGTTTCCTCACCTTCCTCTCAGTATCATGTGTGTTCCTCATCCTAAAATATTTAGGATAAGCTCCAAACCCATGATTTGCCCAAACCCACCTCGACTGCCTCTTTTCCCAGGTGTGCTCCCCTCTAAGGCCAGCTTCTCCATGCACAGCATCCTGGTGAACCACTTCCTCCAAGGTGCCTGGTACCCCAAGGGTGGGGCCGGGGAAATTGCCTTCCACACCATTCCTGTGATCCGGAAGGCTGGAGGCAATGTGTTTGGGAAGGCGCCGGTGCAGAGGATCCTGCTGGACGCTCAGGGCAGAGCCTGTGGTGAGCGCTGGCCTGGGACAGGATGTGGGGCTGCTCCCCAAAGTGGGCTTCCTTTCACTTGCACCTCATTTTTCTCCTTCTGGATTTTCCCTCCCAGGCGTGAGTGTCAAAAAAGGCCAAGACTCGGTGGATATATTCGCTCCCGTGATCATTTCGGATGCTGGGATCTTCAATACCTACGAGAGGCTGTTGCCGGCAGCGGCGCGGGCTCTGCCGGGTACCGCGTCAGCGCTGGGCTCCCAGCAGGGTTGCGGCGTTAATCCCGTCCTGAGCTGCATCGGAAAGCAGATTTATCAATTAGCACTGGCAAAACCCCTGTCGCTCCTGTGCCACAGCCCTCAAAACCCAGCCCTGGCCGCTCATTTCTTCACAGGGGTTTTATTAAGCTTGAATTAATTGGCCCAAATTGGCTGTAGTTTGCAAAGCCCTGGCTTGGTGTGAGGATTTCATAAAAAGCACAGTGCAGGGCCCCAAAATTTGTGGAAGTTGATGGAATGTCCACTTAAAGTTGGAATGCCAGAAAATCTTCTGGAAGGGGCAGGGATGGGGGGGAAGGGGAATGGTTGGGTGGAAGGGGACAGAGGTGCTTGGAAAGGGGCACAGTTAGGTGGAAGGGTCCCAGCTGGGTGGAAGGGGGATGGCTGTGTGTGTGGGAAGGGTCAGGGTTTGGTGGGAAAGGACCAGGATTGGAGAAACCACTTCTTTGTATCTGAGGATCCCAGAAAAGCCTTATTTCCCCCAGAACAGACTAATCCCCCTTTTTCCCTCCACGTTGCAGAGATCCAGTCCCAGCTCCGCATGGTGAGCCCCGGTGAGGCAGGTTTCACTGTCTTTGTTGGCCTCAATGGCTCGAGGGAAGAGTTGGGGCTGGAACCCACCAACTACTTCATGTTCCCAGGGAGCGACCTGGATGGAATGTAGGTTTGGCTTCACCTTGGATGTGCTTCATTAAGCATAAGGAAATGAATTCCTGGGCAGTGACTCAGAAAATGGGGATTTGGCCCTAAGGAGGATTGAGGGGAAGGTGTGCTCTGAACCCCAGCTCAGCCCTTCCCTCTCGTACAGGATGAAGCGCTACCTGGCTTTGTCCAGAGAAGAAGCTGCCAACAACATCCCTCTCCTCTTTGTCACTTCGCCATCGACCAAGGACCCCACCTGGCAAATGAGGCACCCAGGTAAGGCTGACAGCCAGCCACAAATGCTTGAGAGAGGCTTCAAAACTCATGCTGGGGTTTGGTGATCCCAAACAAGGGGTTTCTACTCAGCTATCCATGATCAAAGCTGCTGAGCACAGGACTCATGGAGTACAGTCTTTGGGATACCTGGATGAAGGACATAGAACCCCAAAGATCTGGGGACATCTCCCAGGTGTGGATGGGGAGGGTTTGAGGCAGCGACAGGGTAGGATGAGGGTGGGCAGATGGACAAACACCCCAGCCTTGTCCTTCTGCAGGTAAATCCACGCTGGCCATCGTCACCTTCGCCAGGTATGAGTGGTTTGAGGAGTGGAAGGACAAGCAGGTCCACAAGCGGGGGGATGACTATGAGGACCTGAAGAAGACTTTTGTGGATGCCATCATGCAGACTGTCTTCAAGCTCTACCCTCGCATCGAAGGCCGGGTGAGGAATCATAGGGTTCAGAGGTCCTAAACTCAGGGTTCAGGGGTTCTCCAACTCCTCTCTGGGTCCCCTCTACCTACCCAATGACCATGGAGTCATGGAATGGTTTGGGTTGGAAAACACCGTAAAGCTCATCCAGTTCCACCCCATCATGAGCAAAGACGTCTTTCACTAGACCGGGTTGCTCCAAGCCCCATCCAACCTGGGCAGACTTGCATGACCATCCCAGGATGATCCTCCAGAACAATCCTGGGACAAAACCTGGCCAGAACCACCACCCCAGGATCTGGAAGGAGCCCCCACACCCAGGTTCCTGCAATGGCCCCTCGTCTTGCTTCCCCTGCAGACCACCCTGTCCTTGTCCCCCTGCAGATTGAGTACCTCTCGAGTGGGACTCCCCTCACCAACCAGCACTACATCGCCAGTCCCCACGGGGAGTTCTACGGCATTGACCACGGCATCCCCCGCCTGCAGATGGAAGCCATTGCCACCATGCGGGCAGAGACAGCTGTGCCCAGCCTTTACCTGACAGGTGACAGGGCCACTCAGATGGGGACAGCTCTGGGGGAGTGGAATGGGGGTGAAAAAAACTTCAATCCTGAAATGGAATGAAGGGAAGAGCTGCTGTGGGGCAACAGAATAACGCCTGGAAAAGTAGAGCTCCGTGGTCCCAAGGGGAGGAGGAAAGGGCTGTTCTTCTCCAGCTCCGGGAGGTTGTTTCCTTGCCCAATGCACGATAGGGCAGGATGAGGCCCTTCTCCTGCTGGAGACAAGGAGAGGTCAGACAAGGGAGGGGTTTGTGGGTTCAGACTCCAGGGATGGTGTGGGGGCAGCTGGAAGGTGGGGAAGGTGGGATGGAATGGGGAGTGAGGGCCACTCACAAGGGGACCTCATCTGCTGCTCCCTCCTTTCAGGGCAGGACTTGTGCCTGGGGGGTTTCATGGGAGCTCTGCAAGGAGCCCTCATCTGCGCCAGCACCATCCTCAAGCGCAACCTCTACATGGATGTGGCATGGCTGAAGATGCGCTTGCAGGCCACCAACTCCAAGAAAGCAGACTAAAGGTCACCATGCCACCACCAGGGACCCCTGCTCCCCACCACATCACCCCCACGTCACTCTCAGCTGTCACACACCTGGTAGCAGATCCGTCTCTATGCCATGCTGAGGGATTTCAGTCCAGGAAGACACAGTTCTCATTCCCAGACAGATTGTGTTGGACCTCACTCCCACCAAAAAAAATGTATTCCCTTCCACCACTGTGTCCAGTGCTGGTCCCTGGCCATGAAGGGAATCCCCAAGAGCTGTCGTGGCCAGGGGAGAAGTCAAAACAGGTGGCACCAACAGGTACCAGCATGGCCCAGCAGCTCCCACGGTATCACCCGTGTCTGCTTGATCCATCAGGATCACTGAGCTTCACCTACAGCCCTAGAGCTGTCTGAGAGCAGCAGCGCTTGCAGGCTGTCCAGTGCTTCCAGAGTCATTCCTGGGAGCAGCAGGACCCCAGCCCTGCAGTATTCCCAATGTTTGAGTGCTGCTCTCCCCCTGTTGCCCCAAGGCATCAGTGGTACAAACACATGCTCCTTTAGCAGCAACAAAGTCCTTCTGTCTGCTGGTAAAAGCTTGGGAACAGGATCAAAGTCTTCTCTAGATGGGAAGGGAAGCACGTGAGACTGGAAGAAATAAAGTAGTGGTAATGATCCTGGGATTTGTGCCTCATGATGGGTCAGTGGGGCTGGGGGTTGTGAGGGAGAAAAGAAGGGGAAGGGAAAGCAGAATGGAAAGTGGAACAGGAAGGGAAAGGCGAAGGGACAGCCCCATCGATGTGAACGTGTTGCTGGGGGTTTGTCCTGCACTAGCCAAGTTTTGGGGAGGAATAATGGCAGAACAGCCATAAATTGGGAACCCAAGTGAGGAAAACCTGTTGGCCAATGTGGATTTACCTCCCACGTCTCTGGAGCTGACAGCCATGGGAAGAAGGAATTCCCAGGACTTGGGGGTACTGCTGTGAGCACGGTGAGTCCTTCATGAGCATCAGGGCACCTTGGGCTGTGGCTCAAAGCCCATGAATCTGACACAGGTTTTCCAGATTTGATCACAGAAGTGCCCAGTGCTCACCAAAATGCCCTGAAACATCTTTGTCCAGGTAAAGCAAATGCTGGATGAGAATTTCCCCACGTTTTGCTGGGTTTGGGCAGCATTGGACTGGCAGAGCATGAGGTTTTGAACTGCTGCCAGTACAGATCTGGTTTAATTGTGGGCTTTGGTCTCTCCTGGATCCCTTCCTCACTTCCCAGCTTCCCACTACAGCTGTCCATCCCAATTCTTTTACACTTCATGCCTCCTTTTTGATGCTTTCACAGATCTTGAAGTCTCCTTGCTCACTACAGCCCCCTCTTGCAGCCTCCCACCATCTCTACAGCTGTCTTCAGCATACAGCCTCTGTCATCCTTAGTGTCCCCATTTTTCCCAGTGGTTTGTACCCTTTGAACTGCTGCGGCTGAAATCACACTGTGTGCCATGATACAGGACATCACTGGGAGCAAATACTCCTCCCTGACACCAATTGGATGTCAATGAATTCATAAAAGTTGACTTGAAGTCCCATCACGGTGATGTTTGGGGACAGCAACCCCCCCAGGGCAGGGAGAAGCCCAGCTGTGAGCTGCTGATGGAGTAGGAGAGAAAGAAACCCCAGAGTCTAGTTCCTGAGCAGGGAGCAGTGTGACCAAGGAGGGAATAGTGTGACCATGCTGGAAAGGAGCCCTGGAAAGAGGCTTGAAGGCTGATCTGGCAAAGAGGATTAGATCACTGAGCAAAGAGATAATTCAGTGATGGGATGGAATTTGCAGAGAAGGTGAGCTCTGCAAAGAGATCACCCAGAGTCAAGCCCCTGGGGAATGCACACTGGAGTGCCCTGGGCACAGCAGTGAACAGGGGAGGCTGCTCTGGGCACCTCTGCAGCCCTGCAGATCAGGTGAGACCCCACCTGCAGAGCTTCTCTGGCTCTGGGTCCAACACCAGGGGGATGTGGAGCTGCTGCAGCAAGTCCAGAGGAGGCCATGGAGCTGCTCCAAGGGCTGGAGCCCCTCTGCTCTAGAGCCAGGCTGGGAGAGCTGGGAATGTTCACCTGCAGGAGAGAAGGCTCCAGGGAGAGCTCAGAGTCCCTTCCAGAGCCTAAAGGAGCTCCAGCAGAGCTGGAGAGAGATTGGAGACAAGAGCTAGAGGGAGAGGACAGAGGGAATGACTTCCCACTGCCAGAGGGCAGGGCTGAATAGGATCTTGGGAAGAAATTCTTCACTGTGAGGGTGAGGAGGCCCTGGCACAGGGTGCCCAGAGAAGCTGTGGCTGCCCCTGGATCCCTGGAATTGTCCAAGGCCAGGGTAGATGGGGCTTGGTGCAGGCTGGGACAGTGGAAGATGTCTCTGGCCAAGGCAGGGGTGGGAATTGGGTGGTTTGTTAAGGTCTCTCCTAAGCCATGGATTCTTGTTTGGGGTTAGAGGCCCCCAGGGAGCCCCCAAGGCCCCCAGAGAGCGAGTTCAAGGTGGCCCTTGTCCCCATAGGCCCTATGTGGAGTGTGACAGTGTGGAGACCAGGGTGTTGATCCAGGTGGAACCTCTGACTACCTTCCCATCCCTCCCCGGACCACGGAGATGGTCCAGGTAAGGAAGAGGCCCTGATGCACCAATATCAGCCAGAAGAGCTTACTTTTGCCAGAAAAACAGGACAAAGCAGGGCCATGGCACAGCCAACGCTCCTGTCCTTCCTTTCACCCTGTAGGCTGTGCATCCTTACCCAGTCCCTGCAGATCCATGTTCCTGCAGGGTCCTGGAGGGTGGGCACCAAGGCCCTGCTTCACTCCCAACCTGCTGCAGACATCTGTTCTCCTCAGGACAGAGGGGTCCTGAGGGGGAAAACCTGAGGGGTGACCAGCAGCAGCTTGTTCCCCGTCACACATGGAGAGAAAGGGACAAGGAACACCAAGCAAAAATTCCTCTGGGAAGGTGAGCGGCTGAACCTGGAGGCACCAGAGCTGTTGGGGGGAGGGTTTCACAAGCCAGGTCCTCTTCCCAGGGACCTCTGCAGAGCAAAACCACCTGATTTAGGCACAGAACAGTGCAGTGACACCCAACCTTCCTCCCAGCAGCATCCCCATGGCTCCCACAGCTCTGAGGAGACCCAAACTTGCCTTTTGTCCCGCTTTTCTCAACCCGAAGAGCTCCAACCTTGCAATTGCCATCTCAGTAATTTTGGTGGTTTTTTAAATCCAAACAAACCTTCCCAGGCCACGGAATCTGTCTTGCAGAGGCAAAGCTAATGTGTATTTGGCTGGTGCCCTGCCCGTAAGGAAAATACCTGCTGTGAGATCAGCTCCGGTTCACATATTTGTTCAGGAGGCAGTGCAAGATTCAAAGCTTCCAGCAAAAGATAAAATAAGCCCACGGTGGTTAGCAGAGTTTGCAGGGTTTGGGTTCACTGGGGTCAGGGAATGGATGCAGCAGCATTTCACAGAACCACGGAGTAATTTGGGCTGGAAAAGCCCCAAGACCATCAAGTCCAACTGCTCCCCCAGCACTGCCAAAACTACCACTGCCCTATGTACCACATCCACACAGCTGCTAAATCCCCCCAGGGATGGGGACTCCAGCACTGCCCTGGGCAGCTGTGCCAGAGCTGAACTGCCATTTCCATTGAGGGATCTTCCCAATATCCAATCTGAACCTCTCCTAGCACAGCTTGAGGCCATTTCCTCTTGTCCTGCCCCTGTTCTCTGGGAGCACAGCCCAACCCCCAGCTGGCAGCAGTCTCCAGTGCAGGAGCAGGAGGGTTGAAAGGGCACAGACACAAGCCCAGCCACCTGATCAGTGCCCAGTTTCGCCCAGTTTCTCATGCATGAAACCTCCTGCACCCTCGGGGCCTCTCTGCTAAACTGCCTCTATCGAAATGTCTCAGCAATCCAGCAATCCAGCTCCGATAAGGAGAGCCCAACCCAGCTGGCAAAGCATTTCTGATTTTATTTGACATTATTTGCACTTACGGACTTTGACTCCTGGGCACGACCCCATGGGCACTCCCCAGTCCTGGGATGCTCCCACTGCTTCCTGCACCCAGGTACAGGACCTGAGCTGAGGGGCTCCTCCTGCCCCCTCCCCACCTACTCTGCCTGACAAAGTGTCCTGGGGCCTTTCCAGTCCTCTCAGATCAGGGTGAGAGCAGGCAAGGGGTTCAGAGAGTTCTTGGAGCACAATGCAGCAGGGTTTTTTTGGGAAATCACCCTAAGGACACAGAGCAGAGCAGTGCTTTGAGCCCCTTGCAGCAAGGACTGGAACTGGAGGGTCTGTAACCACACATGCCCATGGGAATCTTCATTTAATCCCCCATTTTCACTCTTTTTTCCTCCTGCAAGCTGTCAGTAAGCCCATCCCTAGGGAAACCAGTGGCCCTCCCTGTTCCCAGCCTAGCCTATTGGCCACTATCAGGACTGGAGGGGAGAGTGGAAGGAGACATTTCCTCCTTTTAGGGAAAAGGAGAGAGTTTCTTCTATTGTCTGCAAGAAACATTCTGCAGCAGTACCCTCACCATGCGCTGGGGATCAGGCACCTCCTCTTCCCCGTCGCACAGCTGGCTGGCAGCAGCAGCAGCCACACCACTCTCTTTTCCATCTCCTAGCTGCTGCTGCTCCAACAAGCTAGGACATCCTGGGATTACCCTCTGGGCTTCTCTGGAGGAGCAAGAAGAAATCCAAGAAGAGAGCTCACGACTAAGCTCCGTCCAGAGCAGTTTAATCTCCTATTGGGCCCTGACCTCACACCACCCAGTGCCAGCTCCTGGAAAGCAGACTGGAAACTTCAAATCCGCTCTGGCCTGGGCATGTCTGGTCTCCTTCCGGCTGCATATGGAGCTCCGAGCACAAACAGTTCCACAAAACCAGCTGTTTTTATCAAAATCAAATTGTTTTGCATAGAGAGGAGCCACCCTGCACCTTTGGTGCCAGGTGTCAATGAAAACCATGCAAAGAACATGACAAAAACAAAACCAAGAGAGAAGTGAAAATTCAACCTTTCTTGGGTCTTTTTTAATCCATTTACTGATTTCACCACACAGAAAATTAAAAAAAAAAACAAACCAAAACGGTACAAAGAACTGTAAAAAATTCTGATCCTTCCAAGCAAGGTGCATTTCACTGCAGCAGAAAACAAATCATGTGCTGGTTCAAGCCCAAAAAAGTAGAAGTATTTGGCAAAAAAATCCCCTCTGTACCAACAGACACCATCCATGGAAAGCACGTGCATCCAAAGGGAAAGGTTCTCTGCACCTCGACCCCTTTGGGACACGTCACATAAACACCGTAAGACTCAACAAACTGGGAGCAATTCCCAGAGATTTGGGCAGCCCAGACCGCTGGTAGAACACATCAGCGTCGAGAAATGCTGGCAGGGAGATTTTTGGGAAAAACCCCCCAGCTCAGCCTGGTGTGAGATCTGCCTCTTGCCACACCCAGCGCTTTGCGGAGCTGTGAGGTGTGTCCTCATTACCCTAAGGAGCTTGTGCTTGGCTCAGACTGGGATTGAGGTGTTTTGAGGTCCAAAATATTCCCTCCCCTGTTGGCAGCAGGGTGGGATTCCCACAGCTTGGAGCAAGAGAGGATTTGAAACAGCTCCCAGGATAGAAAAATAAGTAGGAAAAAAAAAAGTTTTAAATTACCGTTCAATTAAAAAAAAAACAAAAAACAACCAAAAACAAACAAACCAACAGGACAGAGCAAGCACAGAGCACTCACACTTCAAAAAGCCCACACACTCCAAAAAGCCTGGCTGGAGCAACCCAGGAGCATACAGAATTCCACACACTGGAAATAGGGTTTGTCTCCCTGCTGTCACCAGCCAAAAGAGAGTGCTGCCCTCCCTGACCCTGCCCTAAAGCAGCACCCCCAGCCTGGCTGATCCCACAGGAGCTCTGCACCAGGGTGGTGTGGTGCAGGACGTTCCCACCCTTTTCCCCACGTTACACTCCCAGCCCTGTTTCCCTTTTCCTTCCCTCCACCCTTCTATTCTCCAAAACAACTCCTGGAACTCCTTTTAGCATCCCAGATGTTTCCTAGAGAAACTCTGAGAACTCTTTAAAGCCAAGAGGGACTGTCATGTTCCTCATGCTTGCCAAGAGCCAGCATAAAGGGAAAGGATGATTTTAGGGTTTGGAGAAGGTAAAGCCCTCTTTCCTCTCTTGGAATGAACTATTAGGAAACCAAAACTAGAGATGCAGCTTTCACAGTGACCAGAAAATGGCTCTGCCCTTGTCCAAGGTGACCACAAGCAAGGACCTGATTATTCCCAAGCCTGGGAAGGCCAGAAAAAAGCCCCACAGGAGGGAATTTAATCATCCTGGGATTCTTCCCATGCAGTCAGTCGGCAAGTGTAGGACTGGCACATGCCTGGCACGTGATGTGGTGCAGTTGGGTGCCCATGTGAAGAGCTCTGGGTTCCTCAAATTCTCGTTTTTTTTGCCTGGGGAAAATCCAAAGCAGGAGCCAAGCTGGTACTTTGTGCCCTCTCCAGAAAATCCCAGCTTGAACAAACGTCTGGGGAGAGGAACTACAGGAATGAAAACCACCTCACAGGTCCAACCGGGGCACCAATGCCTTTGGCAGCCTTTGGTCTGACCAGTACCAGTCCAATACAACTGGAGGGACTGGAAACTTCACTCATCCCAAACTCCTCAGGGATTTACATTCCTTCCTTTCTACACTCGACAAGGGAGAGGAAGCAATCTTCCCATCTGAATTCCTGACCCCGACAGGGCATGGTGCTTCCCCAGCCTGACCCCCTCCTCCACAGCACCACACCACAACCAACACCCCCAGTGCAAACACAGCTGAACTGGGAGGACTGGGAGAGAAAAGACCGGCATAGGGCATGAAGGGTTTGAGGTACACCACAAAAACTGCTTCAGCATGGCCAAAGGCATGTATGAACAAGGGAATCTGGGTGTCAAACTGGAAAACTAATCAGGGAGAGAAAACCCAAATCTGAATCTATGGTGGGTCAATTCCAAACAAGTGCAAGAGAACCCACATGCTCCCAACCTGAGTATCCAAACCCAAAGGATGGAGAAGGAGGAGCAGACCAAGGCAGCTTCATTCCCAGGCAATGGACAGTCCCATGGCTCATTATGCAGCAGATGCTTAATTTCTCCCCCAAAAGGAGGGGTCAGTCCAGCAGATGGCGAATTCCATTGCATTGGGACACAAAAGTTCTGGGACAAGCTTTTCCAGCAGCCAGACACCCAGGGGAAAAACAAGGCAGCTGGGAAAGGAGCAATTTGGGGAAGTGAGAGGTTTCATCAAGGTGCAGGTGCAAAACAAAAAGCATTTTCCCTCCTTCCTGTGGACTGAAATCCAACTGTGGCAGCACTGCATTCCCATCAGCAGCCATCATCATCTAAGGAGGAATCTAGATCTGGAAAGGCAAAAGTAAAGGTTGGAATTACCTCAAAGCTCAATTACTCAATTACCTCAGCAGAATTACTCTGCTGCTTCGAAAGGCTCCCAAAGCAAACACGAGCTCTTGTCTTGGTTTTCCTACCTTTCCTCTTCCTATAGTAGAAAATAACTACAGACACATCTGCCTTGAAGGGCAAGACGTAGAAAAAGGTTTCAAGGGAGAGAAGAAAGGATCTCCACAGATCCTGTCCTTCTCCCACTAAAATACCCTCTGACAAGTCATTTGGATCAGTGACAAAGCCACTCAGCACAGCTCAGCTCGAGACTGTTCCACCTGAGCCCCGGGTCAGCTCTGACAGCAATTTTCAGTCTTACTTTTTCCATTTCCTGGCAAAACCCTGTTCAACACCAAACTGTGCTTTCCCAAACTGACTGAGTTGGGGCTTTGGAACCCTTCCTAATGCAAAGGGCCAATATTTTGTATTTCCAACACACTCCAGGCACGCCAACCCCCACTTTGGGCTGGGTCTCACCTTTTGATCCAGTCTCTGATAATCACCGGATTTGGGCCGTCGACCAGTTTTTGATCTTTTTCCTTCCAGAGCAAAAGCAATGATCTTTGGAGGGAGAAAAATGAAGACAAGGTGAGTGGAATAACAGCTTCCAACACAGGCTCACTTGTGGTTTTTCGTTTACCTGCTTCTGCAACCCTGTTCCTGTGACCAAGCACTTGAAATATGTAAAAGCCAGTACTTGACCCCAGCTAAGATGGATAGTGAGGTTTGCTCAACAGTAAGAATTTGTTTTCCTTCTCCTCCCTCAAAATCAGCTTTATGTGAGGAAAAACAACCCCAATCTTGTGCAACCTACTACAGAAAATTGTCAGTAGGAAACTGTTAGAGAAAAGATGTAGGAATCTCACACCCCTTCATGTTTTCACCTCTTGGCTGAAAATCAGCAGCAGAGCTGAGAACACCCAGTTTGCACTAGATCTGACTCTTCTCCCTCCCACTGCTGTGGGACCACATGAGCATGAACCACACCAGGAGATAGTGGTGAGAAACCAGGCGGGTGCCAATCCCAGCCCTCAGGGCTTGAACAGGGCTGCTCACCTTGCGTTTGTTGTGGTAGGCCACGTACAGGGCTGCGACAATGATGGCTGTGGTCACCAGGTAGGCAAAGAAGTGGCTGCTCTCTGAGCGGGCCCTGGGCAGGGAAGGAACACTCTTCTCTCTGTCCTGATCCAAGGAAGTGTCCCTGCCCCCCTCAGCATCAGCGACATCCTCTGCGGTGTTTTCTTCATTTTGCACCAAGCTGTCGCCCTCCACGGTAGAGTGTGTCACAGAGCTTTGGTCCTCCTGGGAGTTCTCTGGATTGTCCTGGCCCTGAGGCTGCTCACCACCAGCAGTGCCCTGGCCGTCACCAGCACTGTCCTGGGTCTCAGTCTGGACCTGCTGCCCACCACTGCTGCCTTGGATGGTGCCTCCATTCGTGTGCCCATTGCTGGCCTCGCCGCCCTCGGTGCCATCCTTGTTCTTGTCACTGCTGCCCTGGTCATTGTTGGTGTTGTCCTGAGTGTTGCCGCCATTTGCGTTTTCGTTGCCCTTGTCGTCATTGCTCTTGCCGTTGTCAGCCTCGTTTTTCTCACTGCTGTTCTCCCCAGTGCCCTCCTTCCCGGGGTTGGCTGGCTGGCTGCCATCCTGGTCTGTGCTCTGCTTATTGTTGGTGTTGTGGCTGTCAGTCTTGCCACCAGCGCTGGTGTCTGTACTGTCCTGGCCACTAGTGCCACTGCTTGGGTTGCCCTCGCCACCAGTGCCGGTCCCTGTCTCACCCTGGCCACCACTGCTGGTCCCTGTGCCGCCCTGGCCATCATTGTTGGTCCCTGTGCCGCCCTGGCCACCAGTGCTAGTCCCTGTATTGTCCTTGCCATCAGTGCTGGTCCCTGTATTGCCCTGGCCATTGCTGCCTGTGTTGCCTGGGCTACCACTGCTGCTGCTCTGGCTTTGATCTCCCTGTCCCCCGCCACCTCCATTGCTGCTTTCACGGGTCTCATCTGCACCTTGGCCATGCTGAGCAGACCCTGCGCTGTTGCTTTTCTGTGAGTCATTTTTCCTCTCCTTCTCATTGCTGCCATTTCCAGTCTGAATGTTGTTCTTCGGTTCCTCGTTTGCCTTCTCGTTTGTCTTCTGCTCATCATCCACGTTGGGGCCATTGTTCAGGTCTGTTTGGGGGTCGCCATTATTGTCTTGATCCTTCTGCTCGCTTTTCGTCTCTGGGGACTGGCTCCTGTCCTCTTGATTGTGAGCTGCTCCAGGTGTCTCGGCTGCCCCAGGCACTGTGGAAGATGCATCGGTATGAATTTGCGAGGTCTCTGCTGCGGGCAAACAGGGGAGCGCACTCAGTCGGCACTGGGGGTGCTGAGAGCCGGAGAGCAGAAGGGAAATGCCCCGAGAGGGACGGTGGAACCGCTGGGGAAAGAGGAGAAACGCCACAGGAGCAGGGGGAGCAGAGGGGGAAGGGAACCTCTGGGGAGAGGAAGGACCGGGAGGAAGAAGCTCGTAACCCCAAGGAACCCGTCCCGCAGGAGGGCCCCAAGGGCAGAGGAGGCTCCGCAAACAAAGTGCGGTGCCTGACCCACCCTCAGCCCAAGCGCTTCACTACCCTCTCCTGCCCATGCCATAGTCCCCCCGACCGCTGCCCCTCAGCGACCCCTCCCTGGGATCCCTGCCGGTGTTCCAGCGGCCCCTCACCCGCCGCGCGGAGCCCCAGGAGCAGCAGGAGCCCCAAGAGCAGCAGCGGCCGCGGCGCCTCCATGGCGGGCAAGCCCCTCAACGCCCGCTCGGCCCGCACCGCCGCTTCCGGGCACGGATCTCGCGAGAGCGAGCAGAGGCCGGGAGGGAGCGAGAGTGGGTGAGGAGGCGGAGACTGACCGGAAGGGGCGGGACTTGAGCCTTGGGCGAGGCTTGGGCCGCGCAGGGGCGGAGCCCGATGAGGGGCGGGGCTGCAGGCATGACGGCACAATGGGGCGGGGCCTGATCCACCTGGGGGTTGGACTGGGGGGCGTGACCGCACGACGGGGCGGGGCTTGATCCTGTGGGGGTGG
>PYHW01009491.1:403213-413964 GCA_013186435.1 Turdus rufiventris
CCCCTGGCGGGAGCGGGCCCCCCGCAGCTCGGGCCCTGTGCGGTCACAACCGCATTTTGGGGTAAAACCCGCCGGTTTGGGGTGTGTGTCCCGGCCCTGAGAGTCCAGGTCGGGGAGTTAGTGAGAAAGTCAGTGACTGCAGCCCTAGACGTGTGCTAGGACTGCACTCCCGACTCTGGAGTGGGCGAGGCTTGGGGGCAACATGCAGGAAATCAGGGCTGCTTTCCTTTCCTTTGCTCCAGGAAAGCTTGGGACAACCTGCTGGTTTTGGATAACCTGGTGGTTTTGGGCATTTATTTATTTATCTATTTATTTAACCCTGTTATTTTTCGGATTTTATTTGATTTTTTAAATGACGTGTTATTTTTCAGATACTTTTTCATTTTTCCTGGATAACCTGTTGTTTTTCTTTCCTGGCCCAAGTGGGCATGCCCTGTGTGACAGCAGCGATTCCCAGCAGCAGCAGGAAATTGCTGACAGACGCAGCCAAGCACCCAGGACTGTTCACTTCCTTCCATTTATCTGGTTTAGACTGTTAAATCTCCCTTCTCTGGGCCAAATAGCCAGCTTTTTATGGCATCGCGGAATCCCAGAGTGATTTGGTTTGGAAGGTTCCTTAAAGCCCTTTCCTGGGACATGGGCAGGGACAACTTCCACTATCACAGATTGTTCCCAGGCCCATCCAGCCTGGCCTTGGACACTTCCTTTTAGATCCCTTTAGACGGGTTTGCCTCCATCTGCAGCCAGGATGAACTTCTTGGTGTGTAACCAGGTCATTTGCACTGCTCCACGGAGTCTCATCCATCACACGGCACCAAAGCCAGGCAGTGAAATTTCACTGTCTCCGGTAGGAATCACAATCTTCCGTGGATCCACTACCTGCTCCAATCGCTCCATTTAACCCTAAAACACAAGAAAAACATCACACAGCGATTGGGGAATAACTGGGGAATAATCCTGCCTTGGAGTGTGGCGGAAGATGTGATTGATTTTCTTCTCTCATGTTTTTTTCCCCCTCAGTCTCTGGGGAATCTCAGTTCAATTCAACATATTCCAACAATCCCTGCTGCTTGGCTCTGCCTTTCCAAGGAGACCAGAACAGTTGGCCCAACGCGTTTTTGGGATTTAAACAGAGAATTGAGGCTGTTTCTCATGCTCAGCTTTCACTCACCCCCTGGAAGTCAAGAGTGATTGAGCAGAGGCCAAGTTCCTCTGGATTTACAACAATGCCTCTGGGAATGGAATTCTGCCCAAATACCATGGATGAAACTGCCATCAGCCCAGAGCCCAGTGACTTGCACCAGGACCCAACACTTCTGTTGGGATGAAACAGGATAAAGTGACTTGACTTTACCTCCCATCACCTCATGTCCCTCACAGCGTGTCTCAAGCCAACGTGGTGGCAGCTACTGGTCCTGAATCATGGGATCATGGATTCATGAAATATCCCAGGCTGAAAGGGACCCACAAGGACCATGGAGTCCAGCTCCTGGCACTGCACAGGACACCCCAGCACCTGAGCATGTTGTCACCTGAACAGCAACTCTACATTCCAGTTTTGGGGTGTCCCTGGACTGGTGCCATCTATTCTCATGAATCCTTGTGGATTTACTTTTTGGAGATGACTCTTTCTGACAATAACCACCAAGAGCAGGTTGAACACACAAATCTGGCCTTAATTAACACTAATTGGAGTGTTTTAATGGGGTGTCCAAAGGTCTGGTGTCCAGATAATAAAGTCTTCACCTCGTCCGACATGTCTGCATCCCCCATCCTGCCCCTTCCCCCTGAGGGATAATCTGGTCAGGATAAAGGATCAAAAGGAGAAACAATTAGCAAATGGAAGAATTTAATGATGCTAATTAAAATGTATTAAGTGTAGCCACTGCCTCTGTACCAGCTGCTTTGGCAAGAGCCCGGAGAACGTGGAGCACCAGTCTTACCCCAGTGCAGTGTGGGATAACAGGACATCTGGTGTGCCCTCCCCTCCAGCCCCCAAAAAAAAGAGGTTTGAAGAAACCTTGGTGTTCATGGTGGAGCCCCTAATTAGCTCCATCTCTGCAGGAGACCCCTGGGACCTCATTAGGCTTTTCAATTAGTGCCTGGCCAGCCTGCTGAGGGGCAGGGGGAAGGCTTGGGGAAGGGAGGGGGCTGCAATTAAGCAATCGGGTGGAGGTGACAGAAGTAAGCCCGAGTCCGGAAAGCAGCCAGAAAAGCTCCAGGCTGGCTCCCAGATGCTCCCAAGGAGCCCTTAAGGACAGCTCCTGGGGATGAACCCTACGGGACTGTGGCTGAGGGGGGCCCGTGCCTCGTGTTGAAGGTTTTCAACCTTTTTTCATGGAATCAGGGAATGATTTGGGCTGGACGGAATCTTTAAGGATACCTTCCACTGTCCCAGGTATCTCCAAACCCTGGCCCTGGGTACTCCCAGGGATGAAGCAGCCAGTTCCACCCCAGGCACAGCTCTCTAGCAGCTCCTCACCTGGACCACTCCCAGGTAGAGACACAAGGCATTTCCCGAGCTTTGTTGTGCTCTGGGGAGGGCGGAGTGATAGTCCCTGTGAGTTGCCAAGCTGCTCATTTCCAGTCCCAGCTCTATCATCAACATGGATGCTCCAAGCTCCCTGCCTGGCCATGCCTCGTAGGGACCCCATCATGGGCATGTTGGCCCCTCTTCCAGCTGTTCTGTGCCTGTCAGCTACAGCAGGATCCAGCTGTTCCACCTTGCTCACACTGTGCTATCTCTTCCCTCCACTCCTGACGCTTTTTTGCATTCTCTCCTGGCCTTTTCCCCTTCTCTGGACATCCTGCACTGCCTGGCTTCATTTCACCTCCTGGCTCTGAGGACAAGTTAAATTATGAGAAACTTCATCTAAAACGTGTCCAAATATGAGCAGTGGAGCCATCAGACCTCCTGGTCACACTGTTCCAAATGGAAATATACTGGATATCCAGTGTTTTTTTTTCTACAACAAAGATAAATCCCACAGTTGTCCTCTTCTAGAATCAGGGAATGGTTTCGGTTGGAAGGGACCTTAAAGAACAACTTGCTCCAGTCCTCTCCCGTGGGCAGAGAAACCTCCTGTAGAAGTATTCCAGAGGACAAATAAAATCCAAAAGGACACATTTTCCATGGACAATCACTCTGAATCCAATATTTTTATCCAGCTGTATTGCTGCAGGCATGAGAGATATATTGATCCCATGATCTGTTCCACCATGACAGTCCCAGTGGGTCCACCCAGGACTGGAGAAATGCATCCCTGGTTTCACCTTCTTCCCTAGGAGAGTGAGGCCAGGAGGGTTTGGTGACCAATTGCTTCTGGCAGGGATAATCCCATCCCGTCTCAGCTCCCGAGCACCGCAAAAGCGTTGGAACAGATGTTCCTTTTCCGTATGGGAAAACACTGAGTGAAACAAAGGAATATTCTACTGCTGAAGCCCAACATCTGTTTGAAGCTGTCTGGCTCTGGTTCAGTTCTAATTCTTGTGACAGGTCTCTCCATGCCTCTAATGTCCCATGAAATCCAATTCAAGGAGCTGTTTGTCCACAGCCTGCTCCTGGTATTGGGGAGAGTGGGGCCGCATGTCGTCCAGGCGTTCCTCACCAAAACCAGTTTCTTGGAACAGTTTCTCTCAGAAAAAGCTCTGTTTTGCCTCTTTTCAAGCCACAGCCACGCATGTTTTGGGTGACACCTTAATCCACTCCACCGCGGTGCTCACACAACTGTGCGACACGTGGCCGCTCCTCCCAGGCACTCCCGAGGAGTAATCAAGCTCCAGTCAAGAAATCACACTTTTTTTTGAAAGCAAGAAATTTAAGTAATTTGGAGTGTGGAATGGAAACACCTGCGAAATTTGGGGTTGTCTTGGGTGTGACAACAATAAGGATGCTTCAGGCTTCAGGCACCCAACAGCTGTGTGAGCTTGCGCTCTCTGCTCATGGCTCCCAACTTGACTCTGGGAGCTCTGGGATGCTCCAAACTGGAAATTTCAGCCTGTTCACATGATAGTCCTGAGCTGGGTGGAGAAGCCATGCTCCTGCTGGAGGTCCCACTGCTGCTTGCAAAGGCATCAGGAGCTTTCCCAAAGTTTTGGGAGCTGGCGCTGGCCCCAGGTGTGTCCCCAGGGCTCAGCCAAGGGCTCATGTCACCGCCCATAACTGGGGCCTGGTTCAGGAGTGAGATTTTGTAGTTCTGCCCAGCTCTGATATGAAAACCCACAAATCCAAGTCTCATCTGCTGCAGATATGGACGCCAACGTCGTGCACATCTAGAAAACACAGGTAGATCCTCCTTTGTCACCATGAAGTTCCCTTTTCCCTGCACCTGCAGACAGGTGCCTGCTGCTGCTCCACTTCCTTAAAAATACTTCTCTGCTGGCTTCTCAGCACTGGAAAGGAGAAGAGAAATATCACGACAGGAGGAAAAAATGTCACTGATCTCCCAAATGCACCAAAGCTACAGGATGGGCTAACCCATCACCAATTGTTGGGATGTTGCCACAGCCATGCCCGGGAACTGGGAGACACTGTGGTCTCCAAAATGCAGGAGGGGTGTGGGTAGAGAGCAGCCAGGTTGAGCCTGGGAAATAGGAACAGGGCAGGAAATTCCAGAGGGGAATGGAATAGGACTGTGAACCCCATAAATTAGCTCCAGGCAGGTGCAGCTCCGAGTCAGTCTGCAACAGAAACAAGATTGTAAGTTCCAGAGGAAAAATGGAGGGGTTTTTCCTGTTAAAATATGAGGAGAGGGAAGATATGCCCAAGTATCGAACTAACCGAGGACTCCAAATGGGTTGAAAATCCATTGGGTTGATTTTCTGCTAGTCCTCTTTCATCCCCGGTTTGGAAGAAGCAGGCTCAGAGGACCCAGTACACACCAGTAACTCCCAACCCCTGGCTTCTCAAGCACCGGTTCACCCAACCCCCTCATGTCCTGATGCCTGGATACCTCCAGCAAACTGTACACTGTTGATAGACACCCCAAAATCCCCCTGTGCCCATTGACAGAGGGGATGCTGGACCTCAGGAGCAGGACTAGAGTTCCATCCCAAGGTTATTTCCCAGGAAGGCGGCAACAGATAAGTAGCAAGTGCCTCCCACACAGACCACACTCCCACAGTGAGTTGCAGCTGTAGTTTTATTTCCTTTTGTGAAAAATAACAGGATTTTGAGGTGATAAAAACACAACCCCTCCCAGGGCTCAGCCCCAGACCCCGCCCACCCCAGCACGACTGTAGGCAGGAGCAGCACCGACAAAGCAGCATCCCCGGGGCAGGATCCAGCTCCTTGCTAGGACAGAGCTGGGGATGGCAACAGGATGGGAGGATTTGGGAGCAGCTGGAAGCATTCCTGCTCCTGGATCCGGGATGGAGTGACAGTTCCAGTCAACACCTGCCGTGTTTGGTGCTGGCATCACCATGCGGGTTTCATCCCTGTGCCCCACGGCAGCGATGGGCACTCAGCTCATCCCATGGAGATTCCCATTGTCAGCAGCTTGTGGAGGGTCTGTTGCAATTTTTTTTTTCTTTTTTCCTTTTTTTTAATAAAAACAGTCTTTAGGTTGACTGCTGGCAGCAGCTCTTCCTCCAGAGCTTCCTTCCTCCAGAGTCTGCTTCCAAAGAGTTCAGAAAGGGTCAAATATTGACCAATAATGGTTTTGGCTGCGTTTGAATCTTGACTGTGGCTTCTGCAATGTACAGTGGGGAGGGGACGGAGGGGGAGCAAGGCTTGTCCCTTAGTCAGCAGGTTTGGTGACCAGGGAGAGGGGCTGCGTCTGCAGCACGGCCAGGGCAGCTGGGAGGGAGCTGGGGGTTGACAAGAGAGCCGTGGGGGTCACCGAGGCAAAGGGCATGGGTCTGGAGAGGAGCGAGGATGGGCTGCTGAGGCTGGAGGAGGAGGAAGAGGAGGAGGAGGAGCAGGAGGAAGAAGAAGAGGTGGTTTTGCTGGTGAGGACAGTGGAATGCACGGTGAGCTGAGCCCTGGCCTCGGGCTTGGTGGTGAGCGAGAGCGGCTGGGCCTGCTCCGAGTGGGTGGCAGCCGGCGCGGCCGGCGAGGCCAGCGCTGCCGACGGCGTGGCCGGCGAGTCCAGCATGCTGCCGTGGGACGAGGCCGGGCTGGCGCACGGCTTCTCGGCCGGCAGGTATGGCACACACGGCTTCTTGCTCTTGGAGGGCAGGGAGCCTGGAGGGACAGGCACGGCGTGAGGGCCGGAGCCTCGTGCAGGGGGAGGTGGAGGGGGGGTACTCACTGTCCGAGTCGTGGCTTTGCTGCTGCTGCTGCTGCGCCAGCTTCTCGCGCTTTCGCTTCTTCTTCTTGCCCTGGAAAAGAGGATTTCGGGTCCTTCCGTGACTTTTGGCCACTGTGGAGGATGCTGTGGGGGGGAAATAGGGCTGGTGGTGCCCCAGAGCATCTGCAGGGACTCAGCACCAAGAGCCACTGCCCCCAGCACCCCAAACACTGCGCCCCAGGTGCTGCCAGGCAGAGCCCAGGAAGGGGCCAGGGAGGCAGGGGTCCCACGTACGTAGTTGTCCCGCGCTGACCAGGTCGGGTAAAGCTGCGAGTGCAGCTGCCGCTCCTTCCGTGCCAGCTCGTAGTACTTGGCCTGCTCCTCCCGTGACAGCGAGTGCCACTGTGGGGGAGAGCATGCTGAAGAGCTCAGAGCCACTCTGGGAACCCCAAAGCCAGGCTGGAAACCCCCACATCAACACTGGAGACCCCAGAGACAGGCTAGAGACCCCAAATGCACACAAGAAACACTGAATACACGCTAGGACACCCAGAGCCATGCTGGAGACCTCGAAGCCACACACTGGGAACCCCAAAGCTGGCTGGAATCCCCAAATCCACGCTGCTGACCCTGAGGACCTGCTGCCCTGGCCTGCAAAGCTCCATCCCTCCCCATCCCAGTGCCACCAGGTCACCACCACACCCCTGGGACTCCCCGGGCTGGCAACGCCCCAGGTCTGATCCATGGGGAGAAGTGAAGCCAAGGGGGTCTGAAGGGTCCCTGATGGGGGCATCCCCACCATACCCGCCGGCCCAGGATCTGGTTGATGGCGGCACTTTCCTTCAGCGTGCACTCGGCCACCACCTTGGCCCTCATCTCCTTCATGTACAGCATGAAGGCATTGAGAGGCTTCTTGATGTGGGGTTTCTTCTCCTCCTCCTTCTTTACTGCCACGGGGGATTTCCTGCAAGGAAAGTGGGTCTGGGGGTCAGGACCCCCAGGACGAGCCCCTGTCCCCACAGCCGGCCTGGCCCTCACTCACGAGCTGCCTCCAGGGCTGGCGCTGGGCTGGGAGGGCTCCTGCTTGACGATGGGCGAGACGATGGTGGGGTGTGGGATGCCTGAGGGGTGTAGCCCGTGCGTGGGTGGTGGAACCATGTGTGGGGAGAAGCGGCTGGACATCAAACTGCAGTGGGGGGAGAGGACAGGTGGGGTGGTCACTCCCCACGGGCAGCAAATGATCCCCCAGAGAACCTCCTATGCTGAGAGATTACCTGCCTCAACACAGTCTCGTTGGAAACCCTGAGAACATGCTGGAACCCCAAATGCACGCTGGAAACCCCAAAACAATGCTACCCCAATCCACCCTAGAAACTCAAATCCACTCTGCAAACCCCAAATCCACGCCGCTCTACCCAAAGCCATGCTGGAGACCATGAGTGCACCTGAAAGCCCCCAGACCCCACCCCAGCTTTGAGATGGTGACACTGGTCCAGCCCAAGCGATGCCCTGAGCCCATGGGATGTCCTCTTCCTCCACCCATGGGGACCAACCACAGCCTCTGGGGGAATTTTCAGCCGAGGAGACCACCCTGATATCCTGGGACTGGTCTGTGCCCATGCTCTGGGTGCAGTGAAGTGTCCCAAAGCCCAGTGCCAGCTCCAGGGTGCCCATGAGGGTCCCTCCCCCTCCAAGACCCACCTGGACATGGAGGCATTCATGGCAAGGGCTGGATATGGGTGCCGGAAGCCACCAGCAGGAATAGAGTACACGGGCTGTCCTTGCCTACAAAAACACGAGTTTCAGGGGAAAAAATTATCCATTTCCAGTTCATGGGCACCCTTGGACTGGTTTTCAGCTGATTTCTGTCTGCAAGATTCCCAAATTTTCCAGCAGTAGGGAGTCCCTCCCTCCCCACCCCACACAGGAGCCTGCAACATCCTGCTGAGCTTGCAGGAAAAGCGGATAAAGTGTGAGGAAGAAGAGCAGAAGGAGGGTGTCAGTCAGCAGTGGGGCTCCCAGGATCCCCAGGGACTCCATGTCAGGGTCAGTCCATCCTTACTGTGGCATAAGCCAGCCCAGCGGGTGTGGGAGCTGCCCCATGGCTCCAGGCGACAGCGGGTAATAGGGGGGCAGCTCAGAGGGGTGCGGCGGCCGTGGGATCCCTGTGAGGGGCAGAGGGAACAAGGAGGGAGGTCAGAACAGAGGCATGACAGCCTCGGAGCCCCCCGTGCCCTCCAGCACCTTTCCTTTGAGCACCCCATTTCCCTCCCAGCCCCATTTCCCTCAGCACCCATCACCCCAGGCTGGGCAGAGCTGAAACAGCCACAGCGGAGCCCTGGGGGGATCCCCACACCCCAACCTGAGCTGTTGCTGGGCAAGGAACCCCAGCCCCCTCCCAGAGACTGGGTTGAGACCACCCAGGAGGCAGAGGCAGCATCCAACAGACAGCCCCTTATTCCCAGCACATTCCCTGCACCGCCTCGTTGCCTCTGCTCCCCTAAACCACTGGTGGTGCCCAGAGGTTTGTTTGGTTCCCCAAACAAGTTGGTGTCCTCCAGCCCCAGCTCACCCGTCTTGGGGTCAATCTCTGGGGAGAGGTGGCCAGGCGGTGATCCTGGTGGGAAGGGCTCGTTGCTGTAGGTGATGAGCGGCGTCAGCGGGTGCATGTGATGGGCATGCTGCACCACTGGGACCTTGTTGGACTGTGGGGAGAGCGCGTGGCAGCGGACCCGCGGCCACCCTCCGGTCCCCTGTGTGCCAGGGGACCTGCGGCCACCCTCCAGAAACATCCCTATGGGCAGTGGGGCAGCATCACCACCCATGGGTGCCCCATCCCTGGAACTGCTCCAGGCAGCTTGGAGCAACCTGCTTCAGTGGAAGGCGTCCCTGCCCACGGCACGACTGTGCCACTTTGGTCTTTAAGATCCCTTCCAGCCCAAACCATTGCCAAATTCCCCGACTGCCAGGATCATGGGGGTGCTGGGAAGCTGCCACCACCCCATGGGTAGGGGCTGCTCTTACCAGGTGGGCGGGTGAGGGCGAGCGGTTGTCCTTCAGCGTGGCGCCGGTCGGTACGTCCAGCAGTGGCCACTTCATCTGCAGGTACTGTGGGAGGGATGGCATGATGCCCTCCAAGAACCTTGGACATCCCCGGCCCCAAAAAAAAACCCTACCCCACTACACTCCACCAGCCCTGAAACATCTTCCCCAGCCCCAAATCACCCCTTCCCTGGCTTCAAACATCCTCTGACCCCAAAACACGCCCAGCCCCAAAGCACCCCCTGATCTCAAAACAGCCCTTAGTCCCAAAGCACCCCCAACCCTGAAACATCCCACTCAGCCCTCCAAAAAAATCCTATCCCCAAAAGATATCCCAGCCCCAAAACTTCTTCCCAATCCCAAAATATTCCCTAGCTCTGAAACAACCCTCTGACCCCAAAATATTCCCCACCTTCGCCTGCATAATCAGCTGAGGACACCCCAACCCATGGGCAAAGAGGTTTTGGGACTTTTTCTCCCTTTCTCAGTTAACATCTCAATGTGACACTGGGTTGTCTCCTTGGCACCCCCAAAGAAAGGCGCTTTGTGCAGTGCTTGGGCGGACAGAGGCATTTCCCAAAGACAGCAAGAGGGAGGGAGGGAGAGAGAATCCCTGGAGATGCCAGGGCTTGAGAATGTGGCTGGAGCAGCTGCCTGCAGGAGTTTCCCCAAATACAGACCTTCCTGAGCTGAGGCAGCTGGAAGGAAAACCCAGGAGGATTCTGGGGGAGCATGAACTCTTCCAGGGCTGGGGGGTTCCTCCCCCATCACACAGCCCCCTATCACCCCCAAAGTGTCCCATGTGCCCCCTACAGCACCTCTGGCTGTTTCCTGTCTCCAGCATGCCCCTCCTGCACACCACATCAACCCTGCATCCCTGCCTGTACCTCCCGGACTCCCCTTCCATTTCCAGTATCTCCAGCTGCATTTCTGATATTCTATCTCTGTGTTTCCAGTATCTCTCCCTGCACCTTCAGTCTCCTCCCTCTGCCTCCAGGAACCCTCCATCCCCAGCATCCCCCATGGCTCCATCCCAAGCAACCCACTCCATCTCCAGGCACACCTCCCAACAGCCTCCATCACCCCATCTCCCTGCTGGCACTCAAGGACCCCCTCCCAGGACCCCCCTGGCACTGCACAGACCCAAAGCTGATGAGGATCCCTCATGATCCAACCATTTCCACAGCTACTGGCACAGGGGATCCCCAAAAACCTGCTTCACTCCTAACCCAGGTGCCTTGGGGCCACTTCCCATTCCCATCCTGGCACAGGGATGCTCCAGCACCACACTCCCAGTGCCCCCACAGGGACACTTTTGGCACTGCCGGGATAATCCCAGGACCGGATCCATCCCCTGGCAGCTGCTTACAGGGGCTGGGAGCCTGGACACCACGCACCCAGAGCATGCTTGGAATGTGGGTGGCCCCATGACCCCAGGCTCACCCTGACCTGACAGGCCCCACATCACCCGTGGGCTCA
>PYHW01009491.1:428564-445644 GCA_013186435.1 Turdus rufiventris
AGGGGAGGGGAGGAAGTAGAAGGAGGATGGGTGCGGGCGGAGCGCCGGCTGGGCCGGTGTCCTGGGGGGACATGGGGTGTGGGGGTGTTTGTGGGGTGTACGGGGGTCTCGGGTGTGGGGTGGGTGAGGGGTCCGGGGCCGATCGGGGGTGGGCTGTGCGAGAGGATCAGGGGGTGCTGGGGGGATCAGGGAGTCCCTGCGCTGTGGGTGGCAGGTCCCTGTGGGGCTCTGCCTTCGGAAGGTGTCGGCGGTGTGTGAACACCGCAGATGAGCACTGTGCTGGGTAAAAATCCCATTTCTGTCTTGATTTTAGGGCTCTGTTCACCTATGAAGGCAACAGCAATGACCTGCGAGTGGCTGGCTCTGGGGGTGAGAATTCTGGGGACCGTCCCCCTGTTTCCATGGGTCCAGGGCTCATCTCACTGTACCTTCCTGAGATGTCTACGGGTTTTAAATCCCTGAGGGTGTTTTGGGGGTGCCCTGGGTGTTGGGAAAAGGGGAGGAGCTGTATCGGGGTGTCCGCTGTGATTTCAGGTGAGGGATATGGACCAGAGCCTCCTGGCAGCTCTGCTTCTCCTTTCCTTTAATTTTCCTCCTTTCCAAAGAATCCAAAGTTTGGATCCTGGCTGCTCTTTGCATCCCTGAAGTATTTTAGATCCCGGATTTAGGTAGGATCATGGGGTACTCCAGAGCCACTCACTCAGCCAGCACTCCCTACTCAATGCTCTTAAAGCCCCTCATGTCAAATTGCCTTCTTCTTGCAATTCTTTTTTATTTTTGTTTTATTCGGCTGCTGATTCCCACCCAAACGCTGCTGGCTGGGAAACCAAAGCCTTCAGGAACTAGCGCGTCCAGGCGGGCTTCCCCATGCTCAGAATTTGCATCTTCTCATCCCTCCCCAGCTCCTTCCTTAATTTCCAAGTGCTTTTCCCAGCCTGTGGAGCTCTGTGGAAATTTCTGGGATGCTCCACAGGGTCTAGTGGAGCCCG
Organism: Turdus rufiventris; assembly: GCA_013186435.1. Lineage (NCBI taxonomy): Eukaryota > Metazoa > Chordata > Aves > Passeriformes > Turdidae > Turdus > Turdus rufiventris. Next base: position 429,554 of record PYHW01009491.1, read on the forward strand.
TGGAGCCAGGGGTTTGGTGCTGAGGAATTTTGTTGAGGAAAACTCTTGTTGAGTCACAAATGAGAATTTTGGGGAGCTGCAGAGACTGTGCCCTGAGCTCCCCACAGATCCCTGCTCTCCCCAACGTTCCCATCATGTCCCTCTGTGCCAGCCCTCACCAACCAGCTTCAGACTTCCAACCTTCAACTTCCCTGCTGGGTTTGGAGCCAAATTTAGAGCCGAATCATAAATATTTAATGGTGAGAAGGAAATGATCCGGGTGATGCTGCAGAGCAGAACAAGCTGTGTTGGTTTCTGTTACTCCTTCCAGTGGCTCTTTTCCCACTTTTCAGGGCTCAGGCAATCCAGCACAGAAGGAATTGTGGTCTGGGGGAATGCTTTTGAGATGAGAGTGTGCATTTTTGGTATTTTCCTCCTTTCCTGGTAGTTTATTGGTGTGGTGGGAGCTATGCTGTTCCCTTTCCATTGCCCCTGCCTGAGCCCTGTGTGGGATTTTCCCTCTGGGATTCACTCACAAGTCCTCAAATCAGAACTGAGGCCACTGTAGGTGGGTGTAACAGGGAGGGAGGCATTGAGGCAGGAGTTTCCCCATGGTGGACTAGCAGGACCTTACCCCATGTTACCCTCTTGGTTCCTTCTCTATTTCCCATCTTGGAGAGCAGGAACAAGGCTCAGCCAGTTTCTCCACCACTTCTCAGCACTATTCCCACCCTCACTGAGGTGTTTCTGAGCATGGTTTTGTGCAGGATCCCATGGGCAAAAGCTGCCTGCTCTCCTTAGAGCTTCTAATTGGTATGGGAGTGCGAGCAGCTCCTTCCCCTTCTCTTTTATGCCTGCACTTTGTTGCAGCTCCAGGATCTTTCTGGGGTTTGTGAAGGCCTGAGGAAGAGGAACTGGGTAATGAGGGCTGCTGGGATTGGGAGAAAAGGCTGGGGCTTGGCTCCCAAATAATCATGTGGGTGATAAATGATCAGGTTATGTGTTTACAGAGTAAACACGCGTCTGGGACCCTCGTGAGGTATGACAGCCCCACATTTAATGGGGCAAATCTCTAGGGAAGACAGAGCTAGGGTGGGTTTGGCTGTTCCCACCACACTGGACTCATCCCCTCTCCTTCCTCCTGGGACAGATGGGGGGCTGGAGGAGATGGTGGAGGAGCTCAACAGCGGGAAGGTGATGTACGGCTTCTGCCGCGTGAAGGATCCCAACTCTGGGCTGCCCAAATATGTCCTCATCAACTGGGTGAGTGGGGACAGACTTGGGCTTCACTGGGAGGGAGCTGGAGCCCCTATGTCCTGGAGCCAGGCTGGAAGAGCTGGGGGTGTCCAGCCTGGAGAAGAAAGGGCTCCAGGGAGACCTCAGAGCCCCTTGCTTGCAGTGCCTTGAGGGGCTCCAGGAGAGCTGGAGAGGGACTCAGGCTCAGATCCAGGTGCTGCTGCCATGAATGCAGCCTGGAGGGGCTCACGGGAGCTGATGGTGTCTCCTTGCAGACAGGTGAAGGTGTCAATGACGTGCGGAAAGGAGCCTGCGCCAACCACGTCAGCACTGTGGCCAACTTCCTAAAGGTCTGATCCTTCTCGTGTTCTCCCTCAGGAAGTCACTGAATGGTTTTGGTTGGAGGGACCTTAGACCATCCGGTTTTAACCCCCCTGCCGTGGCCAGGGACATCAGCCCAAAAAATCCCCCAGGATATTTTCTCCTTCTTACCAGAACCCTTTTCCTTCCCTTGGGAGCTCTGGGAGCACGGACAGGACCTACCAGGGCAGGGTGGTGGGTTTAGGGGCTCCCAGACTGACCCCTCACCCCTATCCTGGTTCCTCCTGCTCAGGGGGCTCATGTCACCATCAATGCCCGGGCAGAGGAGGATGTGGAGCCTGAACTTATCATGGAGAAGGTGGCCAAGGCCTCTGGGGCCAACTACAGCTTCCACAAGGAGAGCAGCAAGTTCCAGGACTCAGGGCCCCAGGCTCCCGTGGTGAGTTGAATCAGTGAGGACTTTTGGGTGCCTCTGGGTGGGAGGAAGGTCTGGGACCGCTATCATCCCATGATGGAAGGGGCAGCCTGGCCATTGACATGTCTGTGGAAAAGGGAAAATACCAGAAAGAACTTAGAGCCCCTTCCAGTGCCTAAAAGGGCTCAAGAGAGCTGGAAAGGCACTTTGCACCACGGCAGGAAGTAACAGGACAAGAGGGAATGGCATCCCACTGCCAGAGAGCAGGTTTGAAACATGGAATCATGGGTTGGGTTGCAGGGACCTTAAAGCCCATCCAGTCCCACCCCTGCCATGGGCAGGGACACCTCCCACTGTCCCAGGGTGCTCCAAGCCCCATCCAGCCTGGCCTTGGACACTGCCAGGGGTGGGGCAGCAACCTGTGCCAGGGCCAGAAATTCCCTATTTTTGGCAATGTGCACTTCACTGGCTTCACCCAGCCCTCATTTAAATTCTAGGCGAAGCATCAGGTTATAGGAACTTCTAAGAGAAGTCCCAGATTGTGCTGATTTGGGCTGATTTTTGGCAAGAAATGCAAAAAAAAAGTGATTTCTCTGTGTCTTCCTCAGGGCTCTGTGTACCAGAAGACGAATGCGATGTCTGAAATCAAACGGGTCAATAAGGATAATTTCTGGGCCAAAGCAGAGGTGAGTGTCCTTTGGAGCATCAAATGTTTGGATTTAGCTGGAGATTGTTCTCCATGTACTTATTCCTTGTCTGGGAACTGGGATCAAGAGCTCGGGGAAGTGCAGAGCTGCTGCTTTGGGGTGCTCAGAGAGGAGGTGCTGAGTCTTGAAGGGGAAGGTGCTGCTTTATCTTATCTGGATTTGGCTCAGGACTTCTGGGGTGGGCTCGGGGAGGGAGGGCTGGGATGCACCCTGGCTGTCTTGGCAGACAGCTGAGCAGCATTCCCAGCTCCCAGCAAACACCATTTGGGTGAGGAAACTGGTTTTGACCTCTCTGAGGGCTGCTCCGTTTCCTTGCCTTTCACCTTGAGTTTTACGGGGTTAAGCAATGACATGTGAACCTTCTGAGAGGATCAGTGTGCCTTGGGACCTGCTGTGTGCCCTGGGATGCAGAGGGCCAGGGGGCTCTGAGCGCTGCCAGTGGGACCCCTACCCCTCTGAGCCCAGAAGCCCAAGCCTCTGTGTCTGTCTCTCCACAGAAGGATGAGGAGAACCGGCGGCTGGAGGAGAAGAGGAGGGTGGAGGAAGAGCGGCAGCGGCTGGAGCAGGAGCAGCGTGAGCGGGAGCTGCAGGAGGCAGCGGGGCGGGAGCAGATGTTTAAAGCCAGATCCAGTGAAATCGAAGCCCAGAAGTGAGTGGGGTTTTAGGAATGCTTCCCAGATCCCATCCTGCTCTCTGGGATTCCTGTGGTGCTGGGTGTCCCTACCTACTACCTCTCTGAGCTGCCCCCACTCCAGCAAAGTTTATTTCTTAGGAAGTGGGGGATCATGTCCATGCATTTCCCACTACTGGAATTCCTGCAGTCCCAGAACATCTCATTGAAGAGAACAGATATGAAGGGATCTTGCTCCAGCTGTGGAGGGAACATCTCCCTGGCTAACCCCTAAGGAGCTTGGCTGCTTGTCCAGCATCGTCCTTGAGTCTCCCTGCCCATGGATTCTGCTCCAGGACTACTCTCCCTTTTGTTTCGCAAATCTTGCCTGGCACCCATAGCCCCTATTTTTGGGGTGTCAGAGGTGCAGGGAGCTTCAAGCCCCACAGGGGCAATTCCAGGAAAATCTGCCCAGCTCCCATATCAAGATGCTTATGTCCATGTCCCCAAGGAAGAGATTTCCCTGGAACAATCCCACTATTTGGAGCAGCTCCTGCCCTTCTCACCACGCTCCTCAAGGGTGACCTGTGGCACCTTGTCTGGCCCTGAAGTGAGGGGGAGCATTACCAAAGTGAGGGATGGCCTTCATGTGCTATTCCCAGGGACCTGGAATAGTGGGGTGAGGTCTCAAATCCTCAGTTTTAACCCATTTGTCCCCACAGGAGACTCCAGCAGCAACAGGAGGCTGAGAACAGGGACAGGGAGCAGCAGCAATGGGTGAGCTCTGGTGTTGGCCCCAGGCGAGGTTTATGGTGTAGGGGAAAGGGACCTGGGACAGGGCAAGTGGAAATGGCCTTAAGTTGTACAGAGGAGGTTTCAGTTGGATATTGGCAAAATTCCTTCATGGAAAGGGTTGTCCAGCTCTGGCACAGCTGCTCAGGTCAGTGCTGGCATCCTCACTCCTGGGAGGATTTAACAGCTGTGTGGATGTGGCACTTGGGGACATGGGTTAGTGGTGGCTTTGGCTGCGCTGGGGGATAGTTGGACTTGATACTTTCGGAGGGTTTTTCCAACCTAAACAATCCCGCAATTCCATGACATCAGGTCCCTGTTCTCAGCCCAGAATTCCCCCATTTCCTCCTCATCCACCCTCCATTGCTGCGTCGGTTCCTTGGGTACAGAGGGGGCTGAAGGAGGCAGAGGGTTCTGGCAGGAATTGAAGGGGGCTGGAGGGGGCAGGAGGGCTGGTCCGGAGGGGTGGCTGATTGCCCAGCCCTCTCGTGCGCCACAGAAGGAGCGGGCTGAGGAGTACGAGGCGCAGCAACGCAAAGGTGTCAGGAGAAGTGAGTCGGTGGAGAAAGCCCAGGTGAGGAGCTGGGACCCTGAGCCCCTGGGGAAGGGAGGGCTGCCTCGACTCTGCCCCCCTGACTGGGCTGTGTGCCCTCCCCGGGCAGGAGGCCGCCACGCTGATCGCGCAGAGAGCCGTCAACCCCCGCGACATCTTCAAGCAAAGGGAGAGAGCGGGGCCAGGGGACGTGGGGATACCAGCACAGCCAGGTACAGCCTGGGGACACAGGGAGTGTTCTGGGGGTGGGTTGAATCTCACTGCACACGGAGGGTTCCCAGGGGGGCAGAGGTATTGTGAGGCCACAGTTGGAGCTGACAACAGGCAGCTCTCACCACACTGATGTTCTCTTGCTGTGCTGTGTCTCAAACCAGGTTCCAGCTGTTTTCCAGGGTGTGGCTCTAGCCAAGTTTTAATCACAAAGATTTCCATATTCTGATTCCCCTTCTGAGCCTGAGCCTTAAAGTTCTTTTTCTTCTTCTCTTTTTTTTTTTTTTTTTTAATTGGAGTTCAATATATTATCACCAGGAAAAGCACCAGTATCGCAATCTATGCTGATTGAATGAAATTTCACCCAAATTTTTGAACTGCCCTGGTCAAGCAGGATCTTGTGCTGTTAGAAGAGTCTGATCTGATCTCTCAGATAGAAATCAGGAAGTTTGCAAACCAGAGCTGAGAGCAGCTGAGGAAGTAGCTGTGACAAACACATGACACCCCTGGCTGACTGCAACTGCCACTGACTGCCGCCACCACCACCTCCTCTTCCTCTTCATCCTCCTCAGCCCAACCCCCTCTAAAGCACCTTAAATTGATTCAGAATAATCACTTTCACTTGGTGATAGGAGCATGAATCCCTACTTCCTTGGGTGGACAGGCAAGCCATGAATGGGAGAGGAGGGAATTCCACTCTGGGAAAATGTCTTTTTTGATGGTTTGACATGAGGACAGACTGACTTTGAGGTATTTCATTAGGATTTGATGGCTTTCATGGAGGAAAGGGAGATAAATGCCCTGGAATCTGGATCTGACCCAGAGATAAGGGTAGGCAGGAGTCTTGCTGCTGGTAGGGCTTGTCTGGGAATTCTCCTCAGCTTTTGTTTGGTTTGGAGGTGGAGGTGAGTAGGTAGCAGTGCAGCTGCTTCCTGCCACGGGAGGTACACTGGCAGAAACCAGTTTGCATCATCCCCTCCCAGTTTGATGTTTGTGGAGTTCAGGGTGCTCGTAAAGTCACCATGGAAAGCCAGAGGCAGGGTCTGCCAGCTCTTCCTCTGTATAATTTTTATTTTTATTTTTTTTTTAATTTTCAATTTTCCCTTGGCTCCTGCTGTAACCAGTTGCCAAACTTGTTTTTCACAACCAGGATTAGAGCTGGAAAATCCTGCTTGGGAGGGTGACCCAGCAATACCTGTGGGTGCACAGTCAGGCTGGGAGCCCCCCTTCCTGACCAACTCCTGCAGCCGCCTCAACTCCTTTTCCAGGGAAGCTCCGCAGCCCATTCCTGCAGAAGGAGATGAACTCCGTGCCCAGTCCTGCCTCCCCCAGCCGGGATGTTTGGGGGTCCCCACCGGCCTCCCCAGTACCTGCTGCAGGTACATGCTTGGCTCCCTCCACTCCCCAAAGCTTTTCTCCTCATCTTTCCAACTAGATCTCACAAAATTGGGCATTTTGAGGCTGGTCTTGGAGATTCCATTTGGTTTTCCCCTGGGCTTTGTCTCCAGCCAGGGCTGAGCATGATGCTGAGGATGAGGATGGCTCCTGCTTGTCTTGAGCTGATGGCTCAGGGGGATGAGAATATCTCCTGCTGGAATTCAGACTGGAATTCAGGCTAGAATTCGGCTATATGCATCCCCAGGCTTCCTCCAGACCTGCCACAGGGGCTTTGACAATCAGGCTTGGACTTTTTCAAAATGCCCCAAGGCCCAGCCCAGGCAGCTCTGCCCCTGTGCAGGGGTTTTCCTGTTCCAGAGTTGGACTGGCTTGTTTCCTTGTCCCAGTAAAGAACACAGGTATGCAGGGACAGAGCAAGAGGGACTGGCTTCCCACTGCTAGGGGGCAGGGTTAGATGGGATATTGGGAAGAAATCCTTGCCTGTCAGGGTGGACAGGTTGCCCAGAGAAGCTGTGGCTGCCCCAGGATCTCTGAAAGGCCAGGTTGTATGAAGCTTGGAGCAACCTGGGACAGTGGAAGGTGTCCCTGTCCAAGCACTTCCCAGTGGTCTGAGGGAGTAAGTGGTTCCAGAGAAGGCCTGGCTGTGCCCAGAGGGTATCCCCATGTCCTGTAGGTGGCACCGAGGGCTGGCCTTGTTCCCAAATCATGGAATCGCAGTTTGGTTTGGTTTAGATGGGATCTCAGAGACCATCTAGTTCCACCTCCCCTGCCACGGGCAGGGAATCGGGGATGTGCTGCGGCCGGGGTCCAGCTCCCATGTCCCCAGGCCACTGTCACCACTAGATGCTGCTCTTGCCCAGGACCTCTGCTCTAGCCCTTCTCCTCCATGGGAAGTTTTTCATCTTGAGCGAGTTTATTCCTTCCCTGTCTCTGTCCCTTCCCTATCAGAGGTAGATCTCTCCTTTGTCCTTTTGGATCTCGCTAAACCCCTGCTCACTCCATCCCACGGTCTGTGTGTGCTCTATCCCCTGGCTGGGCAGGAGACCCAGGGGTCATCCAGCTCCCAGCAGGAATGTGGTGTCACTCCAGGCTGGGGCAGGAGCCAGATGAGCAGATGAGGGGACAGGGCATGCTTTTGGTGACAGATCCCTTGTTTCTCCTCAGGACGGGACTCTGTATACAATTCTGGTGTCCCAGGGTCCCACATAGAAGAGAATCTGTATGAGGTGCCCCCAGAGCCCTCGGCCATCTACGAGGAGCCACCCCAGGTGAGTCTGGGGGGCAGGGGACCCTCTTGGAGCATGGCTTGTCCCACCCGTAGGATGAGCCTGGAACACTTTTCTGAGCTAAAATCACAGGAAATGGCAAAACCCTAGAGCTCAAGTGTACTCAGGATGCAGCCATATGGCAAAGGGGGTGGTGTTATGTCCCTTCCCAGTGCTCCCAGTGGGAGACACAGGTGCTGAGTCTCTGGCACTCATCTTACACCCCAGGGCTGCTCCAGCTCTTGTCAGTGCCACATCCCAGAACCAGTGAGGCGAGAGGATCCATCAGCCTCTTCCAAAGCCCTTTCTCCTCTTTTTCTGCACCGTGCTTCTCTGCACATCTGGACCCAGTGGAGTTGGCAGTCCCAGCTATTCCTGGTGCACTCCAAGATTCTCCAATGGCCCATCCTGGGGTTATGCTGTGCTGCTGTGTTGCCCTTGGAGAAGTGGGGCTCCTTTGGTTTCTTCCCTGATTACCAAACCATCAGCATTCCAAACATTTTCTCATTCTGGAATTCGTTTGGAAGTGTCCAGCAGATTCCAAAGGATTCCAGAGGAGATGGGCCCAATGATCCCCTCAGCCTTTCCTGAAGAGAACAAACCACAGCCAGCTCAGGCTCTGTTAGAAATGTTTCAGAAGCTGGAGCTTATCTGTTGGGGAAAGAGCCTCTTCTGTAGCAGGGATCCCAAGGGACCGGAGGGGTTATCTGCCACTGCTCTCAGGTGTTTCCATTGGGATGAGATCCCAAAGGATTGGTGTTGAGCAGGTGGAGATGTGGCTCTTTGGCTAAGAGCTGGTTTGCTCCTTTGGCAGATGTGTGGCACAGCTTCTCTGGAGCTCGTGTTTTATTCCAGAGGGCACCCAGAACCTCCAGCCAGTCTTGGAGACCTCCAACAGCTCTCCAAGCCTCTGGGGGCTGATGGACATTCCTGGGCATGGGGCATTGTTGTTCTCTTCCCTCCTACTGTTCTGCTGTTAAATCCTGCTCTCCTCTCCTTCCTAAAGGAACAAGTTGACGATGCCAAATATGACTACAGGGTGGAGTACCAGGAGCCACCAGACCTGGCGGGGAAGGGGCTCTGTGCCCGGGCACTCTATGACTACCAGGCTGGTGAGACCCTTACCCTGTCCCTCCAGACCCTTGTTCCCAGTCCCTCTCCAGCTCTCTTGGAGCCCCTTTAGGCACTGGAAGGGGCTCCAAGGTCTCCCTGGAGCTTTCTTTGCTCCAGGCTGGACATTCCGAGCTCTCTCACCGTATCTCCAGAGCAGAGGGGCTCCAGCCCTTGGAGCACCTCCATGGCCTTCTCTGGACTTGTTCCAGCAGCTCCACATCCCTCTTCTCTTGGGAGCCTCAGAGCTGGGATAGTTCAGGTGGTCTGACCCCACTCCCCTTGTCTGTCCCATGACAGCTGATGACACAGAGATCTCCTTTGATCCTGAGAACGTCATCACCAACATCGAGATGATCGATGAGGGCTGGTGGCGCGGCTACGGCCCCGATGGCCACTTCGGGATGTTCCCTGCCAACTACGTGGAACTGATAGAGTAGGGAACTGGCTCTGTGGGGGCTGACAGGGGCTCCAGACTCTTGGGACTGCTCCACACCCCCAAGACCACTCTACTCCTGCCTGATTCTTCCAAACGACACATGGCTTTTTCTTCTCTATTTTTCTCTCTCTCAGTGAAGTGCCATTCCCCAGTCCCTTGGCAGTGGGGCTCCCCAGGCACTGCCTCTGTGTCCCCCATAGCTGCCCTTGGGTGGGTGAAGGAAGGGTCCCATCCCACCCTGAGTCCACAGTGCTGGTCTCCCCCTTCTCCTTTGGCTTTGGAGTGTAAGGAGGGCATGAAAAATCCCTCATAGGAATTTTCAGGGAACAAATTACCTCCCCCCTGTGCTCCCTCCCACCCCGTGACCTCGGACCTGCTGCAGCCACGCTGGAGAAACCACTTTCCCAATTTTATTTCATTGGAAAGGCCTATCAGAGTAATTGTGGAATCCTGCAGGGTCTGAAATGACCAGGAGAGGTGAATCCTGACTCTCTTCCCCACCATCCTGAGCACACTGAGCTTGCCACGTGTGATCTTGTGTTCTCCTCCCTGCTCTCCCCACTGTTCCCTAGCCTCAAATATGCTCCAGGGATTTGAACTGGGAGTGAATAACCTCCCCTGCAGCACAGATCCAGCCGGGCTGAGCAGGTGGGACCCCCCTCCCCACTCCCCCAAACTCACTGTGAACAAGGAAAAGCCCAGCCCCTCCCCCACACGGAGTTTCCCACCCTGGTGTCACTTTAGGAATAGCAGGAGAGAAAGGGCTGGAGGGTCCCAACTCACCCATCCTTCCTGCAGGTGCAGGGGGACACGGTGGCTTCTCTGAGTCCCTCCCCCAAGCTCCTTCTTCTCCTTGCTCCCCGTGGTCCCTCCCCAGCTACAATAAAGGGCTTTTCTTTGGTGATGGATGTAGCAGGATCCTGGTGGGAACTGGGGAGGAATGCCAGATGTGTTATCACACCAGGTTTTTGGGAGTAGGGGCCAAGGAGGGGATGATTGGGGACATAATTAGTCTCAACACTAATTATCTGAGTCTAATGAGGGGGAAAGCAGCCTGCAGTGGTTGGGTCTGGGGTGGCCCCAGGGTGGAGAGGGGCTTTGTGGCTGGTGGCACTGGTGGTTTGAGGACACTGGGAATATTGGGGGTGCAGGGACTGTGGAGAGAGCAGAGGGTGGATTGTAGGTACACTGGAGTTTTGGAGACATGAGGGATCTGGGGACACAGGAGACCCACAGTGGCAGCCAGATGTGTGCCACAGGCCATCTCCCACCCTTCCCAAGCACATGGGCCCAGGTGCTCACACAAGGACCTGGGGATGTTGTATGGCCATGGGCATCCCTCCATGGGGCAGAGAACTGATGACAGACGTAGGGTGGCATCACACTGTGATGCTGGGGACACTTCACCCCCTGCACTGGCATTGCCCTGTCCTGTCTGAGTCGCCTCATGCCTCCCCACACCCAGAGCTGGTACCATACCCATCAGGACGTGGCACTGTCCCTTTATTCACCAGGACCTGGGTGCAGGAGTAGATGTGTGGGCACAGTGTGGCACAGGCACATGGAAGAAGGTGGCGAGGACATGCAGGTGGCAAAGCTGTGGCAGCAGTGTGGGGATGCAGTGACTTGTGGGCATGGCATGGGCTTGGGATGGTGGAGATGGAGATAAGCATGGGGTGGGCAAAGGAATTGGGATGATGGGGTGGCACAGGGGCAGGAATGACATGGGTTTGGGTATGGGGAGGAGATTGGGATGGCATGCAGATGGAGCTGTCACAGAAAGGACCTCTCCATTCTTGGAGATGGGCATGGGCATGACATAGGCTGGGCATGGGAATGGGGAATGAAGTGCCATGGGCGTTAGAATGGCAAAGGAACAGACAGGAATGAAGTGGGCATGGGTGGACAAAGGCACAGGGATGACAGGGCATTGTCATGCACAGGGGCAGGCTTGGGGATGGGGTGGGCATGGGCATGGCACGAGGAGGTGAATGACTGGTGTGGAGAGGAAGATGACAGGAGCTTGGGCATGGCGTGGGCATGGGAATGGCACAGGGATAGGTCTTGGGGATGGCATGGAGATGAGCCTGGCATGGGCATAGTGTGGGCAAAGACACAGGGACATCACAGCAGTAGAGACGGCATGGGCTTGGTATGGGATCTCAAGGATGTGATGCACAAGGATGTGAATGCCAACAGCATGGGGTTGTGATGGGCAAAGGGACAGGGATGGCACGGTGACAGGGACAGCTGACCAGAGCGCAGCCATTGCTGGGAGCTGGCACAGCTGCACAAGCCTGGTCACACCCCGTGTCAGGCACCGCCCCATTGGCACCTGCTGCTCATTTCCAGCTGGTGAAGAACTGCTTGAAGAAGGGTGTCTCGCAGCCCTGGGGCAGGATTGCCACCTTTGGGGACAGGGACAGGTAGGGGACAGGGATTAGGAAGGGGTGATGGCTCCCATGTCAGCCCTTGGGCATCCCTCTCCCACTGCCCCTAGCTGTGTGTGGGGTGGCTGTACCATGAAGGTGATCACCTCTTCAGCCACCCTCAGAGCCGCCTGGTGTTCCTGCTCATTGTCCTTGCACCTTGCAGAGGGGGATGTCAGCCACTCAGGCCAGTCCCTGTCTCCATGTCACCCTATGTCCCCATCCCTGAGCACTTTTCCGGAGAAAGACCATCTTGCTAGCAGCGTTGTGGAGCATGAAGCAGTCATCAGGGCAGAACAGGCTGGTGGCCACCTGGATCAGGTCCATGCGCCCTGTCACATCCGACACCCGCCCGGGGAGGGGACGTCACTGTGGGGTTGCCTGGGGACTCTCCAGCCCAGTGTCCTCTCCCTCTCACCCACACACTCTGGCATTGCCCATCCTTGCCTGCTCCAGGGCCCCTGTGATATCCCCTGGCCATGCTCAGCTCCGGGTGGATTTCCTAAGGGTCACCAGATTGTTCCTGGGCCATGTCCAACCTCATGTACTCCTGGGGCGCTATCATGGTGTACCCTGGCTGTGCCCAGCCTCATGTACCTCCTGTGCCCACCACGGTGACACTTTGGCATGCCCAGCCCTGGTGCCATTAATGGTCCTTGCCTTGTAGGGGACAGCTGCCCCTGTGTTGCTCTGGTCAGCCACCACGTGCTCCTCAGGGCTGCCCTCCTGCAAGGGGTGCTTGGGTCCCAGCACCTGCTGGGAGATGAGACTGGGGGGTCATGGAGCCACCCCAGGGACTCCCAGATGCCCCTCTCTGCCCAGTGGGGACAGACCTGGCCCATCTCAGGTGGCTCCTCACCATCAGCCACAATCTCCAGGTGTGCTTTGCCACCCCGCTCACTGTCACAGCTGGCAGCAGCCAGCTCCTGCATCCTGCTGTGCTTCAGGACATTGCTCCAGGCCCCACACCAGACCATGAGGTCTGGTCCAGGGAGATGCCATGATGGGAAGAGGGACACTCCAATGGACGGACAGACATCCCAACCACCCACCATCCCTATGGATAGGGAAATGCCCCAGTGGCCACTGGAAGGACAGAGAGACACCCCAAGAGAAGGACAAACAACCCGTCCTGTGGAGGGACGGGTGCCCCAACAAAGAGGGACATGCCAGTGAGCTGATGGACACCCCAGAGGACAGAGGAGCACACAGGATATGTACCTGGTGAGAAGGGTCTGGGGGCCAGGGATGGCAGCAGTGAGGACAGGGAGTGGGAGAGTGGGGACAGGTGCCCTCCACCCCTCTGTCCCAGGTGTAGGAGGAAGCAGTCACCAGTGTTGAAGCTGGCCCATGACAGGTCCCGCTGGCTCGCCCAAATCTTCCTCTTGCCCTTATGTGGTAGAGTTTGGGCATGGGACTGGGGCCAGGCTGGGCACATGTAAAGGCCAAGGCTACACTGCCCTCCTGCTGGCACAGGGGAAGGACTCGGCACCAGAGGGGGGTGACAACCACCCAGCACAAACACTGAGCAGCTGGAGGGGATGCTGAATAGCCCATGGCAGTGCTGAGCCCATGGTGGGGTGCCCAGCACCCAGTGGGAATGCTGAGTGTCTGGTGGGAGTGCCCAACATCCAAGAGGGGTGCTGAGCACTCAGTGCAGTGCCCAGCACCCAGTGGTGCTGACAAGAACCAGCGCAGACATGAGCACCCAACAGGGATGTTGAGCACCTTCTGTGGATGCCCAGCACCCCAGGGGGGCCATCATGCTCAGCGAGGACCAAGCAGAGCACGGAGGCTGCAGAGAGCCCAGTGTTGATGCTGGGCACCCCTCTGGGGTGCTGGGAGCCTGGTGGGAATGCTGGGTACTGGGAGCACCCTGAGCACCCCTGGGGACCTCCATACCTGGTAGGTGAGGCCGCAGGGGAAGCAGTCCAGGAAGGGGTCGGACTCGTTGCAGTGGGTAACGGGGTGCTCGCCCAGCAGCGAGCTCAGCTGGGTGCAGAGGAGGGTGCAGGCACCCCGCACGTCCTACGAGGAGTCCCGGCCTGGGGCAGCCAGGTGAGCACACAACCCCACCTGGCTCACGCCATCACCCAACCCCTTCATCCCCGCCCCGTGCTCACCCACCCACAGGTGGAGGTGGGCTTACTCGTCCAACCCGTTGTGCAGCACCAGGTACGAGTCTCTCGAGAAGAAAATGCCCAGGGTGGCCTTGGGGACCTCCACTGGCTGCAGCTGCTCCACCTGCCAGACGTGCAGCCCCGGGCTGGTGGCACCAGGGCCAAAAGGGGAACCACTGTGGGGTGGTGGGTGGGGTCAGATGGGAGAAATCGGAGGGATGGGGGGAGTGAGGAGAGGGTATATTTTGGGGAGAGTGGTGTACATGACAGTGAGGCTATGGGGACAGATGGATGGATGGCCAGATAGACCTGTGGATGGGGAGACACCGTAAGATGGTTGCAAAGGATGGAGAGCCAGGAGGGCTCCAGGAGAACAGACAGGTTAATACCCAGAAGGACAGACGGATGTCCCAACAGACACCCGGAAGCACAAGTAGACTCCCTGATAGACAGACACCCAGAAGGACAGACAGACACCCCAACGCACACATGGACACCACATGAGGTAGATGGACACCCCAATGGGCAGACAGAACCCAGAGGATGGACAGGCATCCCTACGTACAGATGGACACCTATGGGTAGGGAGAGACTCCCATGGACAGAGAGACAACCCAATAAATGGACACCTAGGAAAATGGACAGACACCCCAACAGCCAGAGGTGTCCTGACATACAGCCAGGAGGACAGACAGACCCCGCGGGGGTGGGATGCCCTCAAGACAGACAGACCCGGGAGGAGTACAGCCCATGACGGATAGACGGACAACCCGACAGCTCCCCCCCTCCGAGAGACAGACGGACGGACCCCCGATGGACGGACGGACGGACCCCCGAGAGATGCCCCGACAGCGCCCGACTCCGCCGAGCCTGCGCACGCCTCGACAGCCGGAAGGCGCCGGGAGTGATTCAGGCGCAGGAAAGGGTGGGGACGAGGGTGGCGAGTGAGGGAGGGGACTGGGAGGGTGCCAGGGCTGGGACTCCACAGCCGGGGGGAAAATGTGGCCTGGGGTGCGGCCCCTCGCATTGGGAGGGGCACTGAGCACTGAGACCTCCACCTTCCGGGGATCCCCACCCTCCTGGGGACCTCTTCTTCATGGAACACCCTCCCTGCCTCCACATCGTGATGGGACCCCCACCCCACTGGGATCCGTCTTCACACTGGTGGACCCCACACCATTCTGCGGATCCTCCTGAGGAACTCCCTCCTCCTGAACCCCTCCTCAATGCTGCTGGACCACCACATTCTCAGGGGACCCCCCCCACCCCATTGCTGGGACATCCATCCTCCTGGACTCACTCCGGGATCCCCATCCCACAGGGATGGAACTCCTCCACCCTGATGACATCCTACCCCATCCTACTGGGACCCACCCCTTTCCAGGACCACCCACCCCTCCCAGGACCCCCATCCCTCCTGTGCCACCTGTGGGCCATTCGCCCTGGGGTTCCAGGCTTCTGCCTCCCTGCCAGGGGCTGGGGCAGCTCTGGGGGTCCGGGGGAGGTGGAATCTTAATTGAGAAGGGGGGACTGTACTGGGCATGAAGATGATACTGGGAGCTGTAGTGGGTGGGCTCTGTGGGGGTGGAGCTGAACTGCAAGGGGGCTGTAGTGGCTTGGGGACTGTACTGGGTGGTCTACATGGGTCTACTGGGGGGCTATACTGGGAGCTGTTACTGGTGGGGGATTTGTACTGGGAATGGGAGAGGACTGCAGTGGGGGGAGGGAGGGAGGGGAATTGTACTCGGGACTGTGCTGGGGGAGCCATAACAGGCTGGGGAGGCTGTAATGGGAGTGGGAGTGGGAGTGGGAGTGGAACTGGGGGGGGTGGGGGGGCATGCCTGGGGGCTGCCTGAGGTGGAGTAGGGGCTGCAGCAGAAGCACTGGGAAGTCACTGGGCTGCACTGGGAGGCACTGAGAAGTTCAGGTGGGGCCCCCCCAACTCCCGGCAGGCCCCAGCATTGCTGGACAGTGAGTCATGGTTTGGGGGGCCACGTGTGTGTCGGGGGGGGTGTCACGCATGTGACGATCGCGGGCGGCCTGAGCTGCCACGTGGCCCTGCCACCACTGCAGCCCAGGGAGCCTGCGGGGCCCAGGCGGGTGGGGGACATCCAGGGACCCTGGGGGTGCACGCCCCAGCCTGAACCTGAGCCCAGCGGGGGGCTTGGGGGGTGTCACATATGTGTAATGTGTGTGCAGTGTATGCAGAGCGTGTACACTGCATTCCCTGGGTGTGCTTCCTCCCTGTGTGCAGAGTGTGTACACTGCATTCCCTGTGTGCAGAGTGTGTACACTGCATTCCCTGGGTGCAGAGTGTGTACACTGCATTCCCTGTGTGCAGAGTGTGTACACTGCATTCCCTGGGTGCAGAGTGTGTACACTGCATTCCCTGGGTGTGCTTCCTCCCTGTGTGCAGAGTGTGTACACTGCATTCCCTGTGCGTGCTTCCTCCCTGTGCAGCCAGCCCAGGGCGCTGCCATGTGTGTGTATGTACCGTGTGTGGGATC
>PYHW01009491.1:445694-473045 GCA_013186435.1 Turdus rufiventris
GGGGGACATCCAGGGACCCTGGGGGTGCACGCCCCAGCCTGAACCTGAGCCCAGCGGGGGGCTTGGGGGGTGTCACATATGTGTAATGCGTGTGCAGTGTATGCAGAGCGTGTACACTGCATTCCCTGTGTGCAGAGTGTGTACACTGCATTCCCTGTGTGCAGAGTGTGTACACTGCATTCCCTGGGTGCAGAGCGTGTACACTGCATTCCCTGTGCGTGCTTCCTCCCTGTGCAGCCAGCCCAGGGCGCTGCCATGTGTGTGTATGTACCGTGTGTGGGATCTCATGTGCAGTGTGTGTGTAACCACGTGTGCAGGGTCTCATGCGCAGTGTATGACTCGTGTGTGGGCTCTCGTGTGCAGTACATGTGTACCATGTTCTGAGTGCCAGGTCCATGTGTGGTGTGTGACCCGTGTGTGTATCTTCCGTGTGCGTGTGCAGTGCATGTTCAGTGGGCTATGCATGTCCCATATTCCGTGTCCTGACACGAGCAGTGTGCTGCTCCGGTGCTGTGGTTCCCGTGTGCTGTGCCTGTGTGTGCTGCAGCCGCGGGGTGCCGGGGGTACAGGAGGTGCCGGGGGTGTGTGGGTACAGCAGTACCGCCGTGTGCCCGCCCGTGCTGGGAGCGCGGTGTCGGTGCCAGCGCCCGGCTCGGTGCCAGCCCTGCACGGCATGTGGGGCCACAGCGCTGGCGCTGGTGTGGTGGCAGAGGTGCCAGTGCCGTGCTGGTCTCCAGTGCAAGCGCTGAGGCACTGCCAGCCCCTGCGGCCCAGCACAGCGCCGGTGTGCGCTCAGTGCCGGTGCCGGTGCCGGTGCCAGTGCAGCGCGGGTCCCCGGCAGTGCCAATCTCGGTGCCAGTGCCGGTGCCACTGCCAATGATGGTGCCAGGCAGCGCCAGTCCCGTGCGGTATCAGTGCGGGTTCTCAGCAGCCCGGGCCCCGGTGCAGTGCCAGTACGGGGCCGGCGGCAGTGACAGTGTCGGTGCCCGTCCCGTTCAGTGCCATCCCGGCCCCGTTAAGCGCCAGCGCCGCTTCTGTACCGAGCGGATCCCGCCCCCGGCCGCAGCGCCGCCCCCAGCCCGCCCGTCCGGGGCTCTCGGGGAGCGGGGCCGGTGCGGAGCGCGATGGTTCCGGCGGGGCCGCCCCGCTCCTGCCTCCTGCTGACGGCCGCGCTGCTGCCGCTGCTGCCGGTACCGGCACCGGGAGCAACCCCGGCCCCGCCCGCGCTCACCGACGCCGAGATCGAGGAGTTTCTGCGGGGCTTCCTTGGACCGGGGGACGGTGGGGACCGGCATGAAGACGGCACTGAGCTGCTCTTCCACACTCACCTCGACATCGGCACCGGCACCGGCACCGGTGAGTGATCGGCACCAGGATCCCACGGGGAATGTGGGTGGCGGGATGGGAGGACCCCCCCCAGTCTGGCCCTGCCACGCACACCCTGCCTCGGGGTGACTGCCCCCACACTTCTGTCCCCTCAGGCTCTCCAGGGTCGCTGACGGAGCCTGAGAAACCCAGGAAGGGGAAGAAGGAAAAACCTCCCAAGAAACCCAAGGAGAGACCCCGGGGCCCAAAGAAGGATAAGGACAAGGTCAAAGACAAGGACCGGGGCAAGAACAAACCCCCCAAGAAATCCAAGGAGAAGCCACCGAAAGGCTCTGAAAACCCACCAAAAGGTTCTGAAAACCCACCAAAAGGCTCTGAAAAACCCCCAAAAGGCTCCAAAAAGTCCAAGGAGAAGCCACCCAAGGCCACCAAGCCCTCTGGCAAAAAGCCACCAGTGCCACCAAGCCCTCCCACTGAACCCCCCCGAACCTTGCAGCCCTCACAGGGCAAGGAGGATGAAGAGACACCCGAGTTCCTGAAGCCTTTGCACAACAAGGAGGAGGAGGAGGAGGAGGATGGAGGTGTCCGAGGTGAGTTTTGGGGACGCCCATCTTGCCACTAGTGGGGTTGGGATGGGAGGTCTCAGCAGAGCAGTGCATCACCCCACATCCTGCTCAGTGGCTCTGGCAGCACCCTACAGCTGCCTGGGCTTTGTCCCCTTGGGTTTGCCCTCCGTTCCACCTCTTCTCATGGGATTTTTTACCCCCTGTGGGGCTAGGGGGAGGCCAGGACAGGGGCCTGGGGAGGCCATGCCAGCCCCTCACTGTCTCTCTCCCCAGGAGAGCTGGAAGAGCCACCAAATGAGCACTGGGGGCTGGGCCGGGAGGGCTGGAACCCTGAGCCCCAGCCAGGTGAGTGCCCAGTCCCCAGGCCCACCACCCTGCATCTTGGGGACACTCCTCTGCAGGCCAGGGCCACCCCTCTGCACCCTGGGGCTCTCTCCTTGTGTCTTGGGACCACCTCCCTGTCCCCAAATGTTACCTTCCTGAACCCCAATGCCATGTCCCAGCTCCCCAGGACCATGCTCCTGTAACATGGGCTGCCTCCTTGTTCCCAAAAGCCACCTTCCTGCACCCCTGTCACCTTCCTGTGTCCCAACACCATCTCCCTGCATCCCAGTGCCATCACCTTGCATGCCAGGAGCACCTTCCTCCTCCTTGGTGTCACTTCCCTGCACTCCACTGCACTCTGGACTAATTCCCTGCTCCCAAGTGTCACCTCCTGTGTGCCCCAGGGCCATCACTCTTACCTCAGGGCCTCCTTTCTTTTCTCACCTCCCTGCTCTGTTGTCCCCTGCCTGCACCCCAGTGCCCCTTCTCCACGTGTCCCTTCTCTGCAGAGGTCCCCGAGGAGCCGGAACCCCCGACTCTGGACTACAACGAGCAGCTGGAGCGGGAGGACTACGAGGACTGTATGGTGCTGGGTTGTGGGTGGGGGGCCACCAGGGCTGCTGGCCTGCAGCAAGGGATGAAGGGCATGTCCTTCCTGTCTCCTACCACAAAGCCACCCTCTGTGTCCCCAGTTGAGTACATCCGGCGGCAGCAGAAGCCCCCCAAGCCCCCAAGCAAGAGGAGACCAGAGCGGGTCTGGCCCCAGCCTGAGGAGACACGTATGTTGGGAGGATGGGGACATGGGGGGCTGGCACCGCTCAGGGTGAGGTTGGAGGACGGTCCCCAGGCTTGGGAACCCAGGGAAGCAGCATTTTGGAGCTGGGGTGAACATGGTGACAGCATAAGCTGTGCAGGGTGTGGGGATCTCTTGGTGGCACAGGGGTCCTGTGGGATGCAGAGGATACAGAGAACCCTGCAGGGACATGGGGACCCTGTAGGGGCATGGAGAACCCCATAGGGACATGAAGTTCCCACTGGAGCATGGGGGATTCCTGGGGAGACACTACAGGTGTGGGGATCTCTTAGGGGCATGGGCACCCCAGTGGAATACAGAGGGGTCTGGTGGGGTCATGGGGACCTCACGATACATGGGAACCTGAAAGGGAAATCTGGGTTCCAGAGGGGCATGCTGACTCCATAGAGAACATAGGGCACCCTGCAGGGACATGGGGACCCCCTCATTGCCTCCCCATCTCCAGCACAGCCTTCTCCTTCCTCCCCCAAGCAGAGCCAGAGGAGAGCCCCCCGCAGCCCCTCCCGCAGCCCCCCTTGCCTGGCCCGGTGACTGAAGGGGACTATGGCGAGGGCTTCGAGCCACCCGACTATGATGATTGTGAGTGATGAACCAGGAAGGACAAAGCACCCTAGCACCTCCAGTCATCCCTACCCCTCCCATCTCCAGAAGGTTGTCCCAGCCCCTCACCCTCTGCCCCTCAGGGACCTACGGGCTGCCTCCACCAACGAAGCCCCACGAACACCTGGACAAAGAGGACGGGATGGAGACGGACAAGGAGAAAATCAGACCCTGTGAGAGGGGGTGGAGGGGGCTGGACAGAATGGGCAGGGCCGAGGGGTGGGGCAGGCATGTACCAATAATGGGCATGTGTACTGCAGGGTCGATGGCAGAGCCACAGGGAGGGTGGCATATCCCCGGGCGGGGACCCAGCCCCATGATGGGTGTCAAATCCCCACAGCAGGTGGCACAACACCGGGGCACATGTCACATGGTCAGTGGCATGTCCTTGGGATAGGTGACATCTGCATGCTGAGTGTCACCTCCCTGGAGTGGATGTCACATCACCTGGGTGGGTCTCATGACTTCAGGGATGGTGGTACATCCCTAGAGTGGGTGGCATGTCCCTGGGGGTGAGTGTCACATCCCCAGGAGGTGGCATGTTCCCAGAGTGGGTGTCACACCCCTAGCATCAGTGGCACATTCTTGGGGTGGGTGGCATGTTCCTGGGACTGGTGTCACGTCCCTGGGGTGGGTATCACCTCACCAACAGTGAAGCCCAAGAAAGAGGAGGAGGAGGAGGAGCACTGGGCAGAGGAGAAGGGCCAGGACCGCAAAGGTGGGTGCCAGCCCCCATTCCTGTCCCCTCACACCTGACCCCCTCCTTGCCCCCCTCACTGTGCCTTTTCCTTTCCCAGGAAAACCCAAAAAACCAGGAGGAAAGAAGTGGGATCCAGATGAGGAGGAATGGGCCCCTCCAGCAGAGAAGAAAAGTGAGTGTCCTCATTCCTTGGGTGATAGGGACACCCTGCTGGGGGGTAGAAGCCCATCACCCACTATCCCTTGCCGTCTCCAAGGGTGTCCCCCAATTGGGCTGGAGTCCCATCGCATCGAGGATGACCAGATCCTGGCCTCCTCCATGCTGCGTCACGGGCTGGGTGCCCAGCGTGGCCGCCTCAACATGCAGGTGAATGTCACCCCCAGCAGCCACCCCTTAGGCCATGGGGACACCCCCACCCACTGCTCACTGCTCCCCAGGCGGGCACCAATGAGGACGATTTCTTTGATGGGGCATGGTGTGCTGAAGATGACAGCCGGGCACACTGGCTCGAGGTGGACACTCGCCGCATCACCATGTTCACCGGTGTCATCACCCAGGGGCGCGACTCCCAGATCCAGTATGGGGACGTGGGGGTGGAGACACGGGGCAGGGGGGCACCGTAGGATCCCTGTCACAACCTGTCCCTGTCCTCCCACAGTGATGACTTTGTCACCAGCTTCTATGTGGGCTTCAGCAACGACAGCCAGCACTGGGTGATGTACAGCAATGGCTATGAGGAGATGGTGAGGACCTGTTCTGGGTGGGTGACACGGGAACAGCAGGGAGCTTCTTGGGTGCATCTCTGCCTCCTTGACAGATGTTTTACGGCAACGTGGACAAGGACACACCGGTGCTGAGTGAGTTCCCTGAGCCAGTGGTGGCCCGGTATATCCGCATCTACCCCCAGCGCTGGAATGGGAGCCTCTGCCTGCGCCTTGAGGTCCTGGGGTGCCCCCTCTCTGGTAACAGTCCCCCTGAAGCAGCCCCGGGGCCATGAGGGTTGGGATCTCTGCAGCCATGCCCTGCTGCTGTGTCCCTGTCCCCTCCACAGCTGTCAGCAGCTACTACACCCAGCAGAATGAGGTGACCTCCACGGACAACTTGGACTTCCGACACCACTCCTACAAGGACATGAGGCAGGTGGGCACTGCTTGGGGGGCAGATCCAGCAGAGGGTGGGATTCCCTCTAGGCAGTGGAATACTCTGTCAGCAAATTCCCTGAGTGGCATACTCTGTGGGGTTGGAACACTCATGGTTGTAGGATCCTTCATGGTGGTGGGATCCTCCATGAGGAATGGATGCTTCTGTGGTGGTGGGCACATCTTTGGGGCATGGCATTCTTGGTGGTTGTGGGCACTTCAGTGGTGGGATCCTCCATGGGCACGGGATTCTCTGCAGGGTGTGGGCTTGTCCCCCCAAGCACCACCCCCATGTCTCCCCACCCTGCAGCTGATGAAGGTGGTGAATGAGGAGTGTCCTACCATCACCCGCATCTACAACATTGGCAAGAGCTCACGGGGGCTGAAGATCTACGCCATGGAGATCTCTGACAATCCGGGCGAGCACGAGACGGGTGAGGGGGTACGAGGGTCTGGGGTCCCCCCAGCCATGGTCCTGGGTGTTTGCTGACCCTCCTCTGTCTCTGCCTCCAGGTGAGCCCGAGTTCCGGTACACGGCGGGGTTGCACGGGAACGAGGCACTGGGCCGGGAGCTGCTGCTGCTGCTGATGCAGTTCCTGTGCAAGGAGTACCAGGATGGAAACCCCCGTGTGCGGGGTCTGATCACCGACACCCGCATCCACCTCGTCCCGTCTCTCAACCCCGATGGATATGAGCTGGCCCATGAGGCGGTGAGGGGGCGGCAGGGTGGGATGGGCCACGAGGCAGTGAGATAAGACAGTGGAGCAGTGGGGTACGATGTGGGGTGTTGGGGTGGGCTATGGGACTGTGGGATGGGATCGCAAAGCAGCAGGATGCAGCCCCCCCCCCCTCAGCTCACCACTGCCCTGGGCTGGGTGCAGGGCTCCAAGCTGGGCACCTGAGATGCATCAGAGAAGGGGATGGGACCTGAAGCAGTGGGATGGGACATGGGTGGTGGGATGCAGCCCCTGAATGTCCTGGGCTGCCTGCAGGGCTCTGAACTGGGCAACTGGGCACTGGGCCATTGGACAGAGGAGGGCTTTGACCTCTTTGAGAACTTCCCCGACCTGGCCTCAGCACTGTGGGCAGCCGAGGAGAGGCGCCTGGTGCCCCACCAGTTCCCCAACCACCACATTCCCATCCCGGAGCACTACCTGTCTGAAGATGCGGCGGTGAGTGCAGCACAGGGCACGGGGATGTGGAAAGGGTGGCAGGGGGTGACACCTCATGCCCTGTGCCTGCCTCACAGGTGGCAGTGGAGACACGGGCTGTCATGGCATGGATGGACAAGAACCCCTTTGTACTGGGAGCCAACCTGCAGGGTGGGGAAAAGCTGGTGTCTTTCCCCTTTGACATGGCCCGGCCCAGTCCCCCAACGCCAGCAGCTGCCCCTCGTCCCCTAGACTATGAGGATGAGCGCCCTGAGCTGCAGGAGACACCTGACCATGCCGTGTTCCGCTGGCTCGCCATCTCCTATGCCTCAGCACACCTCACCATGACTGAGACCTTCCGTGGGGGCTGCCATGCACAGGATGTAACTGATGCCATGGGCATCGTGCAGGGTGCCAAGTGGCACCCCCGGGCTGGCAGTAAGTTGGAGCCAGTGGCGTGGCTGCCTCATAACTTGGCCACTGTCAGGTGAGCAAGTGGCTGGGTGGGCGTTTCTATGTTCTTGCAGGTATGAATGACTTCAGCTACCTGCACACCAACTGCCTGGAGCTCTCCATTTACCTGGGCTGTGACAAGTTCCCCCATGAGAGTGAGCTGCAGCAGGAGTGGGAGAACAACAAGGAGTCTTTGCTCACCTTCATGGAGCAGGTGTGTACACAACACAGACACAGCAGCTTCACCTGCCCCACACAGTGCCACTCATCCCTTTTCCTCACCCAGATCCACCGAGGAATCAAGGGTGTGGTGACAGACCAGCAGGGAGAGCCCATTGCCAATGCCACTATTGTGGTGGGGGGCATCAACCACAATGTCAAGACAGGTAGGTGCTGTGGGGTGCTGAAAGGGCGCTGGCAGCACCACGTTGCCCTCACCCCACCCTGCTTCCCCTTGTCTGCAGCCAGTGGCGGGGACTACTGGCGCATCCTGAACCCGGGCGAGTACCGTGTGTCAGCACGGGCGGAGGGCTACAACCCCAGCGTCAAGACTTGCCACGTCCTCTACGACATTGGGGCCACCCAGTGTAATTTCATCCTGTCCCGCTCCAACTGGAAGCGCATCCGGGAGATCATGGCCATGAATGGGAACCGGCCAATCCGCCGTGTGGTGCCCGGCCGGCCCATGACGCCCCGTGAGCGCCTGCGCCTGCGCCTACGCCTGCGGCACCGCATGCGGCTGCGGGAGCAGATGCGGCTGCGGCGCCTCAATGCCACCATGGCCAGCAGCAGCCCCACAGCCCCACCATCCACCACGGTACTGCCCTTCCCCTTCAGCAGCACAGCCTACACGCCCTGGAGCCAAGAGCCACCCACTGCAGGCACCTGGGAGATGGACACTGAGACAGAGGTGGTTACCGAGCTGGTGACAGAGATGGAGGGCTGGGAGTTGCACACGGGGACAGTGCAGCCTCTCACCACAGCCGAAACCTACACCGTGAACTTTGGGGACTAGGGACACTTCACCCCTCACTCTGCTTCAAGCCACGATCGGACACTTTGGCATCCGCTTCCAACATCCTCCCTGAGCCCAGGCAGCTGTTCCAGGTGGGATCCAGCCCCTTGCCTTGCTGCTTCCAAGGACTGTGGGCATTGTCGCCAACAGCTGGGTGCTGTCAGGGACATGCTACTCCATCCTTTGGAGCTGGGGTGGCGGCCCACTGTCTGTGTTCCAGTGGGGTGGCAGGAGAGGTACTGCTCTCCTGGGCAGGGCCCATGGAGACAGGCACAGCCTTTCTCCCCTCCATACAGTTTTTGTTACACAAATAAATCAAGTTATATTGGTATAAACATCTTGTCCCTCCAGTGCTTCCCCAGCTCTGTCACCTTCCCAGAGGACAGACAAAGGCAGTGGGTGCCAGGACCCTTGAGGGGTGGGGGCTTGTGGAGTCTGTGCCCTTCCTGTGGTCAGTGTCCAACTTCCATGTCCCCGTCCTCACTGTCAGCCCCAAAGCCAGAGAAGGTGATGGGCTGGCAGGTGAGGTCGCGCAGGTTGATGAGGCAGGCAGTCTGCGTGGCACTGAAGTCTGGCACCGTCACCAGCAGCACCCGCTGCCCCTCCTTCCCTGCAAACACAGGTGGGTGTCAAACAGAGGAGAACCCGGCAGCCCCTGGTGCGGGTTCCCAACCCCTGCAAGGATCTGGGTGTGCTGTGAGACTCACCTTGCAGCAGCTTGGACTGGAAGTGGGGCGCATTGCCGCAGAAGTAAACGTGAGGGCACTCAGTGAGGATAAACGGGTCAGATTTGTAGAATGGGTAACAGCCTGGGGAAGATGGCAATTAGGGGGAGGGAGCCCCTAGCAAAGCCCCCCCCATTCAACAGTGCCCCAGCCCTCACCATACCCAGAGTGTCGGGGGCTGTGGGGCTGATGTGTCCTGCCAGCAGTGTCCACTCCAGGATCTCCAGGTAGTCATCCATGCTGCTGTATTTAAAGATATCACTGATGTTTTGTCCTGACGTCCCCAAAAACCTACATTATGGGGGAAAGAAGGGGAGCTTTAGATGCTAAACGTGCCAGGCTATGTCCCATGGTCCCAAGCCACTGACAGTCACCAGAGCTGGTAGTGCACCAGGTTTATTTACCTGACACCGTCCAGGTTAGCCTGGTAGGGGTTGGTGACGAGGCGCAGAGTGCTGTAAGCACTGGCCAGGGGCAACATGCAGCGGTGCAGGGGCTGCTGCGGCAGTGTGTAGTTGGTGGGGTCAAACTCGCCAGGCATCACATCCACAGGCACGGAGGTCTGTAGGTAGAGTGAGGATCAACTGGGTGGCCAAAGTGCCCTCCAAGGGGGCTCAGAGCAAAGCCCTGGTGTCACTGCTGTGCCTCTTCCCCAGGACACCCTGCTTGGCTTCACAAATGAGGCCAGATCCCAGGAGAAGGATTTGGAGGCTGGGCTGTGATCTGCCTCCCCATGTGGGGTGCTCAAAGCGAAGCTGGGTGCTGAGGAAGGGGGTTTTGCCACCTTGCACTCCAGACTGCTACCCCACCTCAGGAACAAGGCTCCCTCCTCCAGAGGAGCCTGATTCCCCTGCCAACCCCAAGCACTCACACAGAGCTGCAGCAGGATCTCATCCAGCATCTTCACCGCCTCCACACTTGCAGCCTGTGTCTTCTTGGTCAAATACTTGGCCTGGGTGAGCAGGAAGACAGTGAGGGACAACCCTGCACCTCCTCTCCCCCACCCCACACCCTCCCAGCACCCCAGAAGCACTGTGAGGCCGCAGCCCCCTCCTCGCTGTACCTTGTTGATAGTGTCTCGGCTTTGCGTGTTCTGGCTCAGCAGATTCCCGGCCAGAATGACACGGGTGATGTGGGCAGCGCAGTTCTGCTCACCCTCTGCACCCAACTGCCCTGTCACCACATCCACTAGCAGCTGAGTGCTCAGCAGGGCCTCCCCACTCACACTGCCCAGCCCCAGTCCCGAGGCCAGCAGTACGAACCTGGACGGATGGAGAGACTCAGGCAGTGTGCCACCCTCCCAAACTCAGGGGATTCAGAGAGCTGGGGCAGGGGGCCCTGACCCACTGCCAGCCCTCTTGGCACAAGGGGCTCAGGGACACATCAGGGACACAGGGTCAGCCCCAGCCCTGCTGCTGCTGACTCACCGGTCAGAGCTGGGCCCGTTCCAAGGCAGCGGTGGTGGCAAGTCAGCGAAGCAGAGGTCTTCCACCAGGAATCTGCCATCGTCCTGCTCACAGCCATACACAGCCAAGATGGTCCCTACAGCACAGCAGGCCTGGTCAGGTCAGCCCTGGCCAGCACCTGCAGGGTGGGTGCCTCAGAGACACCACTGTCTCTTACCTGTCACCAGCCTCTGCACATCAATAGCTCCTTCCAGCTTGATCCGCTGCAGCTCATCCTCCAGGATCAGCTCATCAGAGGGCTGGATGTACTTGGGCAGGGGTGGCTGAGGCACCAGGTTGTGCTGCAAGGGCACAGGGACAGCTCTGATGGCCTCAGCAAGGATCAGCAGCCCCCAAGGACTCCTCCCAACCCCAGCTCCCATCACCAGTACAGCCAACACCCCAGCTGGGGGCCCTGGCAGCAGGAACTCCCGGACGGGCCGGTTTCACCGAGCGCTGGAAAAGCATCACTGAGCAAGAGCAGTGGCAAGCAGGAGGGGGGAAAGATGGGTAGGTTTAGATTGGCTATCGGCAAGAAATAGCCTGTGAGGGTGGTGAGGCCCTGCCAGAGGTTGCCCAGAGAAGTTGTGGCTGCCCCTGGATCCCTGGAAATTTTCAAAGCCAGGTTGGATGGGGCTTAGAGCAACCTGGGCTAGTGGAAGATATCCCAGCCCACGGATGAGCTTTAAGATCTCTTCCAACCCAACCCACTCTGCGTTTCCATGATTTCATAAGGAGCACCCACACACACATACACACACTGGCACCAAGAGGTGGCACCAAGGTGGCATCCAAAGACAGGCTGGGCACAGGCCATCCTGCTCAAATCTCAGCCATTTCCCTGTCTACAAAAAAGCACAGGGAAGCCATGGAAACCCAGCTGAGCCCTCAGATGTGCTGCCACAACCCCCTGAGCTCTATGGAAGAGGAGGAGGAGGGGGGTAAGCCCATTACCTCTTCGCTGATCTCCTGCAGGATGGAGGGCTGGAGCTGCATGGACTTGAAGAGTGTCCCCACCACGCAGCACTTCTCTCCTGCCTGCAGCTCCGAGAGCTTCCGCACCGCAATGCCATCCCCTGTGGAGAGACATGGGTCAGCGGCCTCGGGGTGACAGTGGGCACAAGGCAGAGCTGGCAGGGGCAGCTGAAGGGCCCAAACACTGTGGCCACCAAGAAGCACTGGGAAATGTTGGGAAGCCTCCTGCTTTTCCTCGAGGCACGGTGCCGAACAGACATGTGTGGGCCAGATGGGGCCGAGGAGCATTCCAGAGCCTGCAAGCCTGCAGGCATTTCCTCTGTGCTGGGGGAAAGCTGGGTCAGGATGGTGTATTTAGCTTCCAGTTACAGCTCTGCCCAGGAAGGGTCCAGGATGCAGTGCTCCTGCCCTTGGGCATGGAGGGCTGTTGTTCCTGCTCTTTACCTGGGGGATGACCCAACCATCCTACTCAGAGCTGACAGGCAGGAGATGACTTAACACCCCCAAACCTGATCTCTGCCAGGGCCAGATCGTCTGCCCCAGATCCCCACTGGGATTCAGGATCCCCATCACATCCAGAGAAGATCCTGGCATGCTGACAGGTCCCTGGGCTTTAGGCAGGAATCCACAGGGGATACAGACTGGGAGAACCTCAGGAGCTACAAGAAGCATTGCAGCCCCAGCTGCATCCACTTCGTGGCTAAGGAGCAAAAATTTCCCTCACCACAAAGTGAGCCCAAAACGTCTTACCCCACCCCCAGGGACCCAGAGGTGCTCCAGCCCCATCCAGCATGTGGCTGTGGGACTGTCATTCCCTGTTTAGACCAGCCTGTGAAGTCCATCCTGAGCCTCAGGCTTGGAGAAGAGCAAAGAATCTACTCCTAGTCTCCTCTCCCGAAACAACACTGCCAGCTCCTTGTCCCTTCTGGGTGACATTTCTCCCCCCAGAAATCTCACTTTACTCATCACGCGCTGCTGAACATGACTCCTGTCCCAGGGAGAGCACCCTGCTGTAATCTCTGGCACCCCACACTGGAAACATGGATTCCCGAGCCCAGGAATGCAAACACTCTGAGTCAGAACAAAAACAATCCTGTTGAAGTTTCTTATTTTTGGCTCAAACTCCCTAAAATGTGTGTTCAGGAGGAGGGGGTTGTGCTCTTCAGATTTTTGCCTGGAGGCGCTTCCTGCTGGGAGACAAACCCCAAAATCTGGTCCCATCCCAGGACTTCAGGAGGTGGAACTTTACAAACCACGGGGTTCTATCACACTTGGCAAAGTCCACGGTGGCCAACCACGGAATGACATCCGCCATGGGACCAGCACTGGCTTTGCTTCCACACAGTCCACGAGGCTGGGGAGAGCACAAAAACAGGCATCCAGCCCAAAAGCTTCCACTGAAGGGGTTTTTGCCCATAGAAGGGCAAAGCCGAAGGAAATTTGATCGCAGGCCGGGGGGGCAGAACCCCAGCAGCACCAGCATTGCTTCATCCCACGGATGGAAACTTTGAGAAAGAGGGTCCCACCCGCAGAACCACAAGCTCCCAGTCAGGAAGCAGCCCCCCCAGAACAATGAGCACCTCTCACCCCCCCTGTACCCCACTTCCTGGCCAGGGCTGCCTAGCCCCAACCTGAGAAATCTCACACTCATCTCCTGCTCCTGGGGCGACGTGACAAAGACAACTGTGTTCTTCCTGCCCACACCCCCTCTTCTATCTGTGATGGGGAACGCCGTTTGTCCCTAGGTCAGAACTCTAGGTGGGAGCTGCAGCAGGATTACCACATAATCCAGCTGCAAATTTTCCCATCATGACTCTGCATCCCAGAGCTAGGGGGCCGAGCTATTTTTGTTGGGCTCTGCCGCACATCCCCTGTGAAGGCTGGAGACTGGCAGAACTGGGTACACTGGAGGTGCTCAGGTTGCACGAAGGTTGTGGGTGGATCCCAGCCTGGCAGGAATGGACTACCAACAGGGATGGATCTGGCCCCCAGGGATGCCTGCAGGGTACATCCAACCTGAAGATGGGAACACTCACTTACTTCTGGACTCCAGATACAAATCTGGTCAAACACAGAGATAAAATCTGAAGGCAGCTCAACAGATTTTTGTTGCCAAGGCCACCACTAAGTAAGTTCTCATGTGCCACATCCACACAGCTGTTATTTCCCCACAGAGATGGGAACTCCAGCACTGCCCTGGGCAGTCTTTGCCAGGCCTGGACAGCCTTTTCCATGAAGGAATTTTTCCCATATCCAATCTGAACCTCTCCTGGCGCAGCTTGAAGTCGTGTCCTCTTATCCTGTCTCTTGTTTCCTGGGAGCAGAACCCAATCTCCTGCTTTGGGGTTGCACCCTCCTGCCAGGAAGTCATACAGAGCCAGACGGTCCTCCCTGAACCTCCTTTTCTCCAGGCTGAGCAACCCCAGCTGCTCCTGGTGCTGCAGCCTGCCCCGAGTTTTGTCCCTCCCCCTAGACATGCTGCAGCCCCTCAGTGTTTTTCCTGGTAATGGGGGGGGTTCCCCCTGGGCTCACCCCACTGGCTCCGTGCACGCCGCTCCAGGCCCGGCCGCATCCCGGCGAGGCGCACGGCGTAGATGTGAGCGTACTGCCGGGAGAAGCCACGCTCGCCCAGCTGGAAGGGCTGCGAGCAGTCTGAGTACCCTGACACAGGCACCCTGGGGAAAGTGGGGGGCTCGGCCGAGGGGGGGGCCAGCAACCCCTGCGCCATAGGGGCTGCCTGCTCCGAAAACATGGTGTGGAACATGGGTGTCTAACTCTGGGTCTGGAAAATAAATTGGTGAATTAAGGTCTGGCCATCACTGTCACCCCAAGACACAAGAGTCCTCCTGAAAATGATCTTCCCCACCCCCAAAACACAAACCACGTCCGGGTCTGACCCTCCCTCCCTCTGCACATTGCACCACCTCAGCCCCCCTTCCTCCCCTCTCCTCCTAACCCGGGCATCCCCAAACTCACCCTGGTGACCGCACCATCCCACCACCTCCAAAAATCCTCCCCTGAAGTCCCCACAAAATACACCTTGGCCATCGGACTCCCCCAGGACACCCCTCTCCCAAACGGACCCAGGCCCTATACAGACTCCCGGACACCCCAGGCACCAGCGCCCCCCAACACACTCCCTGTGGCACACTCCTCCTCCGCGCGGCACCGGACCCTCCAAACACCCCCGAGGATACAAAAACGTCCCCCCAACCCCCGTCAGGCTGCAGGGCCTCACAGGATCCCCCAAGGCCCCCCAGCCGGGGTCTCCTCCCCTCCGCAACAGGGACACCCCCTCGCCGGCGCCCAGGGTCCGTGCAGGTCACGTACGGGGGGAGGGCTCGGAGGCTGCGGGGCACCGCTGACACCGCTGACACCGCGGACAGCGCTCACACCGCTCACACCGCTCACACCGAGCCCCGCCATCGGCGTGGGGCCGCGCTGGGAAAAGGCGCGAACGCCGCCAACCGGAACTTGTGTGACCGCGCGGCGGAAGTGACGTCAGAGTCGCCATGGCGACAGTTGTGCGGTGTGGTGCGAGAGTCCTGCGCAGGGAGCGCGGAGGAGAGATGGAGGGGACATGGGGAGGACACGGAGGGGACGGGGACCGACCCCCATGGAAGCCGTGGTGGGAAGGGAACACCGTTACCGATCCCAGAGAGGACACCAGCGCGGAACCGGGGGAGCTCTTGGGCTCCCCAAAGCCCGGAGACGTCCAAAGAGGACCCCCGGGATAGACCTAGATCTGGGGATAGACCCTCCGGAGCCCTCGCGAGTCCTGCCAGTCCCTCCCCGCCCCACACTCTGGGGCAGCTTCCCTGAGGGGACGAGGCCGGGGAGGTTGGGGGTTGCTGAGCTCCCCCATGTTCCCCCGAGGCCCCCCGTACCCCCTTCCTGCGGAGGTGGAGCTGTGAGACAGGAAGGGCCCTGGGGAGCAGCCGTGTTCTGTTTTAAGGAGTTTGGGGGTTTTGGGGTTTTGGTCCCCCGCAGCCCGCAGCTCCTCTATAAAAGGTGTCAGGACGCAGTCATCCACTGTCAGTCACCCAGTGTCAGTCACCTGCTGTCACCGGCTCAGTGGACTCACCATGGCTGCCATCTTCCTGCTGCTGGTGCTGCTTCTGGGAGGTAATGGGCACCCTCCTGCCTCCCGGGAGGGGATGGTCACCCCGAGCTGGAGGGGAGGGGAGACACATGGGGACAATGGGGATAACAGCCTGGATGATTGAGCCTGTGTGATGACCTGTGTGTGACAGGGATAAGGTTTGTGTGCGGACAGGTACTCAGGGATGTGGGAAGGAGGACAAGGGGACAAGCAGGAGGTGTGGTGGCATGGGAGTTGCGGGGATGGGGTTTTATGGGAACAAGCAGGTGGGGGTGGCAGGGATGGGGTCTGTCTGAGGAGCCAGGGATAATGGGCAGGGTGCCCACGTTGGGACTGGCACCTGGGGACGTTTGGGGACAGGGTCTGCATGGGGACCCAGCAAGGGTGGGAACTGAAGTATGTGAGTTCAGGCAGGAGGGATATTTGGGATACGGCTGAGTGCCAAGGGCTGGTGGTTTAGGGGTCTAGACACCTCCAGGGCCCCTGGGGACCTCAGTGGTGGGCAACCTGCAGCCATGCTCACCATCCTGTCTCTGTGCAGCAGCACAGGCTGCGGCCCCCCCATCCTGCCAGGATGAGCCAACGTCCTGGTGCTGGGACGTGGCCATGGTCACACGCTGTGGCTGGGAGCAGCAGTGCCAGGACCTCTGGGAGAGCCTGGCTCTGGTGAGTGCCCCACCCCCAAGTACTGCCAGGGCCATGCAGGGGTCCAGGCAGCCCTGAGAATCTTTGTGTCTTCACAGGGGAATGTGGATGATGGGGACAGCGTGGCGCCGGGCAGGGGGTTTAAGTGCAAGCAGTGTACCAAGGCCCTGAAGAAGATAAAGGCGCTGGCAGGTGACGACCCCGATGAGGTGAGAGATGATGAGGGTCTGGGGGGCCAGACTGGGGGGCCTCTCCCTGTGGCCCCCTGACCTGCAGTGGCTTTGGCAGGAGGCGGTGGCAGCAGCACTGCAGAAAGGCTGCCGGGCGCTGGGCCGGACCGTGGGCAAGCTGTGCCAGAAGTTTGTGAACCAGTTCAAGGACCAGATCACCGAGGGGCTGCAGAACGGAGACATGCCCCGGGACATCTGTACTGCTGTAGGCCTCTGCCGGTCCTGAGCACAGTCAGTGCCCAGCTGTATCCTGATCCTACATCCTGTGGGCTGATCTTGCACTCTGCATCCTGTGTCCTGTGCCCCGCATCCTGCATCCTGATCCCATACCCCGTATCCTGCACCCCACATCCTGATCCTAC
This sequence comes from Turdus rufiventris, assembly GCA_013186435.1. NCBI lineage: Eukaryota > Metazoa > Chordata > Aves > Passeriformes > Turdidae > Turdus > Turdus rufiventris. The sequence continues at coordinate 462,267 of PYHW01009491.1, forward strand.
ATCCTGTATCCTGCACCATGTCCTGCACCCTGCATCACAATCCCACACCCCCTGTCCTGCACTGTCCTGTGCCCTACAACCTGATCCTGTGCCCACATCCTGTGCCCACATCCTGCACCCATATCCTGATCCTGCACCAAATGTCGTGCACCCGATGTCCCAATCCTGCACTTTATCAAGAACCCTCCATCCTGCACCCCACATTCTGATCCTGAATCCTGCATCCTTATTCTGAACCCTATGTCCTGCACATCGCATCCTGATCCCATGTCCCTTCTCTGCATCCCACACTTTGCACCCCACATCCTGCACCCCACACCTGCCAGAGGGGTGGGAGTGTGCTTGGGATTTCTGAACTGTCCATGTTTAGCTCTGTAGGGTGGGGGTGAGCCAGGTCACCCCAAAGTGTGTTGTTGAGCAAGGGACAGGCTAAAGAAGCTGCTTCCGCTGGCACCTGACTCACCCCCCACTCTTTGCTTTCTCCACAGGCACAGCCCTGAGTGCCCCCCAAACCCCTACACCCCACAGTCCCAATGTCCCTGCAGCCCAGCCATCCCCCTCTCCCACAATAAAGTCCCTCCTCTGGCTCCATGGGTCTTTTTTTCTCTGCCGTGGGGGGACACGGTGACAAGGGCAGATGGTACCAGGCATTGGCAGGACCAAGGTGACACCAGTGTTGCCAGTGGTAGTGTGGGGATGTGGAGTGAGTGGAGTGTGGGTTGGAGTGAGTGGTTCCCTTCACACACATGGGTGGTCCTGACTGTCACTGTCCCCTCCCTGTGCACCAGCAAGTCCCCTTGCCTGACACTGCATCTGTCCCTGCACTTGGCACTGTCGCTTGTCACCAGCACTGCTGGGATCGTTCTCGCTGTCCCCAACACATGGCATTAGCATTGTCCCAGCTGAGGACAGGGAATCCCTTCTTCAGTCCCAGCAATCAGAGCACAGGGGAATCCCACACACCTTTCCCCCCCCACACCTTTCCCCCCCACCCGCTGTCTTTAATTCCAGCCAATTGGAGTGCAGGGAATCTCTTTTCCCCTGGCCAATGAGAACAGAGACAGCAGGTCTCTCAGGGCTGCCACCAATCAGAGCTCAGATGTCTTTCTGGTGCAAACCAATCAGAATACAGGGAATCCTGCTGGCTGCAGCCAGGCAGAGCAGAGGGATCCCTGTCCCCTCCTGCAATGAGCTGTGGGGATCCCAGTGCCACCCATGGATCCGGGGGCTTCAGGAGAAGCACTTCTGACAGACACCCCCTGTATCCCCAGCCTCTCAACATGCACCCCCAGCCATGGGGTGTCCCTGTGCTTTGTGAGGACGCCAAACCCCCTTGGTAGTCCCAGCCCCCCAGGTTGGTGCCACACCCTGTCGTAATCCAGTCCCTCCAGGTGGTCTTGGATGCCCAAGAGTTACCCCAGCATCCTGAGATGTCCCTTGATCCTGAGTGCCCCCATGTCCCAGTGTGACTCCAGGCCTATGCAGTGGCCCTAAATATCACAGATTAACCCTGGCCCATCAAGACAGTCGATACCATGGGGTAGTGCCCCATCCCCAGGGCTGAGCCCAACACCCTGAGTGACCCAAAACCCCAAAGGGATCCCAACACCCTGTGCTGTCCCAATAGGAACCTTCCACCTTGGGGTGCCCCAGACCCTCAGAGTGGTCCAAAACACTGGGTTGCTTCCAGAGCCTTCAGAGAATCCCAGTATGCTCTGGTACTGCCAGATCCTTAGAGGAACCCGAACACCCTGGGATGCCCATGACCCCCCGAGGGACCCCAATACTCTTCTCCAGACCCTCTGGTGAACTCAGATCTCTGGGGTGCCCCAGACCTTTCAGGGAACAGTATGCCCCCCTCCATCTGGCCCATTTCTGGTGCACTCTGGTCAGCCTCTGCACCCCAGGAATCACTGATCAGGAGCTCCTCTACCCTGACATTCCCCCCAAGATACCCTCAAAGAGCCCCTTAACTGTAGGCCAACCCCATGCAAAGGGGGTGGGGTCCACCGGAGCCCCCCTTGCTGCAGCTGTGTGAGGATGGGGGAGGGGGTGAGGGCACAGGAAGCTCCTTGGCTGCCCCATATGTGTGGGGCAGCCCCATGGGGGTCTCTCTACCAGCACGGGGAGAGAGGCACAAGGAGCACTGGCCCAAGCGGCCCCAGAGAAGTCCACACACACCCCGTTTATTGGGGAGCCAGAGCCGCCTCCTTCCCATGTCAGTGTCGGCTCTCACAGCACTCTGAGTAGGACCACCGGCCCCTGCCATTCCCCCTCTGAGTCCAGCTCACTGCCCCATCATGCAGGCCATCTTGCAGGCCACGGCTGAGATGAGGGCGGCCCCGCGCCCGCTGCCTTCCTCTGACTGGATGAAGGTGATGTCACAGCCAGGTGTCAGCTGCCGCACTGTGGCATGGAAATGGTCCTTGAAGCTGGGGAGTGGGAACACAGGGTCACAAATGGGCTCAAGGCTTGGGGGATGAAGGGAGAGTATAGGGATGTCATTGGGGTCTGGGGACCCCCACCTGGGATGGAGCTTGTAGACAGAGCCGTCAACACCAACAGTGATCTTGAGGGTGTCCTGGCTGCGGCTCTCCCGCATGCGATTGATGACACCAGCCAGCCCGGCCGAGCACATCTGGGCGGCCCGTGTGGACACGCTCTCACACACTCGGCGCACAATCTCACAGTCTGTCCGAGATGGCAGCAGCTCAAAGGCTGACAAGATGTTGTAGATCTGCTTGCGGTCATCTGAATCGCTGGATGGGGGAAGAAAAGAGGGTCAGCAAAGGTTGAAGGGTGGGGACCCTGGGTGAGGCAGCTGGAGAGGGATGGGGGAGTGATGGGATGTGGGATCCTCACACGGGACAGTTGTATATGGTCACAGGATGGGGAACCCCAACTGGGTCAGTTATAGCAGGTTGGTGGGGGGTGATGGGACAGAGGGACCTGGAAGTGGGCCCCCCTAATATGGAGTGATGGCACATGGGGACCCAAATATGTTACTGAGCAGGCAGGTATGGATTGATGGGATCATGATGTCTCATCATGATGGGCCCATGACATGGGACGCTCTGGTTTGGGTGGTAGGATGTAGCGACTCCAAGATGGACAGTCAGAGTAGGCTAGTGTGGGGTAACAGGATAAAAGACCCCAAAAAGAGGCAGTCAAAGCAGCCTGGCATGGGATGAGGGAATAGGGAGATCCCTATGTGGGACACCCAGTGCAGAGTGAGAGCACAGACTCCTCAGTATGCCTGCACCAGTGTGGAGAGAGAGCACAGACCTCCCAGTGCGATGCAGCCTGGCAGGCTGGTTTGGGGGTGCTACCCCCAGCCTCGTACCTCTCAATCTGGGACATGAAGCGGGTCTCAAAGGTCCCACGAGTCTTGAGCTTCTCAGAGGCCTCCCCATTGAAGAGCAGGTTCTCATCCACCAGCTTCAGCAGCACCAGCCGCACGATCTCCCCCATGTACTTCCCCCCAATGATCTTCTCGTACCTGGGGGGGGGGGATAGGCAAGGGGGCGGCATCAGAGCTGGGATTTGAGGGGCCACATCCCACAGCACCCCCTCTTTCCTTCCCCCTCTCTTTGTTGGATGTGTTCCCGCGCATGATCATGGCCCAGGGCGAAGGACGCCTGGGGGACTGAGCCCAGCATGGTGCAGGGGTTGGGAGTGATGCCCAGAGGAACTGGATCTCTCCTATTCCTTACAGTTGCTGACCGGGGTTAAGTGAGGTCTCGTCCACCACACGGTCGTACTCCAGGAGGAACTCGTCCAGCTCCCCGGAGGCACCAAAGGCCCCCCACTCTGTGTTGACGCACATCCGCCCCTCGTCGCCCTCCACCAGCTCCACGTTGTGCATCTCCTCCATGTAGCAGGCATTGCAGCCCGTCCCTGCCGGGAACTGAGGATGGGTCTGGGCGGCGGGGGGTAGCAGTGACCCCCCCGCCACAGCTCTCCCATCCCAACCGGGATAAAAGTGGGATAGTATTGTGGAGCAATGGGGGAAAACTGGAGGGGGTCCAGACATGCCGGGGCAGGGGCTGGGACCTGAGCCTGAGAGACATTCCTCAACCTGATGACTGGCACCATGGTATACACCTGCTTCAAGGGTGGCTCCAGGACATGGGGGAAAGATTTTAGACTAAAAGAGGGGATATTTAGACTGGATACTGGGAAGAAATCCTTCCCTCTGAGGGTGGTAAGGATAACATGGGTTTCCCAGAGAAGCTATGGCTGCTCCATCCCTGGAAGTGTTACAAGCCAGGCTGGACAGCCTGGTCTAGTGGAGCTGTCCCTGCCCATGGCTGGATAATCCTTAAAGTTCCTTCAAACCCAAACCATTCTGTGATTTTATGAAAGCTGGTTAGGAACTTACTACATAGGTCCCAAATCTGTATCCCTACTCCATCTGGCATTGGGATGCAATAGCATCATTGAATCATAGAATCATGGAATGGTTTGCATTCAAAGGGACCTTAAAATTCATCTCATTCCACCACCCTGCCCTGGGCAGAGACACCTTTGACTAGACCACATTGCTTCAAGGATATAAGGGAAACAGCCTCAAGTTGCACCAGGGGATGTTTCTGTCGGATATTGGGAAAATTCCTTCATGGAAAGGGCTGTTCAGCCTTGGCACAGCTGCCCAGAGCAGTGGTGAAGACCTGGGAATTCAACAACTATGTGGATGTGGCACTTGGGGACATGGGTTAGTGGTGGTCTTGACAGTCCTGAGGGAACGGTTGGACTCGATGACCTTAGAGGTCTTCCAACTCAAAGAATTCCATGATTCCATGCTAGACCTCGTTTCAGAGCAAAAGAACTGACTAAACAGTGAGCACCTGCTGCTCCATGAGCACCAGGATTCAGTGACAGTGACTGAGGTCATGGCTGAGAGCTCTCCTTGTCCTGCAGTGATGGGGAGGGACATCCCCTGCAGTGTCCCCACAGCCCTGGCTGGCCGCTTGTCCCCATGGCAGGTTCCTGGGGGCTCTGGGCACTGTGCTGAGGCCAGCCCAGCCCCAAGAAGCTGATAAACATCCCAATATGCTTTTACCTAGGTGAGGGGACACAGAACCCAGATGACACGTTGGTACATGGCTGATGGCACTAAAAATAGTGAAGGGCTGGGGGAGGTGAGGGGCTGCTCTCTGTGGGGATAGGGGGATGGAGCCAGCAGGGTACAAATTCATCCCCAACCAACTGGCTCTTTGATAGCAGCTGCCTTCCATGGGTTCCTATCCCTACGATGAGATGCCAGAGCCACCAACAGCCTGGGGGCAGGGCAGCCCTGTGGGGACCAGCCCTGTTGTGATGACCATCCCCTTTCTACTCCCAAAGTGCTCCAAACACCATGCTGGGGCCAGGCAATGCCATCGGGTGTCCCAATCACTGGACACCTCAGCAGAGTGCTACTGCCACCCCCCATCCTTGGTGTGTCTCCTCAAAAGGATGGGGGAAGCAGCGGGGGAGCAGGGCCATGGGACAGTTCCCTGTCCCCAGCCACATGTCCCTGTAGAAGGGGCATCTTACCCACAATCATCCCAACCTCACACCGGTGATCTTCATAGTAGCAGGAGATCATCGTGGCCACTGTATCATTCACCATTGCTACCACATCCATCTCAAAGTCCTGGGGACAGAGACCATTGTGGGCTCATGGGGGGGTCAGGCCCCATGACAGGCAGGTTTGGGGTGGATGATCCCCAAGGGTGAGGACTTGGGCATGTGTCATGCACATGTGTGCACACACACATGGAACAGCCCTGCCCAGAGACACACTTGGCTCCAGCAGCCCCATCATGGGGACAACCATGCTCCAGTGGTCCCTTCCTGGGGACACACCAGGCTCCAGTGGCCTTGCTGCAGGCACAGCCAGGCTTGAGTGACCCCATGGCAGGGACAGCTGGCACTGCTGGGGTCTCCGCACCGTGGTGGTACCAGCACGGCTGTCTGATCCTCTCACCCCTCGCCGTTTGATGGCATCCCTCAGCAGCCCCACCACGTTGTTCCCTTCTGCGCCAGAGGCTTTGAAGCCCTTGGTCCAGTTCAGGAGGATGCCCTGGAATGGGGGTCAGACCGAAATGAGGCTGTGGGTGTAGGTGAGGCTCAGAGACCCCTAAGCTCTCGTGCTGCCAGGCCACCTCCTCACCTTGTCGATGTCCTCATGCCGCACAGGGAAGGAGAAGGTGAAGCCCAGGGGCAGTTTTTTGTGCTTCATCTGGTGCTTGTCCAGGAAATCGGAGATGCACTCGGAGATGTAGTCAAAGAGCTGGAAGACAGGAGGTCCAGCCTTTCCCAAGAGATGTCCCCACCCTCCCACTGCCCTTGGACAGACTCTGTCCCCCACCATGAGTTCCCCAGGCCTGGCCAACCCCCAGCTTCTGCTGGCTGGATGGATGGGGGTGTCCCCTCCAGTGTTCCCATTGAAACACACACAACAAAACGACTGGGATGGGATGGGATGGGATGGGATGGGATGGGATGGGATAACCCATGTGTTCCACTGACCATCTCAGCTGTCCCAGTCATGGCATCCTCCGGGATGGAATACATCTGGTGCTTCGTCTTCACCTTCCACTGCCCCTCCTCCCCCTCACCCACCTTCACCAGCATCACACGGAAATTGGTGCCACCCAGGTCCAGTGACAGGAAATCTCCCACCTCTGCAAAGCCAGGGAGAGGGGGAGAAGGTGATGGACTCTTGGTAGGCTCAGCCTTTCACACGGAGCTTGATGAGGTCCAAGGAAGGAGTGACACACAAGGGACTGAAGTGACACCGTACCAGAGCCCTCGGGGGTGGAGCGGACATAGGTGGGAAGCATTTTGACAGAGGCTTCCTCATGTGTCTCCAGCTTGAGCCCTCGGTCCATCTCCTTCTGCATCCGGTACATCACCTTCTTCAGGTCCTCCTCCTTCAGACGGAACTCTGACAGGATCTGCTCCACCTGCACACAACACAGCATCAGCCAGGGACCAGGGATATGGGATGCAAGGCACCTGAACTGCAAGAAATAATCAGATTTCCCTTCCCCCAGCCCTGGTTTTCCCCCTTGGAACATGGACACCCTGAAATGATTTATCCTGACATTCCCCGGCCGCTGAACAGAGGCACCAGGGCATCCATAGGACCGTCATAAGGCACCAAGTCCCCTCCTGGTGCTGCCTGCAGGATGCCACAGTCAACTCTGGGGTCCTTGGGGACCGGGGTTGGCACTAGGGATCTGCCATCCCTGTCACCCAGCTTAATTTTTTGGATGGCTGTGTAGAAGCTGGCACCATTCCAGCAGTGACCCGGGACATCCCATCTTGATGAATCTCAGGGTCGTTCCCAGCAAGAAGTACTTCTGGTCATGCCATTGAGGAGCGCAGCATCTCCCACCAAGGATATGGGATTTTTTTATGATGAAGATGTTGGTGTATCTTTCGTGTTCCCCTGGGAGCATCCCTCTCCCTGTATCCCACTGGGAATCGTGAGTACCATTTTTTGCCCATCAAATGTGGGGCTAATATGGGGCAGAGGGCAGGCAGGGAGGAATATTCTTGAGGATTGCTGCCTTGTCTTGCTGCCAGGGAGAGCCGCAGGGCCCACTCCAGGGAAGCACCTGGCAAGCAGGATCCGTGTTTATCCTTTCCGTAGCAACCCCAGGCTTGGTGCAGCCTCCATTAGCCGGCAGGGCTGGGGGCAGGTGCCCCGGCTGTCAGATGGAGCCGGAGCCGGCACTCCTCCACCAGCTGCAGTCGGCAGCATTAGGGCTCATTAGTCACTTGGCTCTGGGTAGGCTCCAATGCTCTTGCCGGCACACAGATGTTTGCCTCGAGGCTGCTGCTGTTTCCTGACAGGTTTTGGGGCAGAGGGCTCAGGAAAGCGTTTGGGGTGTGGTTTAGAGCACCCAACACTGGAGGCACCCCTTGCTGTGGCTCAGTTCAGCTGCCCTCTATCCTGGCACATCACCTGGCCCCTAATGCCATGACTGCAGAACAGACCGCCCCAGAATGGGGCCGGGCACCCACAGCAGCATTTTGGTGAGGTTTGTCCTGATCCAGAGGGCGTTTGGCCCAGAATGACTAGAAAAATCCTGACAGTAAAAGCATGGAGCTGGATTTGATAATCTCTCCTAGGTTGCTGGCTGAAGGTATTTAGTGCTAATCCATCCCATGGTGCTGCTTGGCCTGGGAACACGAGATATGCCACGGTCAGAGGGCCCCCGTCCCAAGGCTGGCACCCAGGAGTCCGAATTTTATTTCTACAATGTTTTTTCCATCTCAGCACCACATGTCCCTACTCATCTCTTCACTCACCTTCAAAACAATGGGTTTGGCCCTACCCTGGCAGGATTTAGGTCTTCCCACATGATGTTATCTGGCTTTCAGCTTCCCATGGAAATGTGCTCCAATGCATCCCACAAAAGGGATGGAGCTGGGAACCATGTGGCTTCTGGCTGCAGTGGCCAGTGATACTCATCTCTGCTGGTCCAGCATGTGATAAATCCCCTCAGTGTCCCCTTGGCATCCCCTCAGTGTCCCAGTAGGCAGCAGGGAATGTCTCTACTGTCCTCACCCCTGACCCCATGAGGTCCCATGTGGGAGAGGATGCTTCCCACAGACAAGTGGTTTTTGACTGGGGATGAGCTGTGCACCATTCTGCTGGGTGCTTCAGTGACAATGATGACAGCCAGCTGAAGGAGGTAACAGGCCCCATCTCATCCTGGGGATGCAGCTGCATGGCTGCAAGATGCCCAGGATGATGGTTGAATGGTGGGAGTATCCCAGCCCAGCAGAATGTCCCACACATACTCCCAGCTCCATCATGAGCCCTCAGTGCTGTAGGGCCTGTGCTGTGCTGGGGGTGACCTCAGGGAAGGGCATGTTGGGCTGCCCTCAAGCTGCCTGGGAGATGGTGTCCTCCCAACCAGCCATCCTCTGGGATACCTCTGCTGGAACCCTGGGAGATGCCGAGAGCACCTGGCCTCTCACTGCAGGAAAGGCTGGAACCTCGGTGAGGATCCGCACTCTTCCCCACACCCACTGGACACCCCCTGCCCCCCTAGCCCCGCAGCATCGCCTTGGCAGCAGCCTCACCTTCTCCTTCCTGCTGCTCTCCATCCTGGCTCGGTGATCCAGCATGGGGGCAAGTGGCGGGGTGGGGGTGGGCTACGGGCCAAGCCGTGCCCCCCTCAGCCTCTGTGTCCCCACCGTGGTGCCTGGCCAGGGGGATCCCCCTGCTCTGTCCTGGAGGGTGTCTGGCAGGCTCTGGGCTGCTCTGTCCCTTGCTCCACACGCGGATGCTCCACTTTTGCTGCGTTATCTCATCTGATGCTCCAGTCCAGCACCCACTGAAGGAGTCCCGATGCCCCCAAGCCTCAAGCAGAAGGGCAGGAAGAGGGGCCCGGGGCCCTGGTGGGATCAGCCATGTCGCCCCACATCCTTTGCTCCTGAGGGGGTTCCACTCACGCTTTCCTTCTTGCTTCCTTAATGTGTCAATAAATTCCCGGGCCGATGTTAGCGCGGGGTCCTGGCCCAGAGCGGCGGGCTCTGGCACCCCGCAGGGACCCCCTGGTGTGTTGGCGAGGCTTGGTCAGGACCCTCCCCGCAGGGGCCGGTGGCCCCGTCACGCGAAGCACCACGCCCCGGGTTACCCGTGTCCCCGTTGTCATACCAACGGCTCGATGGTGGTGGCAAGCACTCCACCGGCCGGCTTGGCAACCGGCACGCTCCCATGGAGACCGCGGACACAGCATGGCCTACAGACACCCGCGGAGGGGCGAGGGCGACTGCGAAGTGCTCCGAGCCCCTAGGGTGGGAAAGGATCTGGTGGTGCTGGGATTGACACCAGGCGTCGCAGCAGATCGGGGATGGGTGCTGGATTTGAGGACAGGGATGGAGCCAAGTCATCCCCCCGGTGTTGTGGAAACAGGGGACTGTGGAGGTCCAGATGGAATGAGGAACACCCTTGGTCATGGGTGCACCCCTAAACCTCCTGGTGTTGGTCTGTGGCAGCATCTCCTCAGACACAGAGCTGAGGAGGGTCCCTGGGAAGTCCGGATGGGTGTCAGGGGTCACCCCTCCGTGCCTCACCTGCCTAGCGCAGAGGGTACCGTGGGGCACAGGAGGGCTCTGGCAGCCGTGCCCCTGTGCTGGTGCCCACCCACAGAGGGGTCCTCACACTTCTGAGTAGTCCGAAACCCTCAGGAGGTTTACCCAGGCCTCGTCAGTATACCTCCAGCATGGAGCAGAACCGCCCCACGGAAGGGTCCCCATTCCCCAGGTGTGCCCCAGCATCCGGGGGAGGCTGTTGCCCCCGCGGGGCCCCTTCTCAGAGAGGGTCACGACACTAACAAGGAGAGGCTCTTGCACAGGGGACCCCCGCCACACAGAGAGGGACTCCCGCCACACACAGGGGAGTCTCATCCCACACCACATAGGGAACTCCCGCCCCACACAGGGGAGTCTCATCCCACACCACATAGGGAACTCCCGCCCCACATAGGGGAGTCTCATCCCACACCACATAGGGAACTCCCGCCCCACACAGGGGAGTCTCATCCCACACCACATAGGAACTCCCGCCCCACATAGGGGTCCCCGCCCCACATCAAACAGGCCCCGCCCCCGCGGCCCCGCCGGTCGGGCACAGCGCCCCCTGCTGGCCGCCATGAGCAACGAACACCGCCCCACGACGCCAGGGCGGCGCTGATTGGTCGCTCGGCTGACACCGGAACGAGGCGCGGGGGGCGGGTGGTGATTGATCAGAATGCCGGAGGGGCGGGGGGG
>PYHW01009491.1:478271-495330 GCA_013186435.1 Turdus rufiventris
CTGTCTTTGGACATGCTCCAGCCCCTCAATGTCCTTCTTGCCACGAGGGGCCCAGAGCTGGACGCAGCACTCAAGGGGCCTCAGCATTGCCAGCACAGAGGATGGCCCTGGCCTAGATCTGTGGCCACACTATAGCTGGTACAGGCCAGGGGCCACCTGGACTCATGTCCAGCTGCTGCCACCAGCGCCTCCTGGTCCTTTTCCAGCCACTGCCAGGGAGACAAGCTGGGAAATCTGGGTTGTCCAGCCTAGAGAAGGCTCCAGGGAGACCCCAGATCCCCTTCCAGTACCTAAAGGGGCTCAAAGAGAGCTGGAGAGGGACTTGGGACAAGGGCCTGGAGTGACAGGACAAGGGGGAATGGCTTCCCACTGCCAGAGGTCAGGGTTAGAAGAGCTATTGGGAAGAAGTCCTTCCCTGTATGGTGGTAGGGACTGACACAGGTTTTCCAAAGAAGCTGTGGCCGCTCCATCCCTTGAAGTGTTCAAGCCCAATTTGGGCAGGGCTTGGAGCAGCCTGCCCATGGCAGGGTTGTGGATGAGCTGTAAGGTCCTTTCCCAAAAATCTCCAGATCTTCTGTTTTGATGAGCAAAATCCTTCCAGCCACTGTGGCCCCGCAGCAGTGGCTCTGGGGGGTAAGTACTGCTTCCTCACCTGGTAGGTGCTGGATGAGTTCTCCAGGCAGGTCAGCAAGATGGACTGGCCCACAGGGTCACCTGCCACCATCAGCTACTCTGCCTTGGATGGATATCTCAGCAAATACCAGGTACAGACCTCTGGGACACTGCAGGGCACCAGGACAGAGGGCTCCTGTGTTGCCTGCAGCCGTGAAAATGGCAGGGGACATGGGCAGCACTGGCATGTGCTGGGATCCCAGTGCACTGGGGGACCCTGGTGTCTATGTGGTGGTGGCAGTGCTGTGTCATTTCTCCCTAGAACCCCCGGGATGCTGACCCAATGACCCGAGTGCAGGCAGAGCTGGACGAGACCAAAATCATCCTGGTGAGGCTGCAGGGATGCTCCTGCTTGCACGAGGGGACCCTGGGGGCACGTTCTGGGGCACAGCAGAGTCGCCTCAGGCCATTCCCCAGATACCTTCCTGGTGTGGGAGCTTCCTTTTCTCTTTCCCTTTTTTCCCTTTCCCCATTTTTTCTCCTTGGGCTTTTCCCAGCTGGCTGGACACAAGCACCAGAGCTCGGACCCCTCCTCCAAATGCCAGTCTCTTCTGTCTGGTGACCCCGGGGAACTTTGCTGCTCCTGCCCCCAGCCGAGTTCCCGTCTCCCTTGGGGCTGCAGAACTGGGTGGAGGTGTAGGAAGGTGGGATGAAAGTGGTGTGGGGCGGGTGCTGGGGCTCAGCCCACATTTCCTTGGCAGCACAACACTATGGAATCACTGCTGGAGCGTGGGGAGAAGCTGGATGACCTGGTCTCCAAATCAGAGGTGCTGGGAGCACAGTCCAAAGCCTTCTACAAAACGGTGGGTGTGGAGGGTCATCTCCTTCCTGAAGGTGCTGGGAATGAGTGGAGTGTCATCCTTGGGGGGTCACCCCCAGTGGATGAACCCTGGGGCACAGCTCTGGCTGCCAGGCAGGGGTCACCCCGGTTGCCACAGGCTTTGGGTCTGGAGAGAGTCTGGCTGCCCCAATTCCAGCTGCAGAGCCCCCCAGCCGCTCGCTGGGGGTATCCTGCACCGTGCCCTGGCTGGGAGGTGATGCCCATCCCAGCTCCTCACACCAGCTCTGGCCAAAAGGGAAGGAGCCTCTGGGTCATCAACCTTTGTGCTTATGCTGGCATATTCTAGCAGGAGAGGGGCTGTGTGGCACCTCAGGTGGGTGGCCCTGGGACCCCCAAACCCTTGGGGAACTTTACAGATGGTTTTCCTTCTCTTCTTAGGCCCGAAAGCAGAATTCCTGCTGTGAAATCATGTGATGTGGAGCCTGGGGTCTGCACCTCTGGACCACCAGCCCTCCACCCCCCTCCACAGCCATCCCAGGGGTGTTCCTGGGGCTGGGCCAGGGATCCTCAGCCCCCTCATGTGACTGTTGTCCACCTTGAGAGGACACTAATGCTGGCACCGGACTGTCACCCGTGAGGGGAGGTCCACACTGAAGACCCTCCACCCTCACTGTTCTGGGACAGCTTGGACCAGGGGGCCATGCACTCCCCTGCCTTCACACTCCCTGGGAAGCCTGGAGGAGCCCCCCACTGCTGTCCAGGGGGCTGAGGGGACAGGCAGAGCCCCCTGCCGCCATCCCAAGGGCTGGGGGGCTTTTATGTATTTGTGTCCGAAGGGTGAGCTGGGGGGGGTGGGAGAAGGGGGGAAAGGAAAAAAAATTTTTGGGTGGGGGATGCTCACTGCCTCCTTGGGCGGCTTCTCCCCATGCTGGTGAGCCCAGAGCTGTGTCCTGGTGCTAGGGGAGGGGGGGAGCTCACCAGCCTGCCCTTCACCTCAAGGCCCCTCCCCTGCTCCAACCAGCCAGGGTGGGGGGCCCAGCAGCCCTCACTGCCTCCTGTTCCTACTCAGGAAGGGAAAAGTTGGGCTTGGGCTGTACCTTGCAGTGCTCTGGTTGTTTCCATGCCCTGCCTGCACTGGCCAGGGGGATAAAGTCATCTTTGGCAGTTGTAACCCTGTTCCATCCCTTTCTGCGGCGTCTCGGGGTGGGATTTCAGACAGACATGGCCTGGGCACCCCAGCAGGGATGGATGCACTTGGCCTTCCCTCTCCATCTCTTACTTTAATGATCATTGTTTTTTCCTCATAATTTATTTGCAGTTTTCCCGAGACAAAAACAAAATCAGAGTCATCTTTTACACTTACAAGGCTCAGAAAGAAAAGACAAAGGTTTTTTGGGGGATATGCTGGAGAGGGGGAGACAGAAAAAGAATGAGAGAAAAGGGGAGGAAAGAGAAAAATTTGGCAACGATCCACCAGCATTCATGGGACAGGAACAGCTCAGCTCCTCAACATACAGCATTAGCGCCCGAGGGTTGCTCCCGCGCAAAGGGCATGCAGAGAAATCATCAGAATAATTAAAAAATAATTAATATCCCCTGCCCGTCCCACCCCCTCCCCCCAGCCAAAACCAGCCCTCAGCATGGTGGGGATGCCCTGGGGAATCGTGTGGGGAGTGCCTGGGAGTGGAGTGATGCCTCCCCAGGGATGGGGGGTTGGGGGTGATGGGGTCCCCCCGAGCGCTGGCCAGGGGAGGGGGGGTGCAGGAGATGCTGCCGGTGCCCCTGTGCTGGGGTGGTCCCCGGCGGAGCAGCCTGTGCCCCCTAAGAGACCCATTCTCTTAGTCTAAAGTGCTTTCAATGCTGCGTCAGTGCTGGCTGGATCGTCCTGAATCCCCCACCCCAAACCCCAACACCTCCCAGCTGCCCTCTGCCCCCTGACACGGCACCCACATCTCCCCTGCCAAAAGCCGCCAGCACCTGGAGCTGGCAGCTGTGACATGGGGCGCTGGGGTGGGGATCAGCAGGGTGGGAACACGGGGCTGTGACTGGTGGACCCTCCCAAAGGCACCGGCCCGTGTTCCCTGCGCAGCAGTGTCCAGGATCAGCCTCGGGCCCCCATAGGCAGCACTCCCAGGGGAGGCGCTGGACTGGGGTGCAGGGGAAAGAGTCTGTGTGTGTCCCCTGCCACCTCACTCACCCCCTGCCAGCCCCCCCGTTGCTGGGAACCCCCGTGGGAATTCAAAAATAAATAGCTCTCTCTATGTACAGGGGCTGGGGGAGGACAGAGCAAAGCGGAGCCCAAAGAACAACATCCACCACCAGCGACAGCAACACGCCACGAGCACAGCCGGGAGGGGTGCTGGGACCCCCCTTCCCCCCCAGCAGAGACGGGCCAAGGAGGGGGGCTGAGCCCCCCAGTGCCCTCACCTGTGGCTGAGCGGCTGGGTTGGGTTTGGGGGTATGGATGGGGTTGGGATTGGGGTGGGTTTTCCCCCCCTTTTTTTTTTTCCCTTCCTTTTTTTGTTGTCTTCATAGTTTTGGGTTTTTTTGTTTTTTTGTTTGGTTTTTTTTTGTGGGTTTTTTGTTTTGGTTTTTTGGGGGGTTTTTTTTGTTGTTTTTTTGTTTTTTTGGTTTTTTTTTTGTTTTGTTTTGTTTTTTGTTTTCTGCAAACACAGGCACTGGAGGGGGGAGCAGGGGCCAGGGTAAGGGGGGACAGGCATGCGGACGCGTGCTTGGGGGGCCGCAGCTCCGGCTGCCGCCTCGGCTCCCATCGCCGTCTCCATCGGGCTGGAACCAGGACAGCCACCGCAAGCTCTGTRGGGACACCCTGCTGAGCCACAACTGGGGCTCCCCGTGCCCCCGAGCCCCAAGCCCACCCTCACCTTCACTGCAGCGGGGCGACGGGGGCCCCCGAACCGTGGAAGTGGACGTTCTGCCACTTGCCATCGCGGCGGTGCCACACGCGGGTCTCCTCGGACTGGCTGGTGCGGGGCCGGCCCTGCGCGTCGATGTACTGCGTGAGGCGGATGTAGGCGATGCACGCGGCGTCCTCCCCGATGACGTGCACGTGCGGGTTCAGGATCGTCGTGTGGATCGGCTTGTTGTTCTTGGAGAGCACTGCGGGGCGGCCGAGGTCAGCGGGGCTGGCACGGGCAGGGGGATGCGCACGGACGGGGCAGGGGAAAGGGCAGGGATGGTGGCAGGGATCAGGGATCAGGGCAGGGAATGGGTGAAGAAGGGGAAAGGGCAGGGATGGTGGCAGGGATCGGGGATCAGGGCAGGGAATGGGTGAAGAAGGGGAAAGGGCAGGGATGGTGGCAGGGATCAGGGATCAGGGCAGGGAATGGGTGAAGAAGGGCAACGGGCAGGGATGGTGGCAGGGAATGGGTGAAGAAGGGCAACGGGCAGGGATGGTGCAAGCGGACGGATGGCTCAGCAGGGGAGGGCTGGGGACAGGCAGGCGAGGTGACCGGGATGGGCATGCAGTGGGGCAAGAGACAGGGGACAGCCAAGGAGACAGGCAGGGAGATAGGATGGATCGGGTTGGGTTGGGCTGGACAGGGAGAGGATGGGCAGGGCAGGTGGCACAGGCACGTCGGGTACTCACAGTTCTCGAAGTAGAAGCGATGGAAGTCCATCCCCTCCACCAGGTTGCCCAGTGCCTCGGGCTCAAAGGAGGTGAGCCCCGGGTCGCAGATCTTCCTGCAGGCAGCAGGTGAGAGTGGCCCCGCCTGGCCCCACCCCACCCCACCCCACCCCACCCCACCTGGCCCTGCCCCACTCACGCGTAGGCCTCGAAGTCCCCGTTGTTGACGGCCTCGATGAGCTGCTCCGTGATCTTGATGATCTCCTGCTTGCGGGCTGAGGGCACGTCACTGTCACCACCACCGCCCCAGCCCCCAGGTGGCACAGTGGGAATGGGTGGAAGGGATGTTGGGATGGACATGAAACTTGAAGGGGAGGCATGGGGACAGACACAGGGACAGACAGACGGACCTAACGGGCAGAAAAACCTTGGGGACAGACAGACAGACCATGGGGATGGACTACGGGGACAAACACAGGGACCTTGGGGACAGACAGACCGACCATGAGGGCAGACAGACAGACCACACAGACAGACACAGGGACCTTGAGGACAGACACAGAAACCATGGGGGCAGACAGACACCCCTTGGGGACAGACAGGCACCTCTGTGCTCCCAGGACCCCAACAGCTCTGCCACACCAGTATTCGCATAATCCTCTCAGCACATCTCATTGCTAGCTCAGTGCCACCCCTGCATATCCCAGCGCCCTCCCAGTGCCCTCCCAGCATGCTCAAGCGTCCCAGTGGCTGCTCAGCATGTCCCAGTAGTTCCAAGTGCATCCCAGCAGTACTCCTGCAAGTCCCAGTATATCCCAGTGACATTCTAGCACATCCCAAAACAGCCAGTTCCATACCAGTGTTTCCCAGTGCCATCCCACTGTGTCTCCATTCCCATGCATCCCAGTACCCTCCCAGTTCCATGCAAGTGCATCCCAATACATCCCAGTGCAATCCTAGTGCATCCCAGTGCATCCCAGTGTCAGCCAAGCACATTCCAAAATACTTCAGTTCCACCCCAGGGCAACCTACTGCCAGTGACAGCCCGGTACACTCTAGTGCCATTCCAGTGCCATTCCATCTCAGTCACATCCCAGGGTGTTCCAATACCATTCCAGGACATCCCACCACACCCCAGTTTACACCAGTACATCTCAGGGCCATCCCACTGCATTTCAATGCAACCCAGTGCCCTTCTAGTATACTCCAGTTCACCCCAGTTCCATCCCAGCGCATTCCAGCATCACGCTGTTGAATTCCAGTATCTTTCCAGTGTAGCCCAACCCACTATATCCCAATGACTCATTTCATCCTGATGCCATCCCAGTCACCTCAGTTTCATCCTAGTGCAACCCAGTGCCGCTTCAGCGCATTCCAAAAGAGCTCAGTTCCATCCCAGTATCTCCCAGAGCTATTCCAGAGCATACCATACATTCCAGTTTGCTCTGGTGCATCCCAGTAATATCTCACTGCATCTCTGTGCCAATCTCCGGTGTCCCAGTGTTATTCTAGTGTATCCCAATACATCCCAGTACCACTCCAGCGCATCACAGTACCATTCCACTGTTTCCCAGTGCATCCCAGTACCATTCTAGTGCATTCAAGTATAGCCCAGTTCTATCCAGGGCATCCCACTGCCACTTCAGTGTATCTCAATTAATCTTAGTACCATTCTACTCTATCCCAGTGCTCCCCAGTCCACTCTTTTGTCTCCCTAACGTGTTCCAACCACCTCATGCCACTCCTCTATATCCCAGTTTGTCCCAGTGCATCTCAATGTCATTCCTACGCCTCCCTAGTGCACCTCGGTGCCACTTCTGGGCATTCCAGCACAGCCCATTTCCATCCCAGTATGACCCAGTACTGTTCCAGAGCATAACACTCCACTCCAGTTTGTGTCAGTGACTTCTCACTACATCTCAGTGTCAACATATTGTGTCTCACTGCTATTCCAGGGCATCCCAATACATCCCAGTACAGCCCAGATCTACCCAGAACGCCTCTCGGTACCATCCCACCATATCCCAGTATCATTGCGCTGCATCCCGATGCCACCTCAGTGCCGTTGCAGTGAACCCCAGCTGCCATTCCAGTGCCATTCCAGCATGTCCCAATACATTCCATTTTCATCCAAGTGCACCCCAACACATCCTAGTACCCTCCCAGTGCATCCCAGCGTGCTCTCAGTGCATCCTGGTGTCATCTCAATGAATCCTAGTGTCAGCCCAGCTCCAGCCTAGCACACCCCAGATCCATTCCAGTGCATTTGAACACTCCCAGTGCATCCCAGAAATGTCCCAGCACAACCCCGGTGCATCCTGGTGCCAAACCCGTGCCATTCCAGTGTATCCCAGTGAATCCCAGTGCTATCTCAGTGCCATCCCAAGGCATCCTGTTGCCATCCCAAATTCCACCCAGTGCATTCCAGTGCTGCCCCAGCACATTGCAGTGCACCAGCTGCATCTTGGTGCCATGCCAGTTCCACCCCAGTGCAATTCCAGTGCAATCCAAGGCATCCTAGTGCCAACCCAATGCATCCCAGCTCTATTCCAATGCATTCCATCCAGCACACTCCCAGTGCATCCTAGTGCCACTCCAATTCATCCTTGTGCCATCCCAGTGCATTCCAGTGCCATCCCAGTGCTTCCCATCACTGTCCCAGTGTATCCTAGTGCCATTCCAGTGTACCCCAACACATCCTTGTGCCATCCCAGCTCCATCCCAGAGTATTTCAGTGCTGCTCCAGTGCATCCAGCAAACCAAAATGCATTCTGGTGCTATGCCAGTGCCATCCCAGTGCCATTCCAGTGCACGCCAGTGCCTCAGTGTCATCCTAGCACATCCCAGCTCCACCCCAGTGCATTCTGGCACACTCCCAATGCATCCTAGTGCCATCATACAGCATTCCACAACTGTCCATCACAGTGCCATCCCAGTGCATCCTGAAGCCATCCCAGTTCATCCCAGTACCATTCCAGTGCACCCCAATGCATAGTGGTGCCATCCTAGAGCCATCCCAGTACATTCCAAGACCCTCCCAGTGCATCCCAGTGCCATTCCAGTGCAACCCAGTGCAACCTAGCATCACCCCAGTGCATCCCAGCTCCCTCCCAGTGCATCCCAGTGCAACCCTGCCGCCCCCCTGCGCCCGTCACCTTTGGTGTCCTCGTCCTCAATGGTGGTGTTGGTGCTGTCGGAGGACTCCTGCTCGCAGGACGGCAGTGGTGAGGAGGAGACACAAACAGGGGGGTCAGACCTGGCCCCGGGGGGACAGGGAGAGGGGACAAGCCTGGCCAGGGCTTGGCAGGACCCCAACGACACTGGACACCACGGGGGGACCCCGCTGTCACCGCGCCCCATGCGCACTCCTCATCCACGTCACCCCCCCCGTGACATGGCTGATGCTGGGGGGAGGATGGAGGCGGAAAGCAGGGGCAGCGATACCTTGGTGCCGTCCGCGGGGTTATGAATTACAGTAGTTTGAGGCTCCTACGGGAGAAGGGAGAGAGACAGACGCGGGGGTGGGGGGAAGCAAGAGCCCGGAGGGGACAACGAGAGGGGACGACGGATTGAGCAGCACGTGGACAGGGGCGAGGAGAGACCCAGACCAGATTCGGGAAGGGGATAGAGAGGGGGGAGAGAAGCAGAGAGTCATTAGTCCAGCAAAGCCAAATGGTTTAATTCACAGACATGGAGGGGGAAGAAAGGGGGGAAAGAGGTGGGCAGAGCCAGGGGAGAGACGCAGTGAGGCCAAAAGGATGGGCTGGGCTGGGGGGCAGCTCCGTGCCCCTGTCCTGCATCCTGGTGCCCAGGGGCTCCACTCACCTTGCATCTGAGCATCCCAGGCATCCAGGTGCCTGAATCCCAACCATCCTGCTGCCTGCATCCCGAGCACTGCCCATATCCTTGTGCATCCCTCAGCTTGCACCCAGACCATCCCTATGTCTGCATCCCAACTATCCCACTGCCTTCATCCCAAGCATCCCTTGGCTTGCATCCCAACCCTGGCTGTGTCCGTATCCTGACCATCCCGGTGCCCACACCCTGAGTATCCAGCATCCCACCCTCACTGTGTGGGGCAGGCACCGCTTTCTCCATATCCTGCACTCACCAACCAGCCAGGCACATCTTCCCCAGGGCACAGCACTCTGTGCCAGCTGGGCATCACCCTGCCTGTATCCTGCCCTCACGGTACCATGACCCTGCCCTTGTGCTGCACCCCTTGTGTCATAAAGGTCACAACAGGCATCCCTGCACCCACATCCTGCATGTAGCCTGCTGCTGGAATTGCCAGAGGTCCCTCAAATCCCGCACCTGCTGTTACAGCCAGCCACACCTTTCTTGTGTCCTGCACTCACTGTGCCAGCTGGGCAGTCCTGTGTCTGGATCTGCATTTACCTCACCTGCGAGGTCACAGTCAGCAGCCCCATCCTTGTGACCCTGCACCTGCCTTGCCATTGGCATCGCAGGGTAATCCTGTCCCCCAACCCTTCACCCACCTTGCCATCTGTGTCACCAGGATGCTCCTGCCTGTGACTTGTCCCCATTAGGGGCATCAGTGCCTGTACCCTGCACTCACTTTGTTCCCATAGTGGGGCACCCCCATACCCATGCCCTGTACCCACCTTGGTCCCCATGTCACAGGACATCCTCATGCCTATATCCTGCACCCACCTTGCTGTCCCCACGGCACGTACATCTCCATGTCGTGGACCTACCTTGTCCCTATGGTGGGACACCTGCATGACTGTGTCCTGCACCCATGTCACTGTCCCCATGGCTGAGGGAGATGCGGGGCTGTCCACATGCCTGCACCCTTCACCCACCTTGTCTGTCCAGTGGGGTCACCCTGTGCCCCTGTCCTGCACACCCCTCTCCATCCTTGGGACACCCCCTCCCCAGCGAGCCCAGGAACAGCCGGTCAGGGGCACGCATGGTGGTGGATGGGATGGGCTGGTGGGTGAATCCGATGGGGGATCTGGGGGGTGCAGGGTAGGGGGCACCTACCAGAGCGGTGGGCGGGAGGGTCCCCTTGGGGCTGGTGACGCCAGCACTGCCTTTGGTGCTGTTGGTCTGGGGCTGGAGGGGAGAGATGGAAGGGGCTCAGTGACACGGAGGGCGGGGAGCAGCCCATCTCGGCTTCCCTCCAGCCCCTCTGGCGCCTCACCTTCACGCCGTCTGCCTTCTTGTTCAGTAAGCTCTTAGCTGCTGTGGGGGGAGACAGTGTCAGTGCTCCACCCCAGCACAAGGGACACCCCGAACTCAGGCCCTTCCCAGCCACCCAACCTGATCCCACCCTGGCAGTACCTGCCACCCCAGCGCCAAAGAGGGGGAACACGTGAGGAAGATGGTGTCCCCATCCATTTTGGAGGTGTGGTCCCCATGCAGGGAGAGGTGTCCCCGTTCTAAGGGGATCTCCATTTTGAGGGGTAACCCCATGCTAGAAGGGGTGTCCCCATCCTGGGGGTGTTCCCTTACTGGAGAGTGTCCCCATGCTGGGTGGGGTGTCCCCATCCTAGGGAACCCCCATTTTGGGGGGATTTTCCATGCTGGGAGGGGTGTCCCCAACCTGAAGGGGTCCCCAAACTCAGAAAGGTCCCCATCCTGGGGGAAGAGAGTGTCCCCACCCAAGGAGAGCTTTCCCCAATCTTGTGGGGCTGTTCCCATCCTGGTGGGTGTCCCCATCCTAGCATGAGGTTCCCAAACTCAGGGGGATCCCCAGCCCTGGGGGGCTGTTCCCATCCTGGGAGGGATGTCCTCAACCTGTGGAGATCCCCATCCAGGCAGGGTGTCCCCATTCTGGAGGGAGAGGTCCCCAAACTCAGTGGTCCTTAGACTGGGGGAAGGAGGTGCCCCCAACCTGTGGGGGTCCCCATCCTGGTGGCCCCTGCGCTGGGGGGCAGTGCTGGCTTACCTTGGAGAAATGCAGAGAGGAAAGCGAGAGAGAGGAGTGGGGAGGGGGGCAAGAGAGAAACGGAGAGGGGGGGAAAGGAGGAAAAGGGGAAAAACATAAAAAAGAACATAAAAAAGATGAGTTGAGTACAGGGGGTGTGGACAGCTGCCTGTGCCCCTCCTGTCTCCCTGGAAGGGGACAAGGACAGGCACGGGTATGAGCATCTGTCACTGCTACCACGATCTCTGGGAAATAAGGGGGTGACAGGGACACGGCGGGGCACAAGTGGTTTTGGGGGTGTAGAGGGCAGGGGTGTCACCTTGAGCATTCTTGTCATTCCTCCACATTGAGGGACACCTCCCGTGGCTGGCATCACAAGTTGAGGAGGGATGTGCGGTGACAAGTCCAGTGCCAGCAGAGTGGCATCCATCAGCACCAAAGGAGGGGGCGGGCAGATGCGGGGAGGAGGAGATGACCCACACATCCCTCCCCCGTGGACTATGTCTCCTCAGGAGTCCCTAGCAGTGTGTCCCCAAGGGTCCCGGTCCCTCCTCTGAAAGCAGGCGGGCGCTGAGAGGTGGGGGTTTAAACCAGAGCCAAACTGGGGGGCAGGAGAGGGGGACCCCTGGCAGGGGGGGCCCGTGGTTGCCCTCTGTGTGGGCAATGGTTTAATTAATGGTTTAATGGTTTAATGTTTTTGGAGGATGGTTTAAGACCCGCCGAGTGTTTCGCGGCTCACAAACACTGGCTGCAGCTCTCAGAAGCTGTGGGGAGGCACATGCGGGCGGGGGGTGGGGGGCACGTGCCGGGGGGAGACACATGCGAGGGGGGGCACATGCGGGGTGGGGACGCAGGGGGGGCACGGGGGGACACAGGACATGCAGCCCGTCGGCCCCCCCTTCATGCACCGCTGTGCCCCCCCTGTGTGCATGAGGGGGGCAGTGCCGTGGGGTGGGAGCGGTGGGGGGGACACAGCCTAAAATTGACCCCCCCGGTCCCAGCTCCTCACGGTTGACTCAGATGTGCACCCTGGGGATGCCATCAGTGTGTACTCCAGGAATCACTGGCCCAGGGTCAAAGCACTCAGCAGCCCCACCTTGGAGGGGGGGGCTGGTGCAGGGACCCCTCCCCTGAGTCCAGCTGCGAGGTGGCAGCACGGGGGACAGCGGCATTTCTTGGTGCCAGCGGGGAGGGGGAGAGGTTTGGGGGGCAGTGCCGGGGGGCCATGCATGCGCTCCGGTTTCCGAGGAGGGCACCCGAAACCCACTGGGGAGGTGGGAGGCAGGGAAGAGGACGGCTGGGAGAAGAGGGTGACATGGGGATGAAGGATCTGGGGACACACAGAGACCAAGCGGGGCCGGGGAGGCCGGGGGGGCCCTTTACGGACGCGTCTACCTTGTTCCACCAGCCCCAGGGGGGCCCCGGCAGCGGCCGCCGACATGGTGGGAGGAGCGGTGGTCTGTCTGCCCACTGCGGGCCACGAGAGAGAGAGAGAGGGAGCAGAGCTCCTGTTAGGAGGGGCGGGGAGGGGCTGCAGCCGGGACCCCCACCTTCCCCCCCCCCAACAAGACCTCCTGGGGTGCCCATCACCCCGGCCTCAGGCCTGGGGTGGCTGGTGCTGTTCCGTCCCCCTCCCCGTGTCGCCCCCCCGCCAGCCACCGGAGTGGGGGGGGACACGCGGGGACCGGGCACTACCTGCTGCTGTGTGCGTGGGGCGGGGGGGCCGGGTCCTGCCCCCACCGTGGCTACCACATGCCCCGTCCTCACCGATGGGGAAAAAATGGGTGGGGGGGTTAAGGAAGGGAGGGGAGAAAGAGAGAAAGACAGCGAGATAGAGAGAGGGGGGCACCGGCCCGGGGGGTGGCTATGGAGGGGGGGCTGCCGCCCCCGGCCCCCCGGCCAGTGGGAGCCCCCCCTTACCTGAGAAGTTCCTGGTGGCCAACATGGTGGTGAGGATGGCACCCTGCGGGAAGGGGAAGGGTGAGCCAGGGAGAGGGCACTGGGCTGGGACGGGCAGGATGAGGCCCTGGGGGCACGGGGCGAGATGGAGAGGGAGAAATGGGGTGATGGGATGGGGGGTGGTACAGGATGGGGCCCATGGGGAGTGGGAAAGGGGTTTGCAGGATGAGGGGGCAGGATGGAGCCAGGGGACCAGGCAGTGGGATAGAAGGTGTAGATTTGGGGGTGCAGCTGGACAAGGGCAGGCTAGAGCCATGGCATGGGGCAAGATACTGGACAGGGACAAAGTGGGACCGTGACGCACTGTGTGTCACTGGGATGGGACCAATGCCTGCAGCAGAGTGGAACACCAGAGCAGGACTGCAACACCCAATGAGAAGGGACTATGCCCCACGGAAGGGCACAGGAAGGCCCAGATGGGCGCTGGGATGGGAACCTGCTGTACCAGGTGCTGCCAGAGTGGGCAGGGCAGGGGTCCCACAGTGGACAGGGGAGGGTCCCACAGGAGAGCCCTGTGGAGAGGCAAGGTGGTGCTGGGAGGATAAGCACTGTCCCGAGCCCACACCTTCCACACCAGCCCCCTCACCTTGAGCTTCCTCCGGGCATTGAACTTTTTCAAGCACTCCACTGTCTCCTGCCTGTGCATCATGGAGGCCACAGTAGAACGTTGCTGTGGGGGACAGCGGGGTCAGCATCAGGTGCCAGCGGTCAGTGGACCAGGGTGACACACACTGAGGGGGCACACTGCACTTACGCAGACCCACGGGTGCTTGAGGGCCTCGTGGGCTGTGATGCGTTTGGCGGGGTTGATGGTCAGCATCTGATTGATGAGGTTTTTCGCTTCAGGGGTGACTGTGTCCCACTCAGGTGAAGGGAACTGGGGGAGCACAGGGACACGGGGGTGACAGCTGTGGAGGGGCAGCCCCACGGCATCGGTGTCACTCCACGTCCCTAGATATCTCCAGCCAGCCACCGAAGACACGGCCCAAAGCCACCCCCAGGCTCTGCCTGCTAAAGATCAGCTGTAGCATCCCTCAGGAGGTTCCAGAGTTAACGGGCCAGCCGCTGCAGGGCATGGGGTCCTGGCACCAGGGACTTACATCGTAGGCCCCGGCCTTGATTTGTTGGTAGAGTTTGTGCTGGTCCTCGTCCCAGAACGGCGGGTAGCCCACCAGCAGGATGTACAGGATGACTCCTGAGCCAGGGAGAGTGGGGTTAGGGGAGTGCAGGGACCCCAAACCACCCCTGGCTCCCTCCGGCCCTGTGGTGTCCCCATGACAAAGCAGTTACTCTCAACATGGCCTGTCCCCTGTGCTGCTATGATGGCACGGACAGGGGACAGTGTGGCATTGCCAGGGCATATGGCACAGTATGGCTCCAGGATGGGGTCAGAGCTGGAACAGGAACTGGGACCAGCATAGAAATGGGACGGGAAAGAGGGTGAGACTAGGATGGGAATGGGATAAGACCAGAATGGAGCCTGGAAAGTGCCAAAATGGAAGTTGGATGGGATCAGAATGATCAGATCGGGCGGTGATGGGGCACGGATTAGGATGGGATTGGGCAGGCATTGGGCAGGAGCTGGGCAGGCATTAAGGCAGAGATTGGGGTAGGGACAGGGCGGGTTTCATGATTGGGACTGGGTGCAGGTCTGGGATGGGGGCAGAGAAGGGGCAGGGACCAGGTAGGGACTGGCAAGAATTGGCTCTTACCACATGCCCAGATGTCCACCGGTTTGCCATAGGCCTCTTTGCGCAGGACCTCGGGGGACAGGTAGCCAGGTGTGCCTGCAAATCCTGGGACAGAGACAGACAGATGGGTGAGGAGAGACAGGTGAGCCACAGTGAGAGGGGACAAGGACAGGACACAGTGCAGGACACGGGACTGGGACATGGGCACGGGGCAGGGATGTGCTGGGCAGGGGTGGACATGATGGGCACAGGGCAAGATGATGTGGACACAGAGGCATGGGCACAGTGGGTATGGGATAGGGCTGTGGTGGGCATGGGGCAGATGCAGTAGGAACAGAGCAGGGACTCAGCGGACACGGAGGGACGCAGCAGAGACAGCGCAGGGGCACGGTGAGCAGGACACAGTGGCCAGGGGCTGGGGCTGTGCTGGGCAGCGAGGGCAGCAGCACTCACCGAACCAGGCCTGCTGATCCCCCTGCACCTCGATGGCAAGGCCGAAGTCCGCCAGCTTCACTGCTGCTCCTTTGCACTTGCTGGCCAGGAGCAGGTTTTCCGGCTATGCAGTCACCGGGGCACGGGGAGCACCAGGCACAGACATGGGTGGGACAGAGAGGAGGGATGGGGCAAGTAGAGGGAATTTGCTGCTGCCATTGACCAGGTCCTGCACATCAGCCAGTTCCATGCTGTGGGGTTGTGGCTATGGGTGCCCTATGTCAATGGCCGAGGGTGCTGGATGGCACAGCCCCACAGCCAGCTCAGGGTCATCCTGTGTCTCGCTGGCCACATTCCAGCATTCCCCCCAGTCCCAGCATCCCCCTGTATCCCACCATCCCTCCATCTCCCACCCATCCCCCCTTGTGTCCTCCCCCAGCCAAGCTCCAGCTACTCCCACCCCCATGCCCCTATCCCCACCAGTCCACACTTCCCGTGGGGCAATGGCAGCTGGGGGGTTGCAGTGAGACTTCCTAGCAGTGCAGAACTGTGCCACACCAGGGAGACACATCCCCAGAAAAGGTAGATGGGGGTGCTCAGAGCTGAGGGGATCCCCCAAGCCCATCAAGACCTCAGCCAGTCCCCAGAATCCACCGGGCCAGGACCACACCCAGGTTGTGGGTTCCCCAAGAACTGGGCGGGGGTGAGGGGCAGAGGGAAAGATGGGGGTTGGGGGGACACGCTTACCTTGAGGTCCCTGTGGACCACCCCCATCTGGTGACAGTGCAGGACAGCCTCCAGGATCTGCTGGATGCAGTGGCTGCGTGCAAATGGAAGGGGGGTCAGAGGTACACTGCTCCCCCACCTCCCACACCCCCTGTCCACAACTTGCTTCTCCAAACCAGCCCCCCTGTCCCACTGCTAGGGCTCCACTGCACCCAGGGGGAACTGAGAAAAATGAGTGGTGACCTGGGATTTGTGGGTACTGTGCATGGCAACCCCTCTGTACCCTGCCAGGGGGCTCAGCCTAGGGGCATCACCCCTAGGGGGACTCCTGAGGGATCACCACCTGGGGAGGTCACCCAGAGGGGTTACCCTTGGGCAGAGTCCCACCTGGGGTGGGGTGCCTAGGGGACACCTATTGGGACATCACTGCCTGAGGGAGGGGTCATCTCTGAGGCTGTCACTCCTTCCTGGGGGATATCACCCCTGGGAGCACCTGGGTCCTTCCAACCCAAGCTTTAAGGATGATCCAGGGATCATCCAGGGAGCATATCACTGTCTGGGGGTCATCCCTCGAGAGTCACCTCTGGCGCATCATCCCAGGGTTGCCACTTCAAGGGGATTATTGCCTAGGGGTCACACCTGTGAGATCATTCCTCGAGGGGTCACTACCTGGGGGTCATCCTGGGGGGGATGGTCACTGGCTGAAGGTTTGTCCCTGTAGAGGTCACTGCCTGGGGGTCACCCTTCAGCACCTACCAGGTGAGCTCCAACCTTGGCACAGAGCCATGGGGTCATCCCAATGGTGCTTTTGTGCCCATCCCCTGTCCCCCATGGGAGCCTCCCTATCCCTGCTGCTGCCCAGACACTGGGATCCCCCAGACAGGACTCACGGGGGAAGCGGGGGAACAGGGGAAGTGGGGGGTTAGGGGGGTGGATGGAGACGAGACAAGAAATAAAGAGAGAAGGAGCGAGGGGATGAGAGCCTGAAATGGGGGTGAAGGGGGGCCCCGCTTAGCTGGGGGAGTGGGGGCATTAAGGGGGGCAATCTCCTTGTGAGGGGTGGGCAAAAAAGGGAGGTCAGGGAGAAAAAAGAGGAGAAAGCCCCACAGCAGGGTCCTGACGAGTGGAGCGGGGCGCTGGGAAGCGGGGGCAGCGGTGGGTGGGGGCAGCGAGGGGGAAGTGGCCCCCCCGGCCCCCCCCAGATACTGACCTGCGGCTCCCTCTGCTCAGGGGCAAAGTGATGGGTGGGAGGAACGCGGGCAAAGAGCTCATGGACACAGTGACTGCAAAACAGAACGGGGGGCAGGGGCGGGGGGGCA
>PYHW01009491.1:503655-532613 GCA_013186435.1 Turdus rufiventris
GCTGCTCCCTAAGGGGGAGCAAACCCTAGGGGATGGCTGTGATCTCTGCCCGCTCCTGGGTGTTCTGACAACCCTCCAGTGAGGAGATGAAGGAGGAGGAAGCCAGGAGGAAGCCTCCCCTGGAGCTGGGTAGAGGCCAGGGGCAGCACAGCCCCCTTGGGATACCCTGGAGTGGGGCTGGCATGAGGATGTGGGGGTGCCAGGCGGGCAGGGTGCTGACAGAGGCAGGCAGGGGTAGGCTTCCCCATCCCCACTGGCCATACCCAGCACCCATCTCCACCTGTGAGGGACAAAGCTACCCAGTGCCAGGGCAGGGAGGGCTCTGCATTCCCAGAAAGAAGTATCCTCATCCACCAAAAAAAAAATTCTGTCACCCAACACGTCCCAATGTGCTCCCTCTATTCCAGAAAAACATGGAGCATCGGCAGCTCGAGGTGAGGGGAGGGCAGGGGAGGGAAGGGGAGGAGAGGGGTCCTGGTGCCCAGGTTGCCATGGTGACACGATGTAAATCTGCCCGCTTCCTCAGGCTTCCCCACACAGCATGGATGGGCGCCGGTAGCGTAGCGTGGATCAGTGAGTCTTGGGCACTGGCGCTGGGAGCGAGGGTCCTCGTGGGCATCCAGGGGCAGGGAGGTTTCCTCTCCCTGCTTTATTTTTCAGTTGTTTTTGCCACTGTCAAAACTGGACGGCGCCGGGGGAGATGTTGAACATGGAGGGGTCGAATTTCTGGCCACGGAATGGTGAGCCCTCGGTGTCCCAGCCCTTCTTTAACATCTCATGCACCTTCTGCAAAGAGGCCGCAGGCTTTCATCAGCCCAAGGTGATGCCACGCTGTTCCCCACACCCCCTGCTCGTTGGGGCTGCGTGGCCACCTGACCCATGGGGGCAGCAGTTCCTCTCCTCCTTGGCTGGCAGTAGTCATTGCCAAGGGCACACACCACTTCTGTGCTCTGCCTCACTGCCTGGGAAAGGGCAGACCTCACCCAGGGCAGCACCAGGGAGCTCCTGGGTCAGCCTGAGCCATACCCATGTGGGTCCAGCCCTGAGCGGGGCCAGCTTGGGAAAGAGGCACAGCGATGTGGGGCCCATCCCTGGAACAGGGGTTCTGGACTTACAGGCACGTGCCAAGGGGCCAGGAAAGGGAACACAGGAGGGCATGGCAAAAAAATCAATCAGCAGAACCTCACACCCCCCGAATGTTAATGTGAGGGGACACTGTGAAGAGGAGCTCTGAGATGGAGCAAAGCCATGGGTCCCCTTTTCCTAGGGAAAAGGTCCTTGAAGGGCAGGTGGGAGGGTCAGGCTGGGCCGGCAGCACAGGGTAGCCAGCACCTACC
This sequence comes from Turdus rufiventris, assembly GCA_013186435.1. Classification (NCBI taxonomy): domain Eukaryota; kingdom Metazoa; phylum Chordata; class Aves; order Passeriformes; family Turdidae; genus Turdus; species Turdus rufiventris. The sequence continues at coordinate 504,993 of PYHW01009491.1, forward strand.
AGCTCATGGCTCTGGGGCTTGCCCTGCAGCTTCTGGTGGTAGTCAAAGGTGAGGCGGTCAAGCACAGCATGCTCTTCCTCATCCACTGTGGCCATGGAGCGCTCCTTGTTGATCTTGTCAATGTCGATCTGCTCCTCGCCCTCTAGGATGGCGTTCCACCAGTACTCGTCCCCCTTGTTCAGGTTGATCTAGGGACAAGGTATGGGTCAGCCAATGGGGAGAGGAGCCCCTGTCCACCCAGAATGTGGCACCCCTGCTCACCCCACAGCTCCATGGCAGTGATGAGAGCTTGGCTGACAGCAGCATGGGGCTTGCCCATGAGTGGAAGTCAAGCTCATACTGATCCAGCCTCACAGCTGGCAGAGGGGGAGGGATGCCTGTGCTCCCTCCCTCAGCAGCCAAAGACTTCGCACAACCCTGCTGTGGGCCCCCACAGCCCCAGCTCAGGTCCTGCAGATGAAATCTCAGCTCACGCTATGGCTCAAAGGCAGGACCAGTGTCCCTAGCAGCGCCTGCCTAGGGGTGACACTGGCTCGGGGCCACATGGCTGACACAGCAGCAGGCTGACAAAGCCCAGGACTGTCCAACGAGGAGGCTGTGTCTGGTGGGGTGTGGGGCCAGGGTTCCTGGTGTGGTAGTGCAGCCATCTTTCCTTTCCCTAACCCAGAAGGAACCTTGGCCTCAGCTCCCCTGGCACTGGCTCGGTGGGCAGCAGCATGGGTAGCAAAAGAGGCAAGGATAGCACCTGCTGCTCTGTGCCACCCCTGCTGACTGCTAGCAGCTGCTTTGCATGGCTCATCAGCAGCCCTGGAGGGATGCACAAGGAGATGGGATATCTCCTTGCTCCAGCCGACATCCATGGGAAAAGCCACCAGCTGTAGTCACAGGCATCCCTGATGGCACTGCCTTGAACAGAGCTGGCTGACCAGCGGGGTTGTGCTGGGGCCAGCATGGGGCATCCTGCAACAGCAGCTCCAATTTGCTTTTGGTTTTTCTAGGAAGAGTGGGCTGCTTCCTCCCATGTTATTTTAGCACTAATCCCAGCAGCAGGGCAGATTTATGGCATTCGTCGGCCTCTGCAAAATCATCAATAAAGGCAGACAATACAATTTGCTCAAACCTCCCTGGAAGCTCAATAGTTCCAGAGGGGAGAACACGGACAGCCATTCCTGCTACAGAGCCAAGCTTCTCTGTGGTGTGAAGAAAAGGAACCAATTAATACAGGGGAGGGTGGCTGGGGTTTAATCCTTCTGGGAGAGCGGAGCTGGTAAAACATTCCAGCTTGGGGAAGGTGTTAGTTTTTCCAGCTACACAGGTATGCTTGTTTTCTTTTTAATTGCACTTTGGACGGGAGGGAGAGCCACTGAGGGTTTGCTCCTGGGCTTCCCAGCCCTGGGTGGGCAGATGGGAGAGTGGAGGAGCCCCCAGAATGTCACCCTGAGACAGAAAGCAAAGCGGAGGGGCAGTAGCCCCGGCTGTCCCATACTTGGAGCAGGATGGCCTTCAGGCTCCTCAGGTTTGGAACGAGGGATGTCCCTGTGGTGCTGCTGGCAAGGTGTGAGCTTCCCTAGTGAGGGCTGCAGCACAAGCCATGCTCCCATGGCACTGCTGTGAAGCACGCACGGCTTGGTATATCCCTACCAGAGCCAGCCTGCTGGCAGAAGGATGGACAAGTATTGGAGGAGTTCAGGCATCACCCCAACTCCATCCCAGACCACTGGGGGATGGAAAACCCATCCCGGAGCATCTGGGATGGAAACCCATCCCCACTCCCTTCCTTACCAAACCCCTTTCCTTTGCTGGCACCCTGCCACCATCTGCACACCTCTGCAGCCTGCCTGGGGTGATCAGTTCATCCCTCTTTATTCCAAGGGGAAAGCTGCCAAAGTGAGACTCGCTCCCAGCGAGCCCCAGTTTCTAAACTGAAATGCCCATGGGTCAGGGCAAAGGTCACTCTATTCACGTGAATTTGAGGTTTTGTGGTTCAAGGCGGTGCTGGAGGACTCACTGCAGACAGGTCCCACCTCCAAGATGGGGGATGCAGATACAGGCCATTTTGCTGGACAGTTTCTGCCAGTGTCCTCTGTGGATCCAACCCCTGCTTAGCTGAGTGTGTGGGTTATGAGAGCTAGTGGTGATGGAGATGCAGCTGGTTCCCTTCACAAACACTTTGGGTGCCCAAAGGTGGAGATAAGGGAGAGCTGAGAGGCCATGGCAGATCTCTGGGTAATTCCCCACACACACCAGTCCTCCCCCACCCACCTGCCCATGGAAGAGGCTCTGGCACATAGCTGACAGGCCCCCACGAGGCTGTGGGCACTGCTGGGGAGAGCTCCAGAAACTGGGAGGGCTCCAGGAGGGAGCATGGCTTCTTCCACAAGGACAAACCCTGACCTGATTATATTTCTCACTTTGAGACAAGGCAAAGCTTTGCCTGCTTGATACTGCTGCTCAGTTTTCCAGCTAACAGCTCTGGCTGGCCCCTCAGGGCCCCAGATATGCTGAGAGCCACTGAGGAAGGATGAGGTCCCTGCAGTGTGCCCACGCCCTCAGCCAGATTTCAGCTCTGCCTGGTGTGTCCCAATGGTGTAAAAGCTCAGCTGAGTTTTTGGGGCGCACAGGAGGCAGGAACAGCCTCTACAACAGTGGCCTGAGGAAAGGGAGGCTTGCAGGAGGCATAGCCCAGTGCTGTATGTGAATCTGGCAGTGTCCTCATGCCAAAGCGCTCACTTCCCACAGCTGGTGTCCAAGATATGAGCTCTCAGCCATGCCAGAATGGGCTATTCCCTGGAAAAGCACCAGGGTAATGATGTATTGCAAGGAGGATTGCTGCAGGAACAATGGGACGCTCAGCAGGAGAGACCCTCCAGCAGGTGACAGCCATCACTGGCATGAACACAGCATCATGTCCCATCTCCATACCCTACTTGGAAGGTCACAACCCCTCATTGTTGGTGCTGGGCTTCACAGTAGCACAAGGTTTCCTCTCTGATGCCAAATACCTTGTCAAACCTGGAGAGATGCTGCCAAGGGGTGTAAGTAGGTCTTGGGAAGACAACGACAGCCTGCCTGCTTTCTTGTTGGAACCACAGCATCCAAAGTCACCTCAAAAGTCATTGGGAGGTGTTTAGGGGGACAGAAGAGGCAGCAGAGCCATTCTCATCAGTACAGGGAAGGCAGGGCTGAGCACCACCGAATTGTATCCCCTGAGCCTCATGGCTCACAGGATGACAAGCCAAGACTGTAATAAACATTCAAGGCAGAACTTGCAGACAAAAACCCAAGTGTGGACAACAAAGGCTGAGAGGAAAAGAGAAGGGATGGGAGAAAAATCCCCCACAATGAAAATAATACCAAAAGGAGTTGTGCACAACACCCAGTGGGGATTGCTAAAAACAGCGAGGTTATTTTAATCTCGCTTTCAACAAGCGAGCGGCTGTGATGGAGAAGGGAGAGCACAGGGATGACACCCAGGACCAGGGTACTGCGTGGCATGCCACAGGCAGGGGCACGATCCTGGGACAAAATCCCGAACAGGAGCTCTGGACAGGCCCCCACCCCACATCAGCAGAGCACTCTCCACTGCAAACAACGCCAGCTGGATTCAGCTGCCATGCATACGTGTGCCAAAGGAAGAGATGAGAAACATGTTGGTGTCAGGTTGGGCTCCAGCCGTGAGAGTTCCATGGAGTAAGAGGCAGGAGGCAGGAGGCAGAGCGGACTCTGAATGCTGGTGAGGGGACTTCTGGGGCTGCTGGAGTGCGAGTGACATAATGAAGAGGATACATGAATAAGAACACCAGGCAGGATGGGGGAAGCAGAACTAGGATGGGCTGTAAGGCAAAATAATCCTCCCAGGATAAGAGCTGGAGGAAAAGGGAGTCTGCTCATGGCACGCCTGTGAATGGCATCCCAGAAGGGAGCTGGGAGGAGGCTAGGGAGGCTGAGGACAGTGTAAAAGCTGTTACAGCAGCCTCCTGAAGAATCTAGGGATCTTGATGATCCCTGACACATCCTGCAAGAGGACACAGGACTCAACAGCCTCTCTGCACAGAACTGAAACCTTTTCAGACTGACAGGATCAAGTAAGAGACATTTTACCTCCTTGGTGCCAAGACAGAGTTCTGCTGCAGAGATCACCTCAATTAACAGACCATGAACATGCAGCATGGACAGGGCCATCAAGGTGCCCCAAGCAGTCCCCACGGCAGGCAGGATCTCCTTGGACAATCCCAGCACTGGCACTGGGCGAGTTCAGCTTTGGCTACATCCACACCCTGCCAGGAAACACCACCCCTGGGTGCCACAGGGAAGCCAGGAGACACCTTACAGCACCTTGCAGGAAGGAGACAGCCCAACTGCTGCATTTGGAGCTCACACAGAGCCATGCACAAACTGAGCCACAAAAAGGGTCCATACGCCCCATAAGCTCCAAATAAACCCCAATGGTCCCATCCAGGCATTGAATGAAAAACAGCATTCCCACAAGGGTGGGTGTCCCCTAATGAATGAATTGGGAGGAGGAGGTGCAAACCACTCCTGGATACCCAGTGCATGGAAAAAGGAGATGCTCTTGGGCGAGAATTACTCACTCTGCTCCAGTTACCTTACAATTCTGTAAGCGAGATCTCATCCCACCATCAATATGTTGGCAGCCAGCTGGAGATCCTCACAAGCCTGGACTCATGTTATTCAAGGCAAGACCCAGCTCTGGGGTTGGGGGTGACAGGCCCACTCAGCTCCCCACGGTGCCCGCAGCCACTCCAGGAGGCACCAAGTCTTGCTCCACCTGCACCATTCCCAGCCTCTGATGGTATTGAAGAGACACCGCCTCCCTGGCTGATGCTGGGAACACCCACAGGGGACTTACAGACTTCCATCCACACCGTGAAGCAGCCAACCATTGGGCCACCTTCTCTTCAATGGGTTTATGCCTTTCCAGGATTGTTTCTTTGTCCCAGATAAGCTAATTTGCAGTATGTTTATGAATATTTACAAAATGCAGGTTAAGGATGCCACTACCACATCCCTTTAGTGGCCAAGCAGCACCAGAGAAGCTCCTCTCCCTTGCAGGGACCTCACTCACCCTTTTAGCATCAGCCTGTCACTTGAGGTACATCCTTGAGGATCAGCAATAGTCGAGTGGCACTGTGCAGCCTCCCCACACACCATCCACAGGATTTCTGACTCTGGCAGCACATTCCCACTCCATTTTCCACTGTGAGAGCTTGGATTTGGGTGCTCACCTGCTGCCACCCTCATGCCACAGGGAGAAAGGCTTGGAGCCAGCTCCCTCCCTCCCAGGGACAGCATGTGTTCCCTCCTGGGTCTCACAATAGCCTTGGGACTCCTGAAACTCTCCTGGAAAAGCCTCTGGGTGGAAAAGGATAGGGCAAAATGGTCACAGGTAGCAAAATCCTGCTCCTAGCACAATCCTGGCCCCCAAACTGGCATATAAACTTTGGAAACTGTCCGTCACTCAAGATCCCAGAGCGATGGGCAGAACTCCTGGCAGAACTCCAGCTGTGAACACCCTCAGCCTGAACACTGGAGCACATCAGAAATGAGGCTTGGGGCTGGGAACTCACCAGTAATACACAGCTGGGCACTAGCAGCCCTGAGACCACCTTGACAGGGATGATTTGGAACAACAGGCACACAGCAAACCACAGGCCTGCTAGCGGCAGAGGGGCCACAGTGTCAACATCAAACAGGGCATGCAGGAATTTCATGACAGGACAGAAAGGAACGATGTAGAACAGGCACATGCCAAGATGCTGATGTCAGAGTGGGGCCAGGAGCATTGGAAGGCAGAGTGAGCAAGGCCAGGTGTGCTGGACCAGCACTGAGGTGCAGGGCACCATACTGGGATTGAGGACAGTGACCACCCCCAAGTAATGGCCGTCCTGTTGCCCCTCAGCTGGAGCTGAGGACCCCTTAGCTCAGCCTAACAGTCGTGCTGCCTAGCTGGCACCCTGACAGGCAACTCAGGAGTAGGAGGCAAGGCACAGCACGCAGGCAAGGGCAGCATGAGCGAGATGTTGGACAGGCAAAGCCAGACACATCCAGAGCTGGCTCAAACTTCCAGCTGCTCCAGTTTCCTAGGTCAAGCATGGCAGAGCTGCAAGCCAAGGAGACACAGCTGGCATAGACCACCCTTACCAAAACACACTTCCCAGGCTCCAGGCTCCAGAGGGAACTCTCCGTGTTGATCTTGTGGGTGAGTTTCCCTTCCATGAGGATGTGTTGGCTGCTTCCCTCCAGCACCGCTACACGAATTGCACCACTGCTGATATCCACAGACACCTGGAAACACAGAGAGAGACAATAATCTACAAGGCTCATCTTGCCATCTCACCATGCAAGCTGGAGTTTGGGATCAAGTGCACTTGCAGGGGATGAGAGAGAGAAGAGCCTCTAGCCCTGCCTGTAGCAGCAGGCTGGGAATCCCGCTGTTCTCTCACAGCAAACAGTGACAGTATGGAGGAGAGAGGGAACCTCTTCAGGGAAGGTAAAGCAGTACAGCCCAGCAACTGGGGAGACCCTTGAGGGATTCAAGGCAGCTGGTTCTACCCTATGCCCCAGTTTCCTCTCAAAGATGACCAGTAATGCTACAGGCCTCCAAACAGCATTCAAAGGTTGGGCACCGACTTGCTGTGAGAGAGCTCTTTAGCAGTGTGCTTGTCTGTCACTGTGACAAGCTGGGCATGGGTGTGTGTCATCCTGATAGCTGAGCAGGGGCAATTTGGGGGTTCCTACACTAGGGCTGCAGCAGGTCATCCCCTTTGCTGCACCATGCTGAAAGTATGCTCCTTGGCTCTGCTTCAGCTGCTGGAGCCAGCACTGGGCTCAGCCCATGCCTCCCATCCGGTGTGTGAGGAGGGGCCGTGTGCAGGAGGAATGCTGCAGCATGCTCTCCTGGCTCCCGCTACATGGGCAGCTCCATCCCCAGGAACGGGGCCAGTTCCCGCCCACAGCAGCCATATGGGGAACCCTGCTCTGACCTGCCATGCAGGTGACATGGCTGTCCCCTGGGGAGACAGAGGCAGGCTGTGAGAGGCACGCAGTACTCTTGGTCTCCGTAGAGACCATATGTTCTCTTATCCCCTCTAGCCCTGAGGTGCCGCCAGCAGAGCCCACGCCAAGGCAGGGGATGTAGGGAGGACCTGACTGGGAAAGGGGCAGGATTGTGGCCCCCAGTGCTGGCCCAAGAGGAGGAGACTGCGGTGAGATTTGCCTGCATTCTCTCCCAGAGTTCCCCCAGATCTTCCTTCTGCTCTGCAGATCTCATTTGAAATGTTATTACATTATCCATTACCTAGGAGACTTACAGCAGCTCACTAGCTCCACACAGGCAGAAGACAGGCAGAGCTAGCTGCTCCAGCCAGGGAGGGCACCGCGGCTGTGTCTGACTGATGTCACCAGGGAACAGCCCCGGAACCTGCCTTGTGCTCCGGCAGGAGCAGAGGAGGCCCCGCGCACACAGGACAGGGTGATGTGGGACCAAGCTCCAGTGCAACAGCTGAGAGCGGGACCATGCTTGTAGGGGATCCAAAACAATTCCCTGTGAGGGGGATTAATTAAATGAGGATGGGAGAGGACAACAGGCTGTCACCTGGCACGTGGCTGTGGACAGCCTCTACCAGAGCAGCTTCCCTAGGATGCAAACACCTCCAGAGGAGGTGCTCCCTCCATGGAGCAGCGCCCTCCAGCCCAGTGTTGATGCCTCGCAGAGACAAGGCATGGGGATGAGGCTCTGCCTTCCACAACCACCATCCACTCAGGTCCCGGGTGCAGGGACAGAGCTACTGATCCTGGGCTCTCAGCACAATACAGGGCCTGCACAGAAAGGACCAAGGGGAAAAAAACAAGAAATTCTTTGGGCTGTGGAGGGCCAGGAATGCTGGAGACATGGAAGACACAGGCGCAGCATTGTGTCTGTAGGATCCATGTGGACAAGAACAACCAGAGGTGAGAGGGGCTTTCTTCACAGATGGCTCCACAAGACACCTGGTGGGGCTGAGGGACACCTTTTAGGTGGCTCTGGGACCACCCATGCATTGGGAAAGAAAGAGAAACCCAAATAGAAGAAGAGATACAAACTCTCTCAAGGGAAGACTTCACCTGGACACTTCACTATGCAAGCAGCCAACATAAGAAGCAATTGCAACACCTGCTTCTACCTGCACCCACCACATCAGCCCCCTAGGAGTAGGGACAGGGGCAGCACATGCCCTACTGGGGAGTCCTGCCCCTCTGTGCATGGAGGGACACGTCTGAGAGGACTCATGTGTGCACAAAGTGATACCTGTGGACAGCCCACACCTTGGGGAAGGCCAAGAGCAACCCACACTACTCTGGCAGCTGTGAAGCTGCTTGTCCTTCCCCACGCGCTCCCTGCGAGCACCTCTGCTCCCCAAAACACTTGGCTGCTCCCAAGTAAAGCCAGCTCTCATCTGTGTGCTGTGGCCTTTTCACCACAATGATTTCTGTGCACACGGAACACCCACGCCCGCCCACGCAGCTCAAACAAGCAAATACAAACTGAGAGGAATTGAGCTTGCCTCCTCTTGAGTCCAGCAAAAAGGGAGGCCTGCAGTCATTATCTCTATTTAAACACTCAGATCCATGGGTCCCTGTTGCGCCCAAAAGTAGACCAGAGAGTTGGAGACCATGGAGGAAGATGCTCACACCCACCCAATCGCCCATTCCTGTTCCAAGGACACCTGAGCTCCATACAAGGAAACCTTAAGCTCACCAGAGCAAAATGTGCCATAGCAACAGCCTGAATCCCAAAAAGTGTCATAAGGGAGACATTACGAGCAGCATTAGAGTTGGGTGCACTCTGAGCCCAGGGACCAAAGGGGAAATTTTTAATCTCACCTTGGCAGGCAGAAGACAAAAACCCGGTAATTTTTTTTTAAATATGAAGTCGTCTGAATGCAGGAGAATGTTGCTCTTCTGTGGGAACCTATGAACAGCATTGAACAGAGCATTTAAATTGCTCTGAGTCCTCCTGCTCTGGACCAAGATCCAGGCTTTATGTTCTCATTCCCCCAAGACTGGGAATACATAGAATCATTTGGAAATGGAAACTCAGCTGCCAGGAGGAGCCCCAAGAAGGATGGATAAACAAAACACCAGGAAGAAGAGTGCAAGGAGAAGGGAAGTCCAGCATCTGAACAACCAATTGCTTCAAGAGGGCAGTGTGGGCAGATACTGAGGCAAGGGTAGGCAGAGCCATGCCACAGGCACTGGCATGTGAAGGGGGGGTCTTGAAAACCCCTTTGCCTGCTCTGAGGTGCAGGGACTCTTCCACAGTGATGGCACAATCTTGAACCAACAAAAGGTCAGGAAACCATATTCTGTCTCCACTCCTGTGAGCACCTGCAGGCTCCTGAACCTCTCTATGGCCAAGGATGGATCAGAGCCTTATATGGGGTTTTTGGCAAGGACACAACTTTCCTGGCATGGAGGAATTTTCCCCAGGCTGGGAGAGGAATCGTGATCGAAGTATGATGCAGAGGGATGGAATATCCATCTGGACATCCCAGAATCCTTTCAGTAGACAGCCTGGGTTTGTTTTAGAGACCCGCTGCGAGAGAGCCATCTTCCCGGTGCCCTGCTGTGCCTGTGGCAGCCCTGTGCCCCCTCAACCCTCCAGCCTGGGCTGCTGCTGCTGCTGCCAGTGACATTCCTTGGCATGCTGTGTAGGCTGAAGCCAGTGACAAACTCCAGCGTGTTCCTTTCAGCCACCCTGGAAGCAGAGGAGAGCAGGAGGTGGGGGAGCACAGGCTTTCCAAATGGAAAAATACAGAGGAAAGGGCAACACTTGGGAAAGAGTTCAAACTTCTGGGTCCAACTAAGGCCAGCCATGGGCACACTACTTGTGGATCCCTGACCAGGAGGGAGCAGAAGTGGTGCAGGAAAAACAATGTGACCACAAGCAGAACGGGGAAGCTCCCGCCTGAGCCAAAGAGAGGCGAGACCTGTCTGTGCACGAAGCCAGCCAGGGGGAGGGGCTGGTCCTCAGCCTCCACCCCAGGCCGGCTCCCTTCCATCTAGAGCAGGTCAAGCCACACAGGGGCTGTGCCTGATCCAGCTCCCTAGTGCCAGAGGAGCCGTTCCAGCAGCTCCTGCTTCCAAACAGAAGGCAGAAGACACTCAGAGCCAGAGGAACAACTGAGGAAAGGCATCCATCGCCAGCCAGGCTCCGAAACACACGTGTGAGTATGCAGGTACTGGAAACAGAAAGAAGACGCACAGAAAGGGCAAGTCAGTGCCAGGGAACCTAGCTGAGATGGAACAGAGGACACTGCAGCACAACAGGAACTTGGACAGGCTGTGATCTCAGTCCCCTCCAGACTCACACTGGAGAATAAGGCACAACCACATTCTGGTCCTTCAGTACAAAGGAAAAGGAGCCTTTCCACCCCAAACACAGTTTCCCAGGGAAGCTGTGCACCCCAATGGAAAGGGAAATGCTAAAGAGACGCCACTAACACCACTTTACCTGTTTGCCTTTGACAATGTGCTTGGGTACAGGCACTTTGATTTCCAGGTCACTGTAGTCTTGGGACCAGGTGTAATTCTCTCGCACAGCTCCATTGTAGCTGTCGGGGTTTGTCTGGAACTGCTCCTGTCTCCTGGTGGGGGGAGAAAGGGGTGACATGTTACATGTCAGAGAGATCAGAACCTGGAGAGAGCAGGAAGCCTGAGAGCAGGATGCAAGAAACCAAAATGGAGGGCACAGCCTCTGCTCTGCCCTCCTACAGCATCTCCAAGGCTGGGCTCCTGTCCAGTCTCTCCCGCACTGCTGGCTCTACGGAAGGGAGCAGGTCCAAGTAAGCAGCCACAGGACAGAGGGACCACAGCCACCCTGCCCACTGTGGGTGACCCCTTTCCCCAGTTTCCTGCTGCAGCAGTCAGGCTGCTGAAAGGACAACTGGTGATATACACAACAGTTTGGCTGCCTAAAAGGTGCAGAGTTGGCCCCCAGTGGGCCCAGGGCACCTTCCTGGTTACCCCTGCTCCAGCACAGAGTTCCTCGTTCCCTCCACTTTCCATCACAGCTGGAGCAGGGACACTGGCACGTGCTGGGTGTAAGCTGTCCCCCAAGCCACTGTCATGGCTGAAGAGGTGGTGCCTATGGTTGTGACCGGAGTTCACCATGAAAACACAGCACTGGTTCTCCTCACCCTGATTTTAACACTGATTTTAAAACTACCAGCTGTTATGACCAGGGCCATTGTTTACATGGAGGTGATGGAGCTGGGGACCAGGATCCCTCAAGAGCCATCTCAGGCTCTTGTGAATTCTGTCCCTTCCAGCTGTGCAAATGTCAGAAAAGCTGAGGAGATGGCTGCAGGAGTAAGATGAGGTTTATCAGATCAATAAGCAATAATCAATACAGTGTTTTCAGCCAAGAAAGGAGATCACCACAGCTATACCCCTTTAAACTAATGGGCTGGGGATCTATTCCACTGAATCCTCACAGAGAGGGCTTTCAAATAAAATCAAATCTCTTCTAAAGATAGCTGTGGTACTAACAAAAGGCAGAGTTATTTTAAAATGTTTTGATACCCACCTAGGCTTCAATGTAGAACTGGATAAACATGGGGCTCAGTGACTTATGTAAAGGGAGGGCTGGTGAGGACCAGCCCCAGGGCACAGACAGCCCTGGGGAGCCTATCTTCCTGTGCCCTGCTGCCTTCCTGACACCCCCACTCTGGTGGGCCCTCACTAGTATGCAGTGGGGTTGGCTCCAGCAGTATGGTGCCCTGAGGGTTATGTAAGAGCCATCTATTTAAATTAAATTAGGCTGTAAGACGGTTGGAGTGGGCAGTCAATGTGGCTGTGCACACCTCCCCAGCTTTTTTTTTCTCTATGGTTTCACCAGGTGCACCAAGGGCTTCACCTGAGGACTGGGGTGTTTCTGATCCACTCCCAGGCACTAAAGGCACTACTGGCACCGGCAGCATTCACAGGCTCCCAGCCCCAGCTGGCCATTTCAGGGGGCATCGCATCATTTTTCAGGCATCTTGGCCTTGCCTGGCAGTCGCCCATTGGGTGCCCATTGCCATGGAAACAGGGTTGGCATGGCAGCACGCACTGGGCTGGTGCGTTGGCTCCAGCTGTCGCTTCCCAACCGCCCCCAGATTGTAGGAGTCAAACAGGCTGGAGGGTGAGAAGCCGAACAGTGCAGGCAACCAGGGGCTGTGGTGACAGGGCCCTCGGGGCACCTCACTCACCCCTGTGGGAAGCAAACGTGCCGAAAAGTGGTGGCATGTCCCCAGGCATAGGTCCCCACCTAGGAACAGCCCAGTGGTGGCACCCAGCTTGACTCTCAAGGCACAGCTGTCTCAGAGACCACTCTGCATCAGCCTCTGGCAGGGAGGAGGATCTGTGTGTAGCCTGGGGTAGATTGGCTGGTTAAATGCCCTCACAGGACATTTGACATTTTCCCATGCTGTGGGGTCTGCCCAGGCATAGCACAGCTTCATGGGACTCCTGCCCTCCATCCCAGGTTGGCCACGAGGCCACACAGAGAACCAGAGGATAAATTTGACCTGATTTTAAACCCAACTGGGTTTTTTATCTCCTAAGAGAGTGCTTCCTTCTAAGCAGGATGGGCCACTTTCTGTTCTTTTGCAACCTTCCAGGGCAGCGGCACGGAGAGGGTTTCGACACCCCACAGTCCTACCTGCACCACCCTTCAGTTCTCTGCAGCCTCCTTCCATGAGAAGCCCAGCTTTCTGGGTCAGTGGCCATGCTGGCCAAGGCAGAGCCCAACCTGGCTCCTCCCAAACCTGCCAGCAAGACACCTGGGGGAAGCTGGGAGCTGCCATTCTAAGTGTCTCTGGCTCCCTGCAATCACAAAAGAACCAGACAAAGGACCATCAAAAGGCTGTTTCCCCTGGCCTGTTCCCCTCTGGACCTCCTGGGAAAAACTCAAAAGGGAGCAGGAGGAGGCAGTGGGCCTATGCCCAGCCAAGACTCCTGAGACCAGATGCAGATCATCAAAGATGGGAGAAATCCACCAATACAAAGGCACACATGGTGAGATGCCTGCTGCAAATGCCACACAGCCTCAGCATGGATAAATACAGCAATCAGTTGCTGTCACAAAGCTATCAGGTATGTCCTGGAAATGCTTTCTCTTCCTCAAGAGAGCACCAGGGCAGAGTAGATCCCAGCCAGGCAGTTTTGGATATCGAAGCCCCACTTGGAGCTGCCTATGCAATCTCGCTGCCTATGAGGACATGAGTGGACTCATCAGCCCCACAGCCAGTGTTAACCGTGCAACAGGGAAACTGAGGCAGGACTTGCTCTTCAGGGGCTTTGTCCAATGTCTGTCCGCACAGTATAGGGACTGCGCAGGTGACAGCAGCCTTACTCCCAGCCTGACTGTCCCTGTGGGACAGCTCTGTCATTTTCCAGAGCTCTTACTGTGCTGTACCTGGAGCACGGTTGGGTGGACAGAGGGATGTGTCACTGCCACCTCTGCCATCACGTGCAGCTTAGTGGACAAGCTCAGCTCCAATGCCTCGGACTTGCAACCCCTCATCCAGCTTCAGGGGAGAAGTTACCTCTCGTGCCTAAACCTCTCTCCAGCCACGGCTGCTCATCCTAGGGGTGTGAGTTCCAGGGGTATCACTTTCCCATTCCTCTCCTCCCCAACATCCAATGCAAATCCCTCCAGCTGTTTTCCCATGACACCACCAATCTCTGCTCCAGCTCTGTTTCCAATGTTAAAAATCCATGCAATGGGCTTTGTATCCCTGAACCGTATCACTGGGGGACTCACAAAGCCTGGATAATTTCACTGCCAGGGTAACTGCCAGCTCTGGAGCCATGGAGGATCCAGGAGGGTGGTGAAGGCAGGCCACAGCCTTGTTAGGCACCGCTGACAAACGGCTGACAGCTCCACCACCTCCTGAAGCAACTCTTCCTTTCCTGGAGGTTTTCCAACCAGATCTCTGCCTGGTCCAACTCTGCTTAGCACACACCAGTGGCACTCCAGAATTGGACCCTGCTCCTTGGCTGGGAGGCAGCTTCCCTCACTGTTTCACAGGGGACAGCTCTGGCTCACAGCATGCTGGGCCAAGCCATGCTGGAGGTGGCTCTCCTGGCCAAAGGCATCCATCATGTTGTCTCAAGAGCACCACTGTGCAGCGGGCAAGAGAACCTCCTGCACCAACACCACAGTTCCTACTCCCAGACCCACCAAGTGAAGAGGGAGGAGAGATCCAGCACACAGTGTGGGTTGGGTGGCGATTATCCCAGCAGTACGGCTGCTCCTGGTTTGACGGTCACTCACCAGACTGCCTGAATGCCTGCTGGGCTGGGGCAGGTGGTGGCAGGACCGAGGGGAGAGAGGGTGACAAAGCACCAGCTTTTAAACCCAAGGGTTTGGCACTGCCTGCACTTGGCTGCCGGGTGGTGGGGATGGTGGGGGTGGGTCTATGTGTTCTGTCTTGTTCTATTTTTGCTCTCAATGTGTCATTTTGGGGGAGGTGAAACCTTTAACAATGCACCGTGGAGAAGCAGCCGATCTGTTTCCCACTCCTCAGAGCCACATGGTGCAGCATGGCTGTGCTGTCCCTGGGACTGGAGCCACTCCCTACGCATGGGGTGAGACCCTCAGCAGCAGCACAAGAGGACCAAGACCCCCTGAGAGGTGGCAGTGTTGTCCCTGGTGGGCATGCTGGATATCTGAGGATTGAGCCCCATACACAGATTTCTGGGCATTTCTTACTCTGGGATTCCCAGCTCCGTGGGTTGGTGATGCACGATAAGCTGAGCAATGTGGAAATGGCAACAGCAATCCTCACTCTGCGGACAGTCAGCCGAACACGTTTCTGTCCTTGGAGCTCAACTGCTGCAGCACCAACTCTGTGAACACAGTGCTGGACATAAACCAAAAGCAGGAATCAAACACACCAAAGGATCTGGTTGTTTGAGCTGGGCAAGAAGCAGGGCAGCTCACCGAGTTCCTCTTCATTGAGGAGTTTTGATGCAAGCATGCAAAAGTTGAGGAAAAGACACAGCAGCATGAGGTGCAGAAGTGGGAAAGCGTCATGGAAGGGAACTGATATGACATAATCCTAGTGGACCTCTTTTTGTTCCCCATAAGAAGGGAAAAATTACAAGGATTTTGAGAACAACTCAATGAAAGTGATCCTCTAAGCCTTGGAGCAGTTCAGTTTTCCAAGGCAGGATCCCTGCCCTCTCAGGAAGGGAAGTCCAGGATACCTGGATCTAGCAGTCAAGGATGCCATGGCTCAGTGGCCAGTACATCCTCCCATTATTGGCATTCCCAGAAAGCTTCCTCCAGAGCTGGCATTGCTGTTTGCTATTAGTCAAGGTGAATGATTTAGGCAGCTTTAAGGAAAACATGTCAGGCCAGATGTGGAGATATGGAGGAAGAATGAGAGGAACAGCCCACAGCCTGTCCCCCTGAAACTGCTGCTGCAGGTAGCACAGGCCTGCTGGGAACCAGCACCATCCTCCTGCCATGGCAGCACTTGGGTAACCCACCTAGGGTAGTCTGTCAGACCCCTAGCAGCCTTCAGGCCTTCACACTATCACAAATCCCTCCTCCCTTCTAGGGAAGCATCTTGCACCACGCCTGCATCCTGCCCTCCCAGCACTAAAGGGGCTGCATGAAGCCCAGCAGGGCAGAAACCCTAAAGCAGTGCCAGCTAGGCAGGCAGGCAGTTTGTAGGGGAATGGCAAAGCCCATTCTACATCGCTGCAGAAAGGCCACGCTTACCCAAAGACACCAGCACATGCAACATAATACATATTTACAGGAATACAGATTTCCAGATACTGGATTTCCAGAACTTCTGCTTATGAGCCCTCTGGATGAGAACCTACAGTGCCTCAAGCCACAGGAAGGTCTGTGCACCCCAAAAAGTTGCTACTGAGCTGGACAACAGCCAAAGCTAAAAAAAAAAACAACCTTCTAAAATGATTTTGAAGAGGGTAAAGGGTGCCCTCCACTCATCGGAGTTCCAGTGTGGGTGCTGTAGCAACAGGTAGGGAAGCCAGAGGTTTAACCTCATCAGAAAGCTGCAGGGATTGTGTGCATGGAAAATTCCAGCTTTGTGCTTCTTCTGCAAGCAAGCTGCAAAGGAGCCTCCCCCCCACCTCCAGATTTAACATCTTTTGGCATCAAAACATCCGGACAGTTGCACTTTCTGTCTCTGGGTTCTGCCTGGGAAGCGCCGTGGTAGGAAAACACAGTCTGCAGCTCCCAGACCTTTGCTGGGGTCCAGGAGGCACCCAGGGCTCCACAATGGCTTCTTTGTACCAGCACTTCAACTAATGAGGGCTCTGGCACAGCACTAAGCAAGTTGAATGCCAAATCCCTTCCCTTACAGTTCAAGTCACACTGCAGTCAATAAGCCTTAGGAACCACTCTGATCCATCCCAATCCTCTCCAACACTCCTTGGCTGGCAGCAAGCTCAGCACAGCAGTGGTCCAGGGTCCTCCCAATCCTCAGGATTTCTTCCAGCCCAGGTGTGTTTAGTTTGCTGGAGAACAACCCAAAACCAGTTTTGGAAAGTCTTCTTCACCCCCAAAAGTGAGCAGAAGTCTGTCAACAGCTCCCCATAGCCCATTATCCCTGGGGTCCTGAGCACACACCTCCAGGACTGCACTGTGCAGCTTGGTGGTCCTGCTCTCAAAAACAAAAAGTGAAAAATGCGAGCCAGTGCCTTCCTCCTCAATCTGAAACCTGAGGCACAGCTCAGCCAGGAAATGCAGCTCAGGCCCAAGCCTGCAGCGCCCACCATCAGCATTACAAGAAATCATGGAATTATTTTGGATGGAAAAACCCTCTGAGACCATCAAGTCCAATGGTGCCCTCAAGCACTGTCAAGGCCACCACTGACTCATGTACTCAAGTGCCAAATCTGCACATTTGTTAAATCCCCACAGGGACGGGGACTCCATCATTGCTCTAGGCAGCCTGCGCCAGGGTTGGGCAGCCCTTTCCATGAAGGAATCATCCTAATATCCAACCTAAAGCTCCCCTGGCACAGCTTGAGACTGTTTACTTTTGTCCTGTCCCTTGCTCTCTAGGAGCAGAGCCAGATCCCCACCTGGGTCCACTCTCCTTTCACAAAGTTGTCAAGAGTGAGAAGGTCCCTGCCCAGCCTCCTTTTCTCCCGGCTAAGCCCCTGCAGCTCCCTCAGCTGCTCCTCTTGAGACTTGTACTTCAAAGGTCACCTCACCTTCAGGAAGCCTCAGAGCTTCAACTTACCATCAGGATGGGACCAACAGCCAAAAATCAAGCCCATCAAGACACATTCCTCTAGATCCCATTGCGTCACCGAGCCCAGGTGATGAAGTGGGAAGGGGTCAAGGCTCCTGAGTACCAGATGCCCAAGGCACCACCCACATGATGCCTTTGCTGTCCTACTCAGCAGCCAACCAGCAAATCCACCCGCCTCCTCTGCATCTGGAGCCCTCGCCAGCCCCACCATGATGCTCTGCCCCTCTCCCTGCTGGGGGAGAGTCTTGCTCTTTGCCAAGCTCACTCACTTCAGGAGAGCTTTTAGCCTTCCCTTTTGCGTCCTGAGTTATTTACAGAGCTGTTCAACAGCACCAAGTTACTGATATTAGGCAAATTGAAATGCCACTACCAGCTCACAGAAGTG
Organism: Turdus rufiventris; assembly: GCA_013186435.1. NCBI lineage: Eukaryota > Metazoa > Chordata > Aves > Passeriformes > Turdidae > Turdus > Turdus rufiventris. The sequence goes on from PYHW01009491.1 coordinate 522,663, forward strand.
TTGGAGTGCCGGCACCAGGGAGCTAAATTTCACTACTGCTGGGATATTTAGGTCAAGGACAGCAGGACATGCTACTGTCTGGAAAAGACCCCTGGGATCTTTATTGTTTGCAAAGAGCTTATACAACCTTGAGCTTCAGAGATCTCCTAAGAGACCTACACACAGCCAGCCAGGCTCCCCTGGGAAGGGGGGACAAGGCCAAAGGAAGCCAATGGGATTGAGCTGTGGGAACAGAGGACAAGGTGGCCTCTCAGAGCCCGGCACCACCAACACAACCTGGCCCAATCCAGGTAATTTTCCACGTTAGGCCTCTTTTGGTGAAGACTCCAATATTAAACCAAGCAAACAGCGATTGCTTTTCTACCTAAGAATTGGGCACATGCTGTCCCTTGGTTTCCAGCTCTGTGATCTTCTGCTTGTTGAGAGAAAAATTTATAGGTTTTAATTTAGTTATTTTTGGTCCCAGGACCTAATTTTGGAGCTCTGTACCTTGGTAGGGCAACCAAAAGCCTTAGCAGTTCAGTGCAGCACAGGGAAACTGGCACTCTACTGCTGATCTCAGCTACCCAACCAGAGGGGCCTGGTTCTCCATGAGAACACTGGAAAATTGGACCCTGACTATTCCTCATCATCTGCAAAAGGCTTGAGTGACAAGGGCTGCACCAGAAAGGGCTAAGGGATTTCACCCTCAGCTCAAGTGTTTCAGCCTTTTGAAAGGATGCTTCCTGAGCAGTTAAGTTCCCACCACAACGGGAGAAGGCATATGGATTAAAATCATTCTCCCAGAAGGAATGGCTTCTCTCCATTGCAAGAAAGACTCCACTTAACAAAGATTACTTAAGTTACATTTCCCTGCTTTCCTCAGTATTACCTGGACACATTCCTTCCAGAAACCAAATACAACAGCACTGCGAGTGCAGTGCTGCAGACCCTGAGGGCCAAAAGCCTTGGTGCCACATAAGGAGCCAAGGACAGTGGGGCGTGTAGGCAGAAAAAGGTCTCATCAACACTGAATTTCCGTGAAGCTCTTGCTCCCACCTCAAAAAGCTGTCAGCACTGGGGAGAGCTGGGAAGGGAGGAAAAGAGGTTGGAGTGATGTCACTTTACTGTGAGAGGTACCATGGCTGGAAGAGGATTTCCTGGCCTCATTGCAAAAGCAGGACAGCCAAGGAAAAAAGAAAGAGGGCAGGAGGCGGAGAACACCAATGGGTCCACACACACAAGCATGGGTATGGCCCTCAGAACACTGGAGAATCATGTAGGACCAGGAACACAAGGATGCTCAAGGGAGAAAGAAGCATGGAAATGATGACTCTTCAGCCCAAAAACAGGCTGAAAGGGGAAAACGGACATGACAGAAGAACCCCACAGAAGGTAGAGAAGGGGACTGGGGACCCACTCAATGCCTCTTTACCTGCACAGAGAAAACAGCCACACATGGCAGTGCTACACCACAGGGACCTGCTGCAGGGTGGTGTTGCAGAGCCCCCAGGCATGAGAGGGCTGAAATTCAGAAAGAAAAGGGAAAATATGCCCTCCAAAGGGCTGAAGGACCAAGTGTTTAGAAAGCTGCTGAGCCACCATGTATCAGGGCAGGGTGAAAACAGAGAAAGTATCATCACTGCACCACTCATTCTGTTCTTCTCCTCTTCCCCTAGCATCTGCTGCTGATGGAGACAGGATACGGGGCCAGATGGAGCTCAGCTATATCAGGTCAGGCCGTTCTCTGAGCTCTGTCTGACTCCTGCTCATGACAGGCCTTGGCCGTGCCAGAGGAACTCCCTGTGCACAGCCCCACGTGCATAAGAGGAATCGGAACCAGGACAGATTCTCCTTAAATATGGATCAAGATCAGCTCCTTTCTAGGTCAGGCTGGAAGAACAGCACAGACTCTGAGGTGAGCTCATCAGGAAAGTCCATAGGGGCAGTGGAGAAGGAAACCAGTTTAACTGGCTTCTGGTCTGGACAATCCCAGACAAAACTGGGATGAACCTAAGGGTTCCCCTCCCTTCTGAATGGAAAAGGCTTGAGATGAGGAAGCTTGGGATAACACAGTCTCTGAGTCAAACAAAACCAGCCTCAAAGTTAGCAGCATGCAGCAACAGCTCCTCTTCACAGCACTGCTCCCCCACATAGGGTGACCAGCAGTGAAATTCCTGTCCCCAGCACCCCAAGGAGGATGAAGCCATGCCAGGAAGCCCATCCTGCAGGCACCTCACAACAAAATGCCATCTGGGCTTCCAGCAAAGCCAAGCTGTTGCTAAGTCGAGTTAGATTCACACAGGCGCCTCATGGAAATTTCCCAGAGCACTGCTGTGTCATCCCAGGGATGCTCCCAGTGGGTCTCACAAAGGGTTAACTCCAGGTCACCAGGGGCTCTGGGAATGGGAGTGATGGGTCTCAAGAGAGAGCTGGAATGTTAGGTGTCAGCTCACCAGATTAATGCATATCAGTTCAATTCTACTCTGCTTCTCACCAGCCAGCAAGCCAGGAGTACACCAGGTCACAGGTGTAGATTTTATAGGTCACTGCTGAGCTCCAACACCCACTCCCAGGGATAGCAAAGCAATGTCAGGCAGGTGGCAGGGCTCACCTGGACCAGGTGACCGGGGCAGTCAGGCTGGCCAGGGCTCTGCTACTCAGTTGCAGCCTGCTTGCCCCCTTCCTTGGCACAATGGCACTGTGAACATAGGGTGAGTGGAGTCCCTTCCCCTGTCACAGACTTCAGAACACCTGAAGGGTCTCCTTCAAGGTCCCACAAAGTGGGGAGCCATGAAGAGCCCCCTCCTCACCTCAGCCCACTCCTCTAGCTGCCACTTTCCTCTCCACACTGCAGAAGGCAAATGGCTGAGGCCACAGAGACCCCAGGGTTTCATTCTGCTCTGCATGTTACTGTGCCAGATCGCCCAGCAGCAGCCAAAGGCCTCCTAGGAATGAGGCACTTGCATATCCTACTGGGCCTACTTGGCCTGATGTTCTGTGTCCCAGTGGCCCTGCTTCCAGCCCTGGCTGTGCTGTCCACACTCACAGATCCTCCTCTCAGAGATCTCACCTGCCCAGATGATCTCTAAGGTACAGACCAGAGCTACCTCATCCTGAGCACATCTGGTTGGACCAGCTGAGAGAGACACAAAAGCTAGATGGAGAAACACATGAAGGTGAGACATTCACCATCGTGCACAGTCTTACAGGACTGCCCTTCCCAGCCTCTTGCCACTACCTTTTGCCCATACATGGAGTAAGGGAAGGGACTCACAGGACAGAGGGATGAGAGCTTCCCCCCCAGTTCATACTGGGAGAAAGCAAAGAGCAGAGGGAAGCCAGGAACCAAAGTCATAAAGCACAAGCACAGGCCAGGCTGCGCAGTGCCACACGTGGGCTGCCAGGCTCTATTTTAAATGCTGTGTGGCAAATATATGCAGGATGGAATCCAAGCTGGGGGAAGGGGAGGGTGCTGGGCAGCTGAGGTGTTCAAAATTAGGAGCTGAGCTCAGGCAAGGATGGCTTCTGGGAGCAGATGGGGGAAGAGCCAGAGCTGGGACTGTGCAGCTGCAATGCCAGAAAGAACAGCCTCATGGTGAGGTGTGAGGAGGGCTGTGCCCTGCTACCCTCCTGGCAAGCTAGGGACAGCAAGAGAGCTGCAACAGCTGGGGAAGGACAGCTGGAACACTTGGAGCAAGAGAAGCCTGGTTTCTTCTGTGGCAGAGACCTTTGTCCCCCTCAGCACAGCTCCTGACACTAGTGTCACCCCAAAAACACCTCAAGACTCAGTGTATTTACAGGGCAGCAAAGAGAATTGATTCACTTCCCTTTCACAAGTGGGGAAGGTGAGGGACTTGGAGAGACCTGGCTGAGCCCCAGACTGAGCCCTGAAAACCTCCACACCTGCAAAACTGGCTTGATTCATCTGGATTGACGCTGAAAAAGCTGCTGCCATCTCGCTGTGCTTTGTAAGATGTTCCCAACCAGCACCCCAGCATCCTGGCGCAGAGTGAGGCTCTGATGGGAGCTGGCAGATCTGGGATGGTATCTGCCCTACATTTCCAGAACCATCAGGCTGACAGAATGAGCAAGTTTTTATATAGATTTTGGTGGCAGCGGTTTTCTTCTCCAGCGGCTGGAGGGGCACAGGGAAGGAAAGGAGATGGAAAATGTTTTTGTTTAAGCTCTTTTCTTCATTCCTGCTGCCAGAGGTGTGCATTGCTCATGCCCCCCTCATACCCATTAGCCCCTCATACTGGTAGCGCTGGGTTTTGCTCAGAAGGAAGGGGCTGTGGAGAATTAAGTAATTGGTTAAATTATTAATAGTCTGTGTGGGGTGCCCGCCTGGCCCCCACTGCCTTTCAGGGGGCTCCAGTGCCCCCCAGAGGCATGGAAACCAACTACAGCCCCATGACAAACCCGTGGGTTCCTCTGCCCTACTTCAAGCCTGCAGACACCCATTCTCCCGGCCTGGAAACCACTAGACTCCTGGGACTGGGAGGGGACCTCCTGCACCCGGTCTCACACACCACGTCTTGAAACTGGGCAGGCGCCAAGGGGGCTGCAGGTGTTCCACCCCACCAGCGAGTTTGGGATGGTGGGAGCAGTAAGAGAAGAGGGAGGACAGAAGTTACAGCGGTAGCTATATTGAGCAGAAGGCACCTTCTTTTCATGGCAACACCAGGACACAGCTGTCACGCAGGGTTTGGTGTTCAAAGCCACAGCTGCAGGCTGCAAAACAGCACCTGAGCTTCTGAGGTCTGACAGGGGCTACTCTGCAGCCGTGCCAGGACACACTCAGAGGGTGGCACATGTGAGGGTTTTAACCAGGCTCTCACCACACACAGCGAAAACCATCCCTCTTGGCTCCACCACACTTGCTGTCAAACCCATCCTGCTCCCACATGAGCTCTCATCTTCCTTCCTGATCCCTTCAGTTTCCTTCCTGTAGCCCTGACATTTGTTTTCAGGCAGCTGAACTCTCCTCACAGCAGCCGCTGCCCCACAACCAAAGTCCTGAGGTGAAACGTCACCGGGCAAACCACAGCAAACGTGGCCTGCACAGGGACACGTGCAACTGGCACTCAGCCCAGGCCAGCTCTCTCTGCTCACAGCTTCAGTGGACCTCCAATCTCTCCCTCTCTTCTCCACTGAGAGAAAGCTGAGCTGGACACACTCAGGCCTGTGCTGTGCACTCTGGCAGGGCTTTTTCTGACTTGCTAACTTTGCCCAGGGATTGGTGTCAGACTGGTAGCCCCATGGACAATCCTCCTATACCAGGACAGCTCCAGCACAGGCATTGCAGGTGATTTCATTTTTGGCACCTGGCTTATCTTTATCCCGTGGGATGCACATCAGTTACACGTAAGCCCTTTCTCCACCTCCCATTGGACCATTTGACTCACCAGGCAGTTTGCTGGTCCCCTTTCCCCCTCCCCCAATGCTGGCCACTCTAAGGCTCTTCCCCAACATGGCCTCCAGCCAAGGCTGCAGAACCTGACTCCACCATTGTCCGAGAATAATGGATTCATGGAATAATATCCCGAGCCAGAAGGCACCCACAAGGATCACTGAGTCCAACTCCTGGCCTTGCACAAGACAACCTCAACAATCCCATCATTTGCCCGAGAGCACTGTCCTAGAGCTCCTTGAGCTCTGGCAGCCTTGAAGGCATGACCACGTTTGAGTGCCTAGCCACCCGTGGGGGAAGAACCAAACCTCTCCACTCCTGCCACTTATTCCACTGTTCCCAAGATTTTGGTTCTCAGACTGTCCCTTCCAAGGGTCAACAGCCCAAAGTCTGAGCTCTGAATTCTCTCTGCCCCTAGATGGCATCAGTCATACCAGTCCTTAGGGTTCTTCCAGTGGTTCACTTCTTTCTGGCAGCTTGCTCTTCCCAATGACATGTCCAAAACTGGCTGGGAGGACAGGGATCACCAGCCCAAGACTCCCTTCCACCAAGCACCAGTGGGACAGCAGGGACAAGCCACAGCAAAGCCCCACATATGGCCAGGACCATTGTGGTGACTGGAGAAGGTTGGCACAGCCATCACATGGGGTCTGACCACAGAACACACAACGGAGGGGAGGAGGAGATGGAGTCTGCACAGCCAACTCACAGCATCACTCCCTTGACTTGGTCAGCAAAGAAACACAGGATTTTGAACCTCATGAGGCCCTGAGTAAGGGCTGGGCAGCTTTGAGTTGGCTCAGGGTCAAGGTGATGCCAGGGAAGGACGAGTGAACCCTGTACAAGACCTGCAGACAGGTACACGATTCAGAGAGGCCATGATGGCCCTCTGGAGCTCATGTCTTGCTGCTCAGCAGAGTCAGAGACAGGAAGTATCCCAGAAGCTGTGGAAGGACACAAGGACATTTCTGCACAAATGGAGGCTGCTTGGCACTGGTGGAAAGCCACCAGGCCTGGCTAAAGAGAAAACTCTGCAGCACCTGCTTGATCTTCAAAGCTGGCCCTTCTCTCAGCCAAGTGCTCAGCCAGAGACCTCTAGAGGGCTCTAAACCCATTTGCCGCTGCAAATGTCCCATGGCCAGGCCTGGCAGCACCACCTTGGAGGCATTGCAGGTATCCATGCACACTCCCAGACGGCTTCTGGGATGTCTCCCAGCACGCCAGGGACTCCAGCACTAACAAAACAGTTGCAGGCTGGTCCCACGAGTTCCACGAGAGCCTTACCCAGTGCCAGAAACGGAACAGTGCACACCACAACCCACCTGTGGAGGAGCCACATGGCCCAGCCCAGCTCTGTGGGGCCGCATACACGATATGTCACTTCCCCTGCTGAGAGCAGAGTGGAAAACCCTGAACCACCCACAGGACAACAACTGCTGCCCTCCCATGGGGAGTTACACAATGCCTTTGGCCTTGGAAGCCTGCAAGGGAAATCCTCACAGCCTCCCGAAAGGCTGAGTGACAAGAAGGTCAAAACCTGACACAGTATTGCCCCCCCACCACCAGGATCATGAAGAAAGTAAGAGACCCTTACGTAGGCAGCTCTGCTGGGGCAGCAGCCCCCGGAGGCTCCACTATGCCTGGGCTGGGGTCTGCGGCACCCTGGGCTGTAGCTGATTCTTGAGTGCCTGCAGCTTCCCCAGTACGTGGTGCTGGGATGTGCTCCGTTGTCTCCACCTCAATCTCCTGAGCTGCAGGGCACAGCTTCACCCTCTCAGCGGCTGCAGCTGCCTCCTCCTCCTCCTCCTTTTTCCTCAGCTTCACCTCCAGCTCCCGGCGCCTCTTCTCATCATCCTGCCTGGCCATCCGTTCAAACACTCGGAATGCCTGGGAGAGAAGGAACAAACCAAGTAAGCAGCACTGCCAGCTCTGCCTGGGATGCTAAGAGAAGGAAAGGAGCAGCATCACACACTTGGGGCACCTACTCCTTCCCGCCTTTCCTCTCTCGCACCACATACCTATGCCCAGCTGCTTCAGTCACCAACAAAAACAGCTGGTGACTCTTTGAAAAGTCCCATGGCCACATCAAGCAGACCTCAGAAACTCCTGGGAGCATTTTGGAATTGTTCCTAGGATTGTATTCTCACAGCCAACCTCACCCCAGCCTGGGAAGAGGGCTGGTTACTCCAGGGAAAAGCAGAGTGGTGAGATTCAGCTCTTGGCTGGGAGGGAGCTCCAAGAGAGCCTCCCCTTACCCCATATTCCAGGACTCACCCGGGGACCATTTGCAAGCCTGGATGGCAAACAGGATGAGCTGCCCCAGGAGAAGTCGCAGGACAGCTGATCTAGTACTGGCTGTGCCCAAACAGAAGAGGTGCAGAAGAAGACGTGATCCCAGGAGATGCAATCCTACCCTTCATCTGGCTTCTGGCCATGCCTGTCCAGTGCAGGCTGAAGGTCAGAAGTGAAGCCCACAACTGCATCTGCAGCGAGGAGTGATGGCCACTCAGACCCTGTGCCTGCTTCTTGAAAAAGCAGCAAGTTCTCCCACCCAAGTGCCAGGGCTTTGGCACTGTTAAGCATGCTCTAAATGTGTGCAAGCATCAAACACAGCCCTCCTTCGCTTCCCAGGAATATTTTGGAGGCAGATTTAATCCTTCCAGCAGTGGACTGGCACACCTGCTCAATTCAAGTCTTCCTCTGGGTCTAGGAGGTACAGGGCAAAGGGCATGGCCCAGGAAGGGCTTGTGCCAGCACAATCACAACAGGACAGAAGCTTGTGCCACTCAACCCAGCTTTTCTCCCCAGGCAGTGAGCAGAGGGGAGGATGTGGGAGAGGTGAGCACCAGCCCTGCATGGATCATGCAAAGCAACACCTCAGAACTGAATCCCCTGGACTGCAGCCGAGCGAGGATGAGAAGGAACGAGCCACTTCCACACTGTCCCCACACTCTGGGTGCCACTGGCTGCAGCCATGAGGCTGACCTGACTAACATCTTCCCATGGCAGGAATGCTGCACCTCCATCCTTGTGCCCAATCCCAGAAAGTCCCAGGGGGACACCAGACACAGCACTGCCTTCTGCCCAATAGTTTGAGCTCCATGCTGTCCCTCTGCAGCCCGAGCCCCCTCTGAGGTCTACCTAATCCAGAGGGGCCAACAGGGGCTACTCCTGGCAGTAATGAGGACCCCCCAAGTGCCACAGAGCACCACAGGGAGAAGCAGTACCCCTGTCCCCCCGCCAGCGGCACACCAGGCCTGATGTGCCTGGGAAGGAAAATTCACTTGTCCAAGAAGACAAATACCTTAAACCCAGCCTCACTCTAAGTTTTACGAGCTCATTTCCTCCTTGCCAGTGAAGATTAACAGGCCGGAGGACCCCACGTCAAAGCTGCTCCAACACCGAACCTGGCAGGTCAGGAGCAGGACCAGTGCAATGCCGGCCACAAGCTATCGCTGAGCCGAGCCCAGACCTGCTTCCCTCAACGACTCCCGAGTCCTCATCTGCCTCCTGCCTCTCTCTGGGCTCCCACGGCTCCTGGCAGCAGCTCCCTGAGACCACCCTGCCCCGATGCTCCCGGGGCCAAGCTCTGAGCTGATGTCACAACCGGGCTCTTCCCAGAGGGCTTTCGCAGTCCTCACCTGCCTTCGGGGCTCCTCATCTTCTTATGAGGGTGACGCTTCCCCCCGCTTGAAAGGATCTCTCTCTGCGCTCCTCCAGGCAGCGCCGGTGCCCTGAGGGCTGCTGTGCCGCCCGACTCCCGCCCCGCATTCCCCGCTCTGCCCGGACCTAACCCCCCCGCTGGCCCGATACGAACACCGCCCAGCCGGGAAGACTCGGCCCTGGCCGCCAGCAAGGCCAGGCCGCGCCATCCCCCCGGGCCTCGCCGGTACCTGCAGGGCCATGGCCTGCGCCGCGCCGGGCGGGAAGCCCAGGCGGTCCCCGGGCCGCAGCAGGAGCCGATAGAAGTCGGTCTTGCGGTAGAGGAAACCGAAGAGGATGCGCAGGAATTCCTCCACGTTGCCGACATGCTGCAGGATGCCCAGAAGTGCCTGGTCGTACATGTCAGTGAGCGAGGCCTCCATGGCGGCCCAGGGCCCGCTGTCACGGCAACGGGTTCTGCCGTGCTTCCGGTCCGCCCGGAACCCGCCCCGCGTATATGGATTCCGGCCCTCTGGGAGGCCCCTCCCGCCTCGCTGCGGGTTCCAAGGCATTCCCGGCCCCCACTGGCGCCGCTGGGACCTCCTGTCGGCTCGCAGCACCCAGAGAGAGACACCCAGACCCCGCGTTCCCGTGACCGTCTGTGTCTCCTATGTCCCCGGCCTCCCCTCCCCTCGCCATTCCCGACTCTGCCCCCACAGGGGACGTGAGGGTTGGGGGGGGGGTGTGCAGAACCCGCTCCGCGCCTCCAGGGGGCGCCCAGGCCCCGCCGTTGCCTCCCGGGGGCGGGGCCAGGGCAGAGTGCGGAAGCGGGCGCGGCGCGGACCGGGCTGCGTGGGGCGGGCTGCGTGTGGGGTCGGGCAGCGTGTGGGGTCGGGCTGCGTGTGGGGTCGGGCTGC
>PYHW01009491.1:533206-560976 GCA_013186435.1 Turdus rufiventris
TCGCTCCTGTCTTGCCCCGGTGTTAGCCCAGCCACCGTGACCCCTTGGCCCGCTCCTCATCTGTCGTAGCATGTGTTTATCCAGCCGTGTGCTGGGAGGTTTGTTCTGGAAAAGTCCTGGGAAAGACTGTGTCAAAACTACCGAAATCAAAAATGATTCCATCAGCTGCTTCCCTTGATCGACTTGATCAAGACTGTAACCATCCAATCAACTCACCCACCAGACACCCCCTGCAAATCCCCCTCTCCAGGGAAGAGAAGGCTGTTGGGGGTGCCATGTCAACCGCCCAGAGATGGGCCATCCATAGTCTGCCCTTTGTCCCCGGCTGGACTTACCACACCACAGAAGGTTGGTCAGGCAGGCCTTGCCCTTGGTGAAGCTGTGCTGGCTGTCCTGAATCACCTCATGCCCTCCATGGGCCTCAGCAGACCTTCCAGGGGGATCTGTTCCATCATCTTCCCAGGCTCAGCTGAGGCTGAGGAGTTGGTACACATGGCAAGCTGGGGTGATGGTGGGACCTGCCGTGTACTCCAGCACAGCCTCCAGGGCTCCATCCTGCCAGTGGTGAGTTGCTGCAGACTCAAGATAGTTGCTGCTCTTGGAGATGGTGCTGTGGGGCTGAACAACTCCACTGGCAGTGAGAGCAAACCGGTGTCTCCGTGGAGGATGGCTCCAGGGCTCCAAGCCATGGGGATGCTGCTCAGATCGTCCTGTCTGACCCTGGAGTACTCGCAAAGGATCTCCTTGGGCAGTGCCTTGAGGAGGATGTGGCTGTCCTGGGACATGTGGCTGCCAGGGGATGCCCCCGCAGTGGTGGCTGTGATGGATATCAGCAGCACCGTGGGGCTGGGGCCCCCTCTGACCCTGTGTGTTGGTGCCGGCAGGGTCCCCCGGGATGTGGGCCACTCCTCTATGCTCCTTTGGTAGGTGGCAAGGTGTTGTGATGGGCCACACTTGTCTGGGCAGCTCCTGGGCTGCCCCAGAGCAGTGGCACTGTGGCCCAGAATGGAGGTGGCCAGCAAAGGTGAGTTGGTGCTGGTCCACTGGAGACAGAAGCTCTGGGGGATGAAGAAACAGCTGCATGATGCCCCCCAGACCAGGGTGAGTGGGAACCATGCTGGGCCAGGGAGAGCCTCAGGGGCACACACTGAGTTGGCCTCCACTGCAGACATCCCCCAGCTCTGTGCCAGGTACATGGGGTGCTGGTGACCAGGGCAGTCCTGCAGTGGGTGCTGCTGGGCCAGTGGGATGGGCAGCAAATCAGCTATGAGACACGAGAGGTAGCCCCAAGGAGCTGCTTGCCCTGAGCCAAGGACTTTTCTGTGTCCCATGCTCTGCCAGGGAGCAGGTGCACTGAAGTCTGGGAGGGAAAATGGGTGGGACAGCTGTGCTGAACTGGCCAAGGGGATGCTCTCTGCCATAGAGCATCATGTCCAGTATGGGGGAGTTACCCAGAACAAAGGGCTTCAAGGGGTTTGGGGACTGGCTTGGCATTGGTTGGCAGGTGGTGAGTAGTTGTAAAGTGCATCACTTGTTTCCTTGTGTGTTCTCTCCCTCTCAGCACCTCTTATTTTTTTTTTTAAATTATTATTATTACTATTTTACTGCATTTTAATTATTAAACTGTTTTTATCTCAGCCCCCAAGTCCTATTTTCTTTGCTTTCCTGAGTATGCTCCTTACTCCATGAGGGGCAAAGTAAGCGAACAGCTTCATGGTGCTTAATTGCCAGCTGACAGTCCTTTTTGATGACTGATGTGGGGCATGAAGGGTTTGAAATAATTCCCAGGTGCCAGCTTCTGACTCCTCCGAGGGAACTGGAGGAAGTGTTTGGTTCATGTTCAGGGCAGGTCCACATCAGCAGCTGCCTGACAGGCTCAGGCACTTCCAGAAGCACTGGGATTTGCTCTGGAGACAGGTGAAGTCCCAGGTAGTTTCTGCAGAGATTTTAGAGCAGCTCTCCAGAGAACCCTATGTGTGCTGGGGAAGGGCTGAATCTGGTGGCTCTGCTTGACCTGCCACCAGCAACTGGGGAATATTTGGGCCCCCATGGAGATGGCAGAATGTTGCTGGTAGAAGCCCCCATGAGGTCACAAGTGCCCTGCGGAGCCACAAAGCCAGGCCCTGGTGTGCAGTGTGCATTGCGTGTCACAGGCTTCAGCAGCAGCAGCAGCAGCTGCATCATGGTAGACGCACGGTGTGCCCTGACTCTCATCCTCCTCCTGGTGGCTCTGTCAGCCCAGGATGTTGAGGCTGCTCCGTGGCAAGCACAGGCAGTGGGTAGGTGGGCAGGCCAGGGCCAGCACCCAGGTCTGCCAGATCCCAATGAGCAGCAGTGACTCAGAATTTAACTAACACACTTTCTTTCTAAAGCGCTGGGGCATGAGGCTATGCAGGAGGAAGCGCCTCAGGAAGGCCAGCAGACAGTGCCAGTCCCTGGGGAAAACACGTGGGCCTTTTACACAACAGGTGGCTCAGGTAATCGCTGTTCTTTGGCCATTCAGCAGCATCTGCTGAGATCCCCGTGTGTCTCCAGGCTCTGCCCCGGTGCCAAACTGTCAGTGCAGAGCCAGTGCTCTGCCAGCAGCCAGGAGCAGCTCTGGGCCATCACCTCGGGAGTGCAGGTTGTTGCTGTTGCTGTCCCAGGGACACACTTGGATGCTCTGTGGGTGCAGCAAGACGCTCAGCAGCTCTCACACTCCATCCTCAGGAATTTCAGAACTTTGTTCTTTTGGGAGTGAGGCCACCTGCACACCCCTCAGCAAATAATGGGAAATGTGACTTTGGATCTAAGGCCCCTCCCCCAGCATCTGCATCCCAGATCTTGCTGTGAGATCCTGGAGGTCCTGACACAACAGAGGGGGAGCCTTGCTTGCAACTGGGCTCTGAAGGGGTGCACTCTCAGATCGGCATGGCTTAGGAGGACCCTACATCATCCTCCTGCAAACTCTGTGCCTGAGCCATGCTGAGGCTTTACTTTTCCCTGATCCTTGACAGTGCTGGCCAACCCTGGGGAAGGCCCCCATGCCAGGATACAGGAATGCTTTCAAAATTATCCAGGCACTGGGCAGTCCTGCCACAGGTTGTAAGTGAGAGACAACTGAAAACTGGGGGCAGGCAAATGCTGCACATACTGCAGAAAAGGCAATAAGGAAGAGGGAAATTCAGGTATCTCCCTAGAGGGCCTGACTGAATCCCCTTGGGGTGTGCGTGCTGGCATGGGGAGGAGGAGTTGGGGGTGGCTGTCCTTGACACGGGAATGGGTTTTGTCCATCTCACTCCAAGGAGCAAATGGAAGCTGTGTTCCCCCCATGTTCTCTGTCCAGCCCCCTGAGTCCTGTCCATGGAAACAGGTGTATCCTTCAGCATCAGAGAGCGTCTCCATCCAGGGCAGCACCTGCCAAGCCTTGAAAGGGAAGATGGGCAAGGGCAAAAGGAATAGTGGGCAAATGTGAAGGGTCCCCAGGAAGAGGGAGCAAAGCCTGAGTGTGCTGTGTTCTTCCATGATCCTCTTCCCTGTTCTGTTGTTCCATCAGGACAGATGGTGCTCCAGGGTATAAGGGGAGCTCTTTGGGGGGAAGTCTGTTGGCAGCTATGGGCACAGGCAGGGCTTTCCCAGCTTCTCAGCTGGACTCTGCACTTGAACTCCCCTGGCACTGCAGGAATCACTGGTCAATCCTTACCAACTGCACAGCCTGAGTGTTGCTTCCAGGGTTTGCTGGGGGGAAAATGCACCTTTATTCTTTCCATTAAGGTCCAGAGTATCAAGACGGAAGGGGACAATCTTCCATGGATACATCCAAAGTGCTACATGAAATTCTGAGGGAGCTGAGGATGATACTAGGAGGTGGGTACAGGTTACTCCTAACCAGCACAATTGGGCAGCAGAGGCTTCAGGTGCATGTAGGGGCACATCGTAGTCTCCCCCAGCCACACCTCAGATCCTCACCGCAGGATCCCCCATGTGATGCCCTGTGGTACTGGTGAGCTACAAGGGCACTCCAGAGTCTGTACTGCCAGTTTTGTCTCTGGCTGAGTCCCAGGGACTGTTTGCCCCAGTCAGATCATCCCTGGCCAAAGCACAAGAGAAATTGTGGGCACATGTGAAGAACCCCCAGGAACAGGGAGCAAAGGCAGACACTGGAAGAATTGGATCATGGCCACACCAAAATGTAAGCAAAGCTGAGAGGAGAGAGAGGGTCCAGAGAGCAGGGACACGCAAGGCCTTTGGGAGTTCCCTTGGTTTCTACTGAAGCCATGGAAACGTTGCCATCACAGGATATTCCCTTGTTCAGAGATCCCAATGAAATAAGAAAGAACATTTGTTGGCTTTGTCAGCCCTCTGGTGAGATTAGCACACTAACATGCACATTTGGTCCTCCAGGTGTGAAGAGCCTGAGCCTCAACAGCGCTGTCAGGAGATCCACCAACACTGGGAACAGCGGGGCAGACCCAAATGCTGTGGATAACAGGGCAGATGCAGACACTGTGGTGGGCAGGGGAGACACAGAAATTGTGGATGCTAATTCTTTCCAGAAGTACTGCATTGAAGGAATTGTGGCGGTCCTTGGCTCGATGCTGCTGGGAATGGTGCTGTGTTGTGTGCTCCATGTGTGGAGGAAAAGGAGAAAGTAAGTTGGTGGGGCAGAGGGGAGCTGCCAAACCAGTATGGGGTGGCATGAGGTATTTCAAGTTCTGGTGCTCTGGGTGCCCAGTAAGTCACCATGGATATTGGCGCTGTGAGCTGGTGCTCCATAATCTGCCCAGAGTTCTCTGTGCCCACAGCCCGCAGGGTGCCCAGTCCTGCTCTGCACCCTCACACCCACCCTGCCCTGGCTGGGCCTCAGCAGTTTCCTCTCTCCATAGGAAAACATAGGATCAGGAAGCACCTCACCACTTCCTGAGCCAGTTTGGAGCGCCTGGACAGAAGAGTATTTGGAGGAGTATAAATAAAGAGCAGCACCACAATCAATTTTGTTGTACTGGCTGCAAACTTCCATGGGTGCCACTGTAGGGCCTGGGAGTCCCCTGGGTACTGGCAGGGGGTGATGCAGGGAGCCCCAATGATGCCACTGAATCTAGCTTGCCACTGATTCTAATTGATTCTTATTTGATTTTCACTATATGTATTATCCATGCTGTTAGCAATAGAGTGGCTCGGGACACAACCCTTTGTTTTGTTTTTGCAAATTCCTATTAATTCTACCTGAACATGAGGAAGAACTTTTCCATTCAGGTGACCATGCACTGGAACAGATTGCCTAGATTTTGGAGTCTCACTCACTTGTGATATTCCAGGACTGTCTGGACACAATTCTGTGCAATGTGCTCTGGATTATCCTGCTTGAAGAGGGAGGTGGGACCAGATGACCCCACTGTTGTCCCTTTCAACCTTATCCACAATGTGATTGAAGTTTGTTTTCACTAATACCTTTGCCAGTGATTCACCAGCATGCAGTGAGCGGAAGTGGTCTCCCATGCAGGGGAGGCACCCAGCAAGATGTCTTGGGCACCATCTCCTGGAGAAGAGCATGGCAAAGAAAGGAGCCGGATGAATGAGCTGGGGCAGACCTTGACAATTAACAACAGAGTAGGACAACATGGAATAAGAGGATCAGTCAGGAATAGAGTGTAGGTAGGCAGGAGCACAAACTGCTGTGGTGCTGGGGGTTTCCTGAGACTGCTGGTAGCACTTAAGAGGTCCACAGTGTGCAAACCAGTACTGGAATGCCCAGTGATGCCATTGAACACCAGGACATGTGCAGGATCCTGCAGGTCAAAGCCAGCACCAGGACTAGGAGTGCTGATGCCAAGCAGGTGGATTTTGGGGCAGGCTCAGCATCCATCCATCCATCCAATGCAGCAGTTACAGACTTACTGGTGTTACTGGGGTGGGAAGTGGTGGGGAGGGGGGATATATCCCCTGGGTCTGTATGTGAGATTGCCACAGACTGGAGTGTTTCCCAGGGCATATCCCAGCAGCTCCCAGAGTGCTGCCTCACTGCTTTAAGTGCCTCCAGTGTCACTGCTCAGGAGTGGGGCTCACTGTAGGATTGAAGCTGACAAAGGTCTAAGGATCCCCTCCCAGTGTTGGGAATCTGCAGTGTCCAAAATTTTCCTGGGGGCATCTTGAAGGGGCCACCCATCCTGCTCCTTCTCAGCACATCCTTGACCCTGCACCCCATCTATTCAGTTCTGCACCCATGTGATCAATGTTGTGCCCCATGTGCAAGGCTCTGTACTCCCTTTTGCTCAGTGCTACACCCTCCCACACTTGGCCACACACCTGCACACTTTGTGCTGTGCCCCATGTTTGGTGTTGCATCCCAAATACTCTGTGCTGCACCCCACGTACTTGTTGCCGCACCCTGTATGCCCAGTACTGCTCCCCAGACCTGCCTCTACCACTGCAGGTATGTAGACACAACTGGATCCCTTCTCAGCGTTGGGGGTACAGGGTTATGGGACCTGGAGGCCCAGAACATGGATCTTCCCAGCTTCATCCAGGGACTCTTGCCACAGTTTCCTCCCCAGTTCTCGAAAATAGGGCAAATGGGGACACCCAGTGGTGACAGGAATGTGGAGTGGGGACAGCCTAAAGGTGTGGGGTCAGCCCTTCCTACTGCTTTGGCAAGCTGAGAGTGGCAAGGGGTCCCCAGGCTCCAGGTACACATTCTTCCTTACCCCCAGGCCCAGCCTGTGCTGTGGCTCTGCACACACAGTGCTGCACGTGGCCCAGGACACAGGGTCCATGGGGACACAGGACGGACTCTGGCCGGGTGACGCAGGGGCAGTGATGCAGCAGGGCTGGGGCACCCTGGCCACTTCCTCCGCCACAGCAGGTGGCATTTGCAGCCCCTCGTCACTAGTGTCCCATGACGCGATGGCACGCGATGGCCCAGCTGTGGCCGGCCCCCAGCCGCTGACCTGTGCGATGGCACAACCCCTGGCCAGACACCCCAGCTTCCTGTGACGGCTGACCCGCTGCCCTGGGGCTGCCTGTGGCCTCTGACCACTGAGCCGTGGTTCCTGCTAGGCAATGATCACCCCAAGATGGGAATGGGCACTGGAGCTCAGCCTGCTCAGGGCACGTGGGCATGTGCACATGGGGCTGTTTGTGCACACATGTTCCCAGAGGGCTGTGCACTAGCCATGGGCAGGGGTTTACCCCTGCCTATGTCACCCAGGCTGGAGGTGCTAGGGGAAACCCAGCAGGACCTCCTGGGAATCTCCTGGTGCCTTGCAGGATCCCCTGAGTTGCCACTCAGCTCTGGATGCTGGTGCCATGGTTGATCCTGATTTCAAGACCCACGTGTGGCCCTTACTAGGCCAGTAGGCACCCCTGGGTTGGTGCTGTTGCTGGATGCTGGTCTCAACCAGTGCGGGCACAAGGCTCATGCATGATGTCAGTTCAGAGCTGGAATGCCAGCAGCTCAGTGCCTGCCCAGGTTGGTGCAGCACTGTTGCTGTGCCTGGCACAGGCTGGTCATGCTGGAGCTGAGCAGAGCCATTCCACAAGTGGGCCAGACCCACACCCATACCAAGTGCGTTGGGCTGCGCTGGAGCCCAGCCTGGGCTCTCACACGTGCTAGCCTGTGCCCGGGACACACAGGAGCAGAGCCCACATCGATGCCAAGCCGTGCCAAATATGCGTGAACCTCGTCAAGGCCACACCCGCGCAGGGCTGAGCCAGACAACGCCAGAGTACACACCTGGGTTAGGATATGCCACACCAGTGCTGGGCCGTGCCAGAGTCGAGTCAGCCCACTGTGGGGCTGGGCCGGGCCGGGCCGGGCTATGCCATTCCCGGGCCGCTGCCGGCGCAGCCGTCCCGCCACCCCGCGGGACACTGAGCGCGCACGTGGTTCTGAGGCGCGGTGCCCGCGCGGAGGGGCGGGGCTGGCTCCGGGCGCGTGCTCGGCGCTGCCCAATGACGGCGGGGCCCCTCGGCGAGCGGGCCAATGGACAGCGAGGGCAGCGCCAGGCCGCGCCGGCGGGGCGGGGCTTTGGTCACGTGGGTCGGAGGGCGGTGTTAAAGCGCGCCCGGCGATGTGACCGCGTCAGTCTGGGCAGTGGGGGCGGGCGGAACTGTCTGCTGTCCGCTGGGAGTGGAGTGGAGTGGAACGGAACGGGGCGCGGGGCCGAAGCGGCAGCGAGGCGGGACCGCAGTTGGGGATTCCTGGTTAGCGCGGCGCGGCCCAGCCGGTGAGCGGAGGTGACGGGCAGGGGCGGACACACACACGCATACACACACATGGCGGCGGGAGGGGGCGGTGGCGCGCGCGGGAGCGGCCGTTACCGGCGGCGGGAAGGGCCGGTGTTCGGAGCTCATCCTGCTAAGCTCTGTCCTTCCGGCAGGATGAAGACAGGCGCGGACCATGCCGCGGCACCTGGCACCCAGCCCCTGCGACCGACGGGCCCGTAGGACGTCGCAGCCCACCCGAGCCCTATAGCGATCCCTCTATTTAATTTTATACCTAATTTATTAACCCATCGCCCCGCCCCCGCCATGGAACCGACCTCCGTGGTGCCCACCGCCCCCATGACTGACTTCCTCTGGATGTTGGTACTGGGTTTCATCATTGCCTTCGTCCTGGCCTTCTCTGTTGGTGCAAACGATGTGGCTAACTCCTTCGGCACGGCTGTGGGCTCGGGGGTGGTGACCCTGCGGCAGGCCTGCATCCTGGCCAGTATCTTTGAGACGGTGGGCTCTGTCCTTCTGGGAGCCAAGGTCAGTGAGACCATCCGGAAGGGTCTGATTGATGTAGAGATGTACAACTCCACACAGGAGCTGATGGCAGGTTCAATCAGCGCCATGTCTGGTAAGGAGCAGGGAGGTCACAGTGTGGGGGCAGGATGTCCCAGGGTGCCCTGGTGATGGCTTTCTTAGTAGGCTGCTTCTTCTCCAGGATCTGCTGTATGGCAGCTGATAGCTTCATTCTTGAAGCTCCCCATTTCTGGTACCCACTGCATTGTTGGAGCGACCATTGGCTTCTCACTGGTGGCCCAAGGTCAAGATGGTGTCAAGTGGTCTGAGTTGCTGAAGATTGGTAAGTCCAGCTGGCCAGACCACCCTAGCAGTGGACCCCATGTCCCTGGGATTCCTTTTCCAGCAGCAGGATGCTGATTGTGCCTCCCACTTTCTAGTGTTGTCCTGGTTCATCTCACCCCTTCTTTCGGGCATCATGTCTGCTATCCTGTTCTTCCTTGTCCGGAGGCTCATCCTCTCTAAGGTAAGGGCTATGTGCCCTGTTTTCTGACACTTTGGGGCTCTTGGCTGCACTCAGTGGACTTGTTGGTTGGCTTATGGTCACCAGGGCTTCTCCTGGCACTTTCTGGACTGTGTACTGACACCAGGGGAGTCCTTTGGGAGTTGAAGAGGTGAGAAAATGGGCCCTGTGGCCACTCTGAAGTCCCCTCTGAAACATGGGAGTTGTCCTGCCTGGCTTCAGCAGGATGAGCCCTGTTTTCCAGTAGTGAAGTAACCCAGAACTGATAAGACCTGAGCTGTCAGTTGGGCTTTTCCAAAATCCTGGTGTAAGGATTTTTTTTCCTTGGGGTAGGCTGCTGGCAAAGGTGGTGATCCACCATGGAAAGCCATAGCTGTCCTCAACTGGGAGGGACAGAATTCTTCCTGGGGCTGGGGAAACCACATTGCTTCTACCTGGGACCCTAGCAATGCAGAGAAACTCCAGCATTTTCTTCTGCATATCAGAGGTTAAATTCCTTTAAGTTTTGTGATTCAGGAGTTGTTAAAATCTTATTGCTGGCAGCCCTTTAAAACAGCTCAGTGTCACCACTGTCACTTGTGTAACCAGCCTCCCAAAATGGGGCTGGCCCTGTCACGCTTCATTCTGGTGCTGAACAGTCCAGTTGCTCTGTGCTGCTTGGCATTCAGGAAGGCTTGTCCTGCCAAATCCCAATTGCTGGGCAAGCAGTGGGGATTAAACACTCCTGCTGCTGAGGTGAGGGCCTTGCTGCCAGGTATGTGGTCAAATAAGCTCCTTTGTGAGTAATGGACTTTATCTTTTGTTCAAGTCAGCTGGAAAGGGTAAAAGCTTTAAAAGTTCTTGGGGAATTGAAAGAAAAATGTGAGTGGAGGTGGCAGTTTGGGGAACTGGAGAATGGGTTCAGAAACCAAGTAGAGATGAATTCTTCCAGGCTTGAGAGTGCTAGAAGCCTTGGCTGGGCCTGCCCTAGCTCTCTGGGGAGCCTTGTGGGACCCAGGTATTGTGCTGCCTCCTGCCCTCCCAGCTGGGGGCATGTGACTGGGGTTGTTCCCACAGTAAATAAATGGAGCTGTCATCTGTAGGTGACTGAGGGCACAAACCCCTTCTGGAAAGAATCTGTTGCTAAGCTCCTCATTGGCTGCTACACAACCCCCCTGTATACCTCTCTACAGCGCTGATCTGTGTTTTCCAGGCAGATCCTGTTCCCAATGGCCTGCGAGCTTTGCCCGTCTTCTATGCTTGCACTGTGGGAATCAACCTCTTCTCCATCATGTACACTGGCGCACCCTGTAAGTGCACAGCAGAATGCTTGAACCTGAATTTTGAAATTCTTTCTAAAGCTTCCATTAAATGCACGATTTACCCCTTTTTTGCTTTACAGGGCTGAGATCTCCTAGAAGGCGGCTGGCCTGTGCCCGTTATGGAAAGCGGCAGGCTAGCCTGCACTGTCTGGGCTAGGTAGTTGCCCAACCAAAGAGACCTGCTCAAACTAAACTCCTCCAGACCTTTCTCCTTAGACTTCCCAGGACTGGCCAATAACATGACTTCCCCTTCCCTTCTCTTACCTGTGCTAAAACTCAGGTATCTGCTGACTGCTGAAGAGACTCCTCAGGCTGCTGGTGGTGGGGCCAGGAGCAGGGAATGGGGCTGAGCCTCCCAGTTTATCCTGTCCCTAAAACCAAGCCAGTTACTCATGAGAAGAAGAGCTGGCCTGTGTGCTGCAGAGTCTGAGCTGAGTTGGAAAAGCCAAACTAAGATGCTGGGTTGCAGGGGACAGATCACAAGCAGGACTGAGAGGGCTCAGCAGGGATGGCTGGATTTGCCCATGGAGCCAGAGGCTCTGTCACCTCCATTGTTTGCTGAGATGACTTGGCCTGAGCTGTTTTTTGGTTGTGAGTGTGGATTGCCTGTTGTGGAGGAGCCTCTGGAGGTGGGATGCAGGCAGGCAGTGCTGCCTCTGGCAGGGTTTACTCTATAAACAGTGGCTGGAAAATTCTTTGGAGGGATGTCAGCTTCCCCTTCCCTGGGCTCTCCAGCGTGGGAGAGAGGAGGACAGGCCTACAGTGGTGCTGCTGGGGGCACTGGGGCTGCTCCAAAATCTCTTGATCATTTGGCATATCCAAATCTGTGTTTATCCTGAGTTCTGAACTGCGAGTGAGCTCTAGGTTGCTCGAGCACAGGGTTTGCAGGCAGACCTGTGTCTGGGCTACTTCAGGAGCAGTAAA
This sequence comes from Turdus rufiventris, assembly GCA_013186435.1. Taxonomy (NCBI): domain Eukaryota; kingdom Metazoa; phylum Chordata; class Aves; order Passeriformes; family Turdidae; genus Turdus; species Turdus rufiventris. Next base: position 544,661 of record PYHW01009491.1, read on the forward strand.
TCGCTGCCTGCAGCAACAAATGCAGGATTTGGATTGTCACAAGCACCTGATACCCTGCATGGGGTTGCATGATGCCAGACTCTGCTGAAAGTCAGACTACCTGTGAGAGTGCTTCTAAGTGGGTCATGTATCACCTCAGATGCCATGAAGCCTAAATTTCCATTGACCCGTGGAGCAGAAGGGCTGCCCTCCCCAGCAGCTGGAGGGGCTGGTGAGCTCTGGGGGGAGCAGCCCAATCTTCCATGTCCTGTCCAGAGCAGCACTGGCTGCAGCAGCCATGCTGGGAAGTGTTTTTTTCCTTTGACATTGCAGCAAATGAGGACACAAGGGTACAGGGTTTGGCTGGGGGAAGGGGCTGTGAATGGTCAGCTGCTGATGGGGATATGACCTGTGGGGCTCAGAGAGTATACCTGGGGTTTCAGCCTTCCCAGTAGTGTTTTTCCCTGGCAGGTGGATTAGCTCAGGGTTGTTGCAGGTGATGGAGTCCCTGTGCCTGAGAAAACCGAAGTCATATATTGAGGAGGGTTTTTGCCCAGAAGTTTTCAAAGATCCGTTGTTTTATTTCCTAGTGCTGGGCTTTGACAAACTTCCTCTGTGGGGTATACTCCTAATTTCGGCGGGGAGTGCTGTTGTCTGTGCTCTCATCGTCTGGTTCTTTGTATGTCCGAGAATGAAGAAGAAAATTGACCGTAAGTACCGCGTTCCTCTGCAATCCTTGGGGAAGGGCACGCTCTGCCTAACCAACTTCTCTTCCCAGTAGGAGATCACATTGGCTGTGGGGCTGTTATTAACAGAATCCTCAGGGTTTAACCTGCTCTCAATCACTGGGGCACTCACCACACTGGGCTCTGTCTGCTCCCAACCCAGGCACCCAAAGCCCCCCCAGGAGCAGCTGTTGTGCTGCTGAGCAGTGGCTGGGGCTGACTCATCTGTGGGGTGATGTCTCCTGGAGCTTTGGGCAGTATCAGACAGCTTGTCCTACTCTAATAGAGGAGAGATAAGGCAAAAGACAAAGTGCCTGTTGTAACTTTTAGTCTTCTCATACCTGCTGAGCAATCGTTGGCCTGGCTGATGCAGATCACAAGTTTAAAGCTGATGAAATTGTTTCCCTGTAGAAGAAAAAAAAAAAAAAATAAAAAACAAAACAAACCAAAACACTCTATTGAAAGGCATCCAAAGGATCAGCCCTGAGCTCTGCCTCCAGAGCAGTGCTTGGAACTACATGTGGTCCTGAATATCAATGATGTGTGCAAGCTGGGGCCTTGGGCGTTGCTGATGAGGGACTGTCCTTGTTGTGCTGGTGTAATTGGACTGTGACTAACAGCTTTATGGCTGTTCTTGACAATCTTCCAGCTGTTTAACTTAATTTCTGCCCGTGAGGTGAGGTGGGCTCTTCAGCCTGGCAGACATGCTCCCTGCCTATGCACAGCATCCCTGGGAGGAGGTGGGCATGCAGGGGGAGACATTTCTGCTGGGACTGGATGCTAGGATGAAGGGTTGATGCCACAACTCAGCCCTCGAGTCAAACAAAGTGACAGAGAAATGGTCATGTTTATGTCAAGAAGGTGGTTTTGGTGTTTGTCTGAAGGAGCTGACCTCATGTTTTCACCTGGAAAAAACATACTTTTCCTATTAGAGGTGGAGAAACAGCCTCAGCCTTCATGGCTGGGTGCTGCTGGTTTGGCTCCCCAGGATGGACAGGAAACCAGGCTGCCTTTGGGAGGTGGAGACAAGCTCCTGTTTGGGTTTGTCATCCACCAGTGGAAGCTGGAGAGGAGCCCAGTCTGGAGCTGCTGGGCTGGGAGAGGAGCTGGGCTCTTCTGGGCGCCTTTCTGTCAGCTTCAGGGGTCATAGCCTGTCCAGAAGTGGGTCCAGAGCATCCCACTGCCCACAGGGATGGGACAAACATGGCCCAAAGAGGAACCTCTGCACTAGACATTACTGACATAAAAGCCTCATAATGATGTTCACCACACCCAGTGTAGGTGGGGGTGCCTAAAAATAGGAGATGAGCTGGCTTAGATGGTTTGGCTGTTGTGCCTGGGACAAGGTCTGACTGTTCAGCAGTTTTCAAAGTTCAGGATGGGGAGGAGCTGTAGATTTTATTTGGCTACCATAAATCTGAGTGGCAAGGGGTGTGGGCTTGTTGCTGGCATTGGGTGCAGTGGTTGGAAAGGGGTTTGATGGTGGCTGCCCCTCTTCACAGGAGAGATAAAATCAAGTCCTTCTGAAAGCCCCTTGATGGAGAAGAATGTTTGCCCAAAGGAGGAGCAAGAGGAGGCCAAGATGCCCCTGAGTGATGCCAAGGGCCCTGCTGCTGATGCAGGGTCGGCCATCCCCCTCCAGGCAGTTGTGGAGGAGAGGATGGTCTCCTTCAACCTTGGGGAGTTGGAGGAGGCCCCGGAGCAGGAGAGGCTTCCCAGCCTCGACCTGAAGGAAAGCATTGACAGTGGTGAGTAGCAGGGGGTGATCCAGGTGGTTAAGACTTCTCCAACCCCAGGCAACTCTTGGTGCTAACCCCTCCACCTGCTGTCCCTACTGGCAGGAGCTGTACGACTGCCCAATGGCAACCTGGTCCACCTGAGCCAGGCAGTGGGCCACCAGCTGGGCTCAGGTGGGCAGTACCAGTACCACACTGTGCACAAGGACTCCGGCCTCTACAAGGAGCTGCTGCACAAGCTGCATCTAGCCAAGATGGGGGACTGCATGGGGGACTCGGGGGACAAGCCCCTTCGGCGCAATAACAGCTATACCTCCTACACCATGGCCATCTGTGGCATGCCCCTGGACTCTCTGCGTGCCAAGGATAGCGAGGATGGGGAGAAGCTGAGCTGGTCTGTGGTGGACACCAAGAAGAGGGTCCGCATGGACAGCTACACGAGCTACTGCAATGCAGTGGCGGATGCACACCCAGCTACAGATGTGGACCTGAACACAGCCCAGGCAGAGCTGGGTGCCAGCGACCGCAAGGGCAGCAGTAGGTCCCTGGAAGAGTGGCATGAGCAGGATAAGCCTGAGGTGTCCCTACTCTTCCAGTTCCTGCAGATCCTCACGGCCTGCTTTGGCTCCTTCGCTCATGGTGGCAATGATGTCAGGTCAGTGGAGTTAATGGGAGCCAGGGAGGCTGCTAGCTGGAGCTAGTGCTCACAGAATCATGGAATCACAAAATAGCTTGGGGTGGAAGGGCCCTTAAATATCATCTTGTTCCAACCCTCTGCCATGGTCATGTTCCTCTTGACCAGGTTGCTCCATGTGCAGTCCAACTTGGCCTTGAACACTTCAGTTCTATCATTATCCAGCTCATATTCTATCTTGCCAAGAGCCTCTGGCCCTCTAGACGAGATCCCCTTTCTCTTCCAGCAATGCCATTGGGCCCCTGGTTGCACTCTACCTGGTCTATCAGACGGGCAATGTGGCTACCAAGGTGGCAACTCCCATCTGGCTGCTTCTCTATGGGGGTGCAGGGATTTGCATTGGCTTGTGGGTCTGGGGAAGGAGAGTCATCCAGACGATGGGAAAGGACCTGACTCCAATCACACCATCCAGGTAAGGGCTACCATGGAGCAGATGGGAGGTTCCAGGCAGCCTGAGAGCTGCATTCTGCTCCAGGAGCCACTCCCTTCTCTCTTGGGGGTTTCAGTGGTAGAACTGGGGTGTGTATGGCTCCAACACCTTGCTGCATCCTGGGGGGTTCATCCAGGGGTCTGAAGAACCAAGCTGTCTTGAGCCCGTTTTGGGGGGTTTTTGGGGTATCTAGTGCCTCAATTCTGATCTGCTTTCTGTCTCTGCAGTGGCTTCAGCATTGAGCTGGCATCAGCACTGACAGTGATCATTGCCTCCAATGTTGGCCTCCCAATCAGCACAACTCACTGCAAGGTAGGAGGGGTAGTGGGGGGATGGCTTTGGCACAGTGTGAGCTCAGTGTTTCCAAATCTTGGTGCTCACAGGGCGGAGCTGTGTGGGAGGCCCTGTTCTGGGCCGCTGGCCACTGTCAGCTCCCAGCTCCGCTGCTTGCATCTCAATGTGAGGTGGCAGCGGCTGCCCAGCCTCGAGGTGGATCCCTGGGACACTTGGGAGATGATGGGAGAACAAAACCCCTTTCATGGCCCTGTAGGCTCTGCCAAGAAACCATGGGAACCCAACTGTTGCCACCTCTCTGGGTGGCAACTCCTTGTCCTGCACTCCCTGCCTGTGCTCTGTGAGATCCCCACAGGCTGGAGCAGGACCCAGGGCTCTGGCCTGGGGGGTGAAGGGGGTGCATCTTTGGGGGGTGCAGATGCCTGCTGTGGTGCTGAGCTGTGCCGTTACTCGTTGGGCAGGTGGGCTCAGTGGTCTCAGTGGGCTGGCTGCGCTCCAGGAAGGCTGTGGACTGGCGCCTCTTCCGAAACATCTTCATGGCGTGGTTCGTCACTGTTCCCATCTCTGGCCTCATTAGTGCTGCCATCATGGCTGTCTTCAAGTTCGCTGTCCTAAAGGTGTGAGGCCACCAGGGCTCCCACTGCTCCTGCTTCCCACTGCTGTCCTCCCTCGAAAAGTCACTGGGGCTGCCCGCTGTGGGGTGGCGGCTGCGCCCATCTGCACATAGTGCTGTCTCCAAAGTATCTTTTTTTTTTTTTTTTTTTTAATATAACTGTCTTGGCACTAATATGGGGCTGAGGTGGGGGGGTGCTGCCAGGGCTGTATCTGCCCCCAGGTGCCACCCCCTCCCCCCCCGATCTGCTGTAGCTGTAGATAAGCAGTTACTGGGGGCCGCTTTCTCACTTCTGCTGATCCCCTGGTAGTGATTTCTTGGGGGAAGAACAGGTTTGTCCTTGCCTGCCCTGGAAGAAAGGGCTGGGGAGTCGTGGGGTACCCCTCTTGCAGGCTGTGCAGTCTTCAGCTTTGCCTCCATTGCTGTAGTGCTGTGGACACCATCCTGCTCAGGGGCCCTGGGGGCTGCCCTGTGGCCCCTGTCACTGCTGCTACCTCGGACTTAATAAAGATTTCCTTCATAGGCTAGTGCTGCATGTGGTTCTGGGGATTTGGGATACGATGGGGGCGAGGTGCTGCCCCATTGCCCTCCCTGCCTTGGCCCTGTGCCCTAGGAGGGAGCTGAGGACAAAGATAAGAATGCCACGTGCCCCTTGTATCATGGGAGGGGATGTAAACAGCCCTGCACAGGGGTTATCGGGGCCCTGCAGCCGGGGCCGGCCCCTGCCCCCTACCCTCCCCCGAGTGTGTGGGGTGTGTGTCTGGCCGCGTGTCCATTCCTCCACAGCCCTGAGACAACAGCTTCTGCCCTGCCCCTCCATGGGCTCTGGGATGCTCCCTCCTGCCTGGGTCAAGGCCGGTCCTCGATCCCCACGTCAGCGGCCCCGGGGTGTCGCAAGAACCGCGGTTGGGGCAGCCGGGAGCGCTGGGGTGGAGCGGGGCGGGTATGTTCCGACAGCTGTAGGTTTCCAGAGGTGCCTTCTGTGCTGCGTGGGGGCGCTAAGGCAGCCCCGGGGGGCGGGGGTCGCTGTGTTCCACGGGGCGGGGGTGCTCCATCCTGTCTCCATCTCCCCCGGGTGTGAGGCTGGGGCGGATGCGCTCCCTTTGGGGCGGCAGCGAGCTCAGTCCCTGACCCTGGTTAATGATTTGCCGTCGGGCACTTTCCGGTGCCACCGGCGCCGCTACGCAAACAGCAGCCCAGGGCTCCGGGCCCGGGGAGCGGGGGGACGACAGGGGCAGCGGGGTGGCACGGCCGAGGAGCAGGGAGCACCGTTCAGGGAGGGCATGGGGAGCACTTCCCGTGTGCGGGGCCCACGCGTGAAGAGGTGTCCGTACCGCATGGGGGGGATGACCACCCCGTTTGGGGGTCACCGGGGTGCCCCGGCTCCGTCCCCGCTGTGCTGCCCGAGGCGGGGCCAGGCCCGGCCGGTGGCCAGGGAGGGGCGGTTCCGCGGGGCCCCGTTAAAGCCGCAGCCGGAGGCGGGGGCTGGAGGCGGTGGCGATGGGCAGCGAGGGACTGCGGGGCCCAGCGGCGGCCCGGGGCCCGGGGCAGGGCGACCCGCGGGCCCTGCGGAGGGACTGCCAGCACCGGTGGGCTGAGGACTGCGGAGGGACTGGCGGGCAACGGGGGCAGCAGGACTTGGGGATGCGGGACGAGGGCTTGGGGAAGGACAGTTGGGGAAAGCACATGGGGAGGGGAGCAGGACCTGAAGAAAGGGCCCCGGAGTTCAAGTACGGGAGAGATACTTGTATCGAGAAGGGGAAGAGGCCCTGGGTGTCATGTAGATATGCCGGGGTGGGGGCAGGTCCAAACAGGGGCTTACTATCCCCCTTACCTGTGCTGCACATCCTCCACCTCCCCTTCCTCCTCCAGCTCCATTTCCAGCTCCCCAGCCCATTTTTCAGCTCCAGTAACTTGCTGTGGGGGCCCTGGGCTAGGATGTGCACACAACCCTCTCAGAGCACTGACCAGCGACTGGGATAGGGAAACACGACCCCATCTCTTCCTCTGTGCCACCCCCAGCCCTAAACCTCTCCTCACCCCGTAACTCCCTCCGTGCTCACCCTCAGGATCTTCGTCAACCGGAGCCTGGCGCTGGAGAAGATCAAGTGCTTTGGCTTTGACATGGACTACACCTTGGCCAGTGCGTTTTGGGGGGGCCCTAAGGCAGGGTGGGGCAGTGGTGGGATTCCCCCCCCACCCCCTGCCCATATCCCCCTTTTCCTCTGCAGTGTATAAGTCCCCTGACTACGAGGAGCTGGCCTTCACTCTGTTGCTGGAGCACCTTGTCGCCATTGGATACCCTCCTGAGATCCTTGCCTACAAATATGACCCCACCTTCCCCACCCGGTCAGTTTGTGGAGGGGGTCCCAGAGATGGGAGGGGAAATGAGCCCCTCATCCACTGACAGCTGTGTGGTGCAGGGGACTGGTGTTTGATGCCCTGTACGGGAACCTGCTGAAGGTGGATTCCCATGGAAACCTGCTGGTCTGTGCCCATGGCTTCCGCTTCCTCAAGGGGTGAGTCTGTGAATTCCGCACTGCTGGGGTAGGGGGAAGCTGGGGGTGCCTCAGGGTGGAGTGCAGCTCCATGCTCCCTCCCCAGAGCCGAAATCCTCCACTATTACCCCAACAAGTTCATCCAGAGGGATGACATGAAGCGCTTTCACATCCTCAACACCCTCTTCAACCTCACAGGTGAGTGGGAACTCCTATTGCCCTAGCCCTCTCACCATCCTGGGTTGCTCTCCTGCCCTGCACCCCATCTCACAGCCCCCTCCCCCACAGAGGCCCATCTCTATGCCTGTCTCGTGGACTTTTTCACCAATTGCTCCAGATATGTCAAGTAAGAGGAAAGTAGTGGGTGGGGGTTGGTATTGGATTGGACAGGGGTTAAATCTTGGGGGGAGCTTCCCTTAGCAGGGCAGCCCCTTCACCTCCTGCCTTCCTGACTGTTGCAGCTGTGACACCGGCTACAAGCATGGGAACCTCTTCATGTCCTTCCGTAGCATGTTTCAGGATGTACGCGAGGCCATGGACCACGTCCACCTCTCTGTGGGTGCAATGGGCAGGGGGCTGCTCGTGGTGGGTGCTGAGAGTGCTGGGGTTTTCCCATATGCACACCCTGGGAGATTTTGGCCAGCTGCACCCATCCCTTCTGCAGGGCTGCCTCAAGGAAAAGACACTAGAGAACCTGGAAAAATATGTGGTGAAGGATGTGAGTCATACAGACCCCTGTGGACCCCTCCCTACTCTGGTCCTCGCAGTCAATTCCTTGTGCTCCCCGCCCTGTGCTTCCCCCCATTGACTTGCTCCTCACTAGCCCCGTGTGCCACTGCTGCTGAGCCGCATGAAGGAGGTGGGGAAGATCTTCCTGGCTACCAACAGTGACTACACCTACACCGATGTGAGTAGGGGATGTCCATATCCTCCACCAACAGGCCCAGCCTGCCCTGGATTGGGGAGGCAGAGGGGATGTGTTGAACCACAGGTGCCCTGGGGGCAGCAGTGATAATGCCAGATGTCCTTGCAGGCCATCATGTCCTACCTGTTTGACTTCAGCAATGATGACAAGGTGAATCTGTCCCCATGTGGGTTGGGTGGGGGGGTGCAGGGTGCCCATCAGCACCCTCTTGTTGACCCCCTCTCCGGCATGCACAGGCTGACGTCCCACAGCGCCCCTGGAGGTCCTATTTCGATCTGATTGTGGTGGACACCCGCAAGCCCCTCTTCTTTGCTGAGGGCACTGTCCTGCGCCAAGTTGACACAGTGGGTACCTGTCCCCTGCTGCAAGCCTAGTTGGGGTGGTGGGCATTATTTAGGCACTAAGGTAGATACAAAGCTGGTTGGACACCATGCAGGCACAGGTAACAGTGTCCCCATCCTGGGGTCCTCTTGTCCTACAGGACACAGGGAAACTGCGCATTGGGACATACACTGGCCCCCTCCAGCACTGCGCTGTCTACTCTGGTGGTAAGCGCCCAGCTGGGCTCTGTTCTGGGCTCTGTGGGCAGCATAGGGGGACATGCCCACCCCCCCACCTTGACCCCCGGCTGTCACAGGCTCCTCAGATGTGGTGTGTGACCTCCTGGGTGTGAAGGGCAAAGACATCCTCTACATGGGGGACCACATCTTTGGGGACATCCTCAAATCCAAGAAGAGGCAGGGCTGGCGCACCTTTCTGGTGGTGCCTGAGCTGGCCCGTGAGCTGCAGGTCTGGACAGAGAAGAGTGGTGAGCAGTGCTGGGTTGGGGACACAGACTTTGCCATGCAAGGGGAGGTGGCCTGGAACCTCCAAAACCCTCAATGGCAAAACTGCCTCAGTGGGCCATGCCCTGACCCTCTTTGTTGGTCATGGTGGGCAGTAGGCGATGCTGTTGCACTGAGATGGGTGTTGCTCTTGCAGAACTGTTTGAGGAGCTGCGGAGCCTGGATCTCTTCCTGGCTGAGCTGTACCAGTGAGTCGGTTAGGGTGGGAGACAGGCGGGGTGGGAGCACCTGTGGGGAACCCTCCAGGTGAGCCCTTCACGTGGTCTGTTCCATTCCAGGCACTTAGACAGTGGCAGTAGTGAGCGCCCAGACATCAGCTCCATCAAGCGTCGGATCCAGGTGACACCCAGGGCTGACATGCACCTCAGCTCACCCCCCTGCCACAACTTCCCCCGTGGGGGGCCCCCCTAGGGGCCGTTGGGTGCCCTGACTGTCCTGCTTCACCTACAGAAAGTCACACACGAGATGGACATGTGCTACGGGAAGATGGGCAGCCTCTTCCGCTGTGGCTCACGTCAGACACTATTTGCCAACCAGCTGATGCGCTATGCAGACCTCTACGCTGCCTCCTTCATCAACTTCCTCTACTATCCCTTCAGTTACCTCTTCCGGGCACCCCCTGTCCTGGTATGCAGCTCCCAGCCCCTGCTAGTTACCCACTGTGCCTCAGTTTCCCTCCCTGCCTGAGGGGGCCATGAGGCTGATAGAGGTGTTGGGTGGGCACCCGACCCCTTGGGTGGGCACCCGACCCCTTGGCTGGCTGGTGCCAGCCTCTCTCTGGGAGCCTTGTCCACCCCACCCCTGCAGATGGCCCATGAGTCAACAGTGGAGCACTCTCGCCGGGACTCAGGGGACACAGTCACTGCCCTTCCTCCCTGGCTGGCCCAGCATGGTGACCCTGGCCAGCAGGTGGGTGGCAAGGAACAGACGGGCAGAAGGACACAGGCATCCTGCCACCCCTGATGCCCTAGGGGTCCTATGCCCACTGGGCCCCTTCTGCACTGTCTCAGGTCCCCCAGGACTCAAGTGGGGAAGAGGAAGATGATGGAGAAGCCTGAGCACACCCCCAACTGCTGCCATGCCCGGTGCCAGACCCACAGGAGGGCATTCGGTGGCCCTGGACCACTTGCACTGCCAGATTGAAACTACTCATGGCCAGCTACCATCTCTGGTGGCTACAGAATGGCTGGTAGCCCTGACTTATGGCCCCTGTCACACCTGTCCCTGGGCAGTTGGAACCTTCTCCTGACTGTGCCCAGAGCCAGGAGAGCTCCCTGCTGCCAGGCCTGCTAGCTCCTGCCCCTTTTAATTCATATTTGCCTGGTGCCCCTTTAACTCATACCTCTCCCAGCAGCTCAATGCCCGCCTGGGGGCCATCCAACACCAGGTGAACAGGCAGCGCCACTGCTGCAGTATTACTGGAAGCCCCACTGCAGCAGGTGGGGTCCCAGCAGCTCCTGCCCCTTTAGCCTCTGGGCCTGGCCCTGAGCACTGCAATGCTGGGATGGAGGGGGTGGGGCTGCGGAGGTGACAGCTGTTTCAATGGAACCACCCTCACCTGCTGTTCCCCTCTTCTTTTACCCACCCTTTTCTATTTATAAAAGATACTCAAAACTCCTGACACTGGCACTGCAGACACATAAAATTAGCTGTTTTAAAGGAAAACTGCTTTGTCTCTGCGCCTGAGAGGTAGGGGCAAAGGGCGGTCCCCAAATCCTTGTCCAGCAGCTGGGACAAGCACAACCCTGGGTAGAAGGTGAGCTATCCCCACCTCTGCAGAAGAGGGGGCCAAGGCCAGCAGCGCTCCACAGAGTGGAGCCAGCCCCATGCCAGACCTCTGGCTCACTGCTCCAAGACTTCTGCCAGCATCCATGACTCAGTGGAGATGCTGAACCAAGGCTGGGGTTGGGCACATCATAAAGGAGAGAGGAGGCAAAACAGGGTGATGGGGCCAGGACCACTGCTTGCTGGGGCTGGGTAAATGACAGTAGGGCTCTGTGTGGTCACTGTTCACAGCAGAGAGCACCTGCCAATCCCCTCGCCAGCCTCTTGCCTTGATACCTGTGCTGCTGCCTACTCCAAGTGCAGGGACAGGAGTAGATGAGGCCTGAGTGCACTTACAGGGCTCATCTGTCCCCAGACCCCAACCAGGGGTTGGGGGCCTGGTCTGCTGCACCCTAAGGTCCCCTGCAACCCTTGGTGCTGCTGTCAGTCTTGGGGTGCACAGAAGCTGCTGGGGTACTGCAGGTCCCTCAGCCCCTCAGGCAGAGCCTCAGCTCCCACCTGTGCCTCCAGACACGGCTCTGCATATATGCCTCTCAGTAGAGGACATACAGATGCTGTCCAGGTAGGGCACAGGACAGTTCCAGAGCAAATAGCTCAGGACATTGTTTCCAAACACTGGGAGGTGCCTGGAACATTGCAGTCCAATTGCCACCATTCTACAGCAGGAAAACCAGAGTGTGTGTCATGGCAGAGGAGCTGAGGGCAGTCCTGGGGGACACAGTTCCAGGACACATAGCTGGTGTCTCCACACCACTCACTAGCCCACACACATCTCTACTGCAAATTTTCATATATTTTAAACAGAATTTAGATACTAGAATTTAGATATTTAAAACAGTTTTTAGATATTTAAAACAGAATTTAAAACAGAATTTAAATCAGGCTTGCTCCTCTCTACATCTGAAGCAGGCAAGAGCAGTCAGGGGAGTGTGGACCAGGCAGCACGGTGGGCAGGCAGCCTGTCCCTGCTGGGAACCCCTCAGGAGCTCTTGAGGGGATATGAACTCAAACCCTCCAGCTCTGTCACTTCTGGCAAAGCCAGGTTTTTCCGGAAGAAGAAGCAAGTCTCCTCCTCAGCATCCAGGATTTCACTGAGGGATGATACCACAGGATCATGGTCCTTCAACATCTCTGGGTAGTGACTCCCAGCCCTCTCAATCCGTACTGAGCGCCGCACAGGTGTCAGAAATTTCCATTCTGGGCCTTCCAGGAATTCCCTTCCTCTATGGAAAGGACAACAGCCTTGAGTAAACCCTGCAGAAGACCGCTGGTATGGAGGGTGTGTGCTACCAAGAACAGGAGGTTCAGCCTTACCTGGATACCGGTGTAACCTGTAACTTGACTGAGAGGGGAAGGGAGGTCATGGGCCTCCTCACCAGGCCTGGAGTTGATGCTATGGGCTGCCTCTCACCTGGACAACACCTCCTAGGCTCCCAAGGAATGGGTTCCTTCGCCTTTTCTCCTGGCAGGAGAGGAAAAGGGCAAACCAGTTGCAGAGAGCAGCTTCTGGGGAGGGATTACACCTTGGCACTCTGTATCAGGGCAGGGTTCCTGCCTGCAGAAGCTTGCTGGCCCAGAATCCTCCCTAGCCCAGGCAGAATAACAGTGTCTCATTTTTCAGATCAGCATTCCAGACTTTGACAAGACTCCTCAGGACATGAGGTGCTGGGACAGACAGTAAACAATCTTGCTTCCCATCTGCCAACACCAGGGAGCCCCCACATGCCCATGCTCCAGTCAACCCCTTAATGCTCAGGTTACCTTCCAATTTTTGGTCTGCATCCTTCAAAATATTGAGAACAGTTTCCCTGAGCTCCTCGATTGGCTGCAGGAAAAGCAGAACATTGGTCAAGGCAGGTCTGGCATGGGAAAGGAGACCAGAGTTCCAGTTGAATAGGAGAAAAGGCTTTTGCTGCACCACAACACCCTGTGCTGAGGACAGTAGGATGAGGCTGCAGGATTCCCCTTTGCCTAGTGGGATGCATCAGCACAGCTGGCCAGGTGCCCACCTTGCATGGGCACATTCTTCAGCATGGAATAGGACTGGCAGTTCCAAAGGACTTTTTCACATTTTTCAGTGAATAATGCTGCTTATGTAATTCTAAAACCTGGCCCCTGGAACTTGAGGAAGCCCTCCAGAGCAGAGGCAGGGAACACATGGAGCTGGCATGCCCCACTCACCTCAGCCCCAGCAACGACTGCTTCTCTGTACAGCTGCAACACGTCGAAGGGGCCACTCTGGGCCAGCACCTTTGCTTGGCAGATCCAGAATTTGGCAAATTTCTCTGCCTGGGGCACAAGGGACAGCACCGCTGAGAGCTCTTCTGCATGGACACCCTGCAAGGACAAGGGTAAGGGCCTGAAGAAAGATGTCCATGGCATAGACAAGTGTGTGCACCAGGAAGCAGTCTGTGCCTGACCACAGCTCCCAGCACTCTCCAGGAGGAATGCCTCAAAAGTCTGGGTTTGCAAGTATAACATGACCATGGCAGATAAAAGCTGTCCTATCTCTATCTTCCCCTTGGATAACTGAGTCAAGTATTCCTGAGGGGTGTCAAAGGATTAAACTCCAGTGCTGGCATTAATTGGGGCCAGTAAACCCTGGAGCAGGGCTAGTGGTCAGTGCACCCAGCAACTTTTACCCACCAGGGCCATACCTCAAGCTGTGACACCCACCAGGGATCTACCTTGAGCAGGCTTAATCAGCCTGGGCTGCTGCTGTAGACTGCACTGCCCAGTTCCAGGACACTGTCAGTGACATACACAAGGGCCATGCTGGCTTTGGCTGGGGTAAAATTAATTTCCTTCTCAATGGTTGGTATGGGGCTGTACTTGGGATTTGAGATAAACACAGCAATGGTAAGATGTAGGAGAATGGATTGCAAGCAACCCTGCCCCTGATGTATTACAGAGGTGCTAATTATCAAAGACTGGAACCAGCCTCGCCCAGCCAAAGAGAATGGGTGTTATAAAAGAGTGGGTTAGCTAGTTGAGGGGAGTCTGCTGGCCATGCTGTGCAAGGGACAGGCAAGGTAAGATGCTGTACGAGGGATAGACAGGGTTAGGTGGCTGTGGCTGTATAAGGGACAGGATGGAGTTAGCTGGCAAGGTAGAAGGAGACAGAAGGAAGAGGGCAGGAGAGAAGCAACCAAGGCTGTGTGGAGCTGCCTGTGGGAAAGAGAAGCTTTTAAGATAATAAGGGACTGATGCTGGTATCATTATTGTCACTGATGACAGCAGAGACACAACTAAGGGTTATTTCCATTATTACTGAGCAGGATTTACACAGAGCCAAGGCCTCTTTTACTTGTTGTGCTGCCATACTGGCAAGGAGGCTGGGGAGGTGGAGGAAGCTGAGAGGAGACACAGCCAGGAGAGGTGACTCCAACAGGCCAAAGCAATATTCCAGACCCTATACAGAGTATATAAAGTGGGGGGGCATTTGGAGTGATGGCATTTGTCTTCCCAAGTCGCTACTGTATGTGATGGAGTCCTGCTCTCCTGGAGGTGGTAGAACACCTGTCTTGTTGTGGGAAGCAGAGAGTTAATGTTCTGCTTTGCTTGTGTGTGTAGCTTTTGCTTTCCCAATTAAACTGTCTTTACCTCAACCCGCTAATTCTTTGTCTTTTACCCTTATGATTCTCTCCTCAGTCCTGCTGGTGGAGTGTAGGTGTGGAAGAAGGGATTACAGGGAACTTCGCCCCTGCTAAGTCACGGTTGACCTTGCTCTTAATGGGTTACAGCTGTGATTAATAAAGGTAAGTGTGATAAAAGGAGTGGGCTGGCTGGTCAAGGAGGACCCTGAGGAAGAGGACTTGGAGAAAGACAGCCTTGAGGAGGTAGAGGCACCTTGAGGGAGAAGGAATGATCCAGAGACAAAGAACAAAACAAGGAAGTGAGTTACTACTAGCAAGAGACTTTCTGTGAGGATGGTCTGGGTCTGATGGGCTTAGAGCCTGCATTCATAATCAAGCTAGGTGAAAGCCTGTGTTCAGAGTCTCCAAGTCAATACTTGCAGTCATAGTACAGTAGGAAATAACCAGCAATCAGTCTACATTTGGACTGTACAGTAGGAGCTTGCTGTAATCAGTCAGGATAGCTAAGCTATAAAGAATAAAAAACTGGGACCCTTTTCAAATAGTTAAGTGTGTGTCTTGGCTCATTTCTACTCCTAATGAGAGATCTACTGCAACAGTGGAGGACTGCAGGAGCAGCTGCATGGGGCTTGGCTGCTGGCTGGGGTTAAAGCACAACAATCTCTTTTGATAGGGTATCTCTCCATTCTCCCAGTTGGCACAGCTCACTGCATGCCTTTGGCCTACCCATAACTTTATGAGGACTTTTATTTTCCTATGTTTCACCTCTGGCAACTGAACGCTTGTTCCCAACCCCTCTAGCTGCTGGAGGGACACAGCCCTCATCCCCTGGTGTGCTCCAGGAGAGGAGAAGCTCGTTCAAGCAGCTCCTTTCCCATTCCCACCTCCTCAATGAGCTTCAGGCACTCAGTTAATATGCTGTCGACCATCACTTGGCAG
The DNA here is from genome assembly GCA_013186435.1 of Turdus rufiventris. Classification (NCBI taxonomy): domain Eukaryota; kingdom Metazoa; phylum Chordata; class Aves; order Passeriformes; family Turdidae; genus Turdus; species Turdus rufiventris. The sequence continues at coordinate 559,720 of PYHW01009491.1, forward strand.
TGCTGCTCTGGATTCTCTTGATTCTCTTCTGCTTTGACCTTCCTACAGGATGGTTTCACTGCCTGCTTCTGAAGCTGCGCCATCGGTGGTCGCTTGTATTTCTTGCCTTTGGATGCCAACCACTCCTCCAGCTGTTTCCTGTCCAAAGACCAAAAGATCAGTTACCACACCCCAGCAGACAATAGCATTGCAAGAGCTGGCTGGTTTTCCTCAGAATTTCCCTTTTGCCAACTTCAGCTGCTTAAAAAGAATCAGTATATCTTTCTCAGAAACACACCTGAGTTCTGGACTGGGCAAGGAAAATGCTCTCAAGCGTAAACCTTGAGGCCAAAGCAGGAGAGTGGCCACACACTCTTCTTCCACTTACTGAATCAGTGGGAGAAGAATCCAGGGTGCTATCCAACATCACGCCCAACCCCTTCTTTTTCAGGGCATCAACCAACCAACAAGCTTTCACCGATAAAAGACTTTGGACTCGGTTTTCAGCAGGATGGTGCTGGCTCAAACCCAGTCAAACCCTTTAAACTATGCTGTTTCCTGGAGACAAGACCCAGGTGGCCCAAGCTGCCACTTACTTACGGTCTGCAGCTGATGGGATCCTTGGAACGCGCCTAGCTTGCATGCCACTTGCCTTCGGCAGTTCTGGTTTAAGCTGCTCTCCCCTCAAACCATTCTCAAGTATGTGAGTTTTGGAGCTGTGCAACCAGCTGCAGGACTGGTTTGGGTGACCTGTCCCTTGGCATGCTGCTGTGTGTCCAGGAAGTACCACCCTCATGTCCTTCCTGTGCATGCCCTCTTTAACCATGGGCCTTGGCCATGGCAAAGTGACACCTGGGTTCAGGCTGGTTTCCAGGTTTGTGGTACCCTGGGGCTTGCCCAAAGTGGGAGGCTTGGTGGAAGATCTTCTAGCTGGGTGAGTTTGGCCATGGTGTTTAGGACTTCCCTCTGGAGTGCTGCCAGGTTGCCTCATCATAGAAGTTTTTCCCTGGTTTGTCCCAGAGTCTTTATGTAGCAAATTAGCAGAAGCAGGAAGGAATCCAGAGGGTTGCAATGGCTGAGTTCTGATACTTGTATTTTGAGATATGTTCTTTGATTCTGGCAGGGTTTTCCTGAATTTGTCCACAACTGGCCCTTCCTTAGGCTGCTGGTTGGTACAGTAATTTCACGAATATAAGCCGCACCATTTTGACTAAAATTTTGGTCTGAACCCAAAGTGCAGCTTATAATCAGGTGTGGCTTATATATGGACAAAGAACG
>PYHW01009491.1:567533-581402 GCA_013186435.1 Turdus rufiventris
GGCTATGGTGAGGGTCCCCAGACCGTACAGCGGACCCCAAGCGACGCCCCTGCCCTGCGCTGTCCAGCCCCCCACCCCTTCTCGCCGGACGGCGCAGCCGCATTGGGCCGGGATCGAAGGGCGTGGCAAAAGGGGTGTGGTGACGCGACGTGGTGACGCAAGGGAGGGGCGGGTCCGAGCGGGACCGGTGGTCGGGGTTGCTGTCAGAGCCGGGGCCACGAGCGGGGCATACGGACACGACGGTGGGTTCCGCGGCGGAGCCGGACGGTAGGGCCGGACCCAGCCGTGCGAGAGGGTCGGGGGCGGGGGCCGGCGCCGGGGCGGGGCGGGGGTCGCACCGGGGGCCGCGCTGGGCTGGGGGCCCGCGGTCGCGCCCCGGTGTCCTTGGCGCCGCCCGGGCGCCTGGGAGGAGGGGAGCGAGGGGGGCGGGACTGTGGCGAGACGGGCAGCGCTGCGGCCAATCGGAAGGCTCGGCTGCTCGCTGCTGTCCTATAGGCAGCGAGGGCCGCCCAGCCCGGGCGGTGGCAGCAGGCGGTGATTGGGGGGCGAGGAGCCCCCCGAGCCCCCCCGACGGGCCGCTTCGTTCCGTTTCTCGGTCGCGGAGTGCCGCCCGAGCCCACGGCGCCTCGTGGAGATGTCTGCTGGGCTCTGCTGGGTCGGCCGTGTAGCGGCCATAGAGGGTCTGCGCAGGCCCCCGCCTGCCCTGAGGCCTTTCCCTGCCGCGGGCCCAAGATGCCCGGTGCTGGATCAGCGGCGGCTGCAGCCGGTGGCTCTGGCCCCGCCGCTTTCTGGAGGGTGGAATTTGTGCTGTTTTGAACCTAGAAAGTATTCCTAAGACCCAAGTCGTTACCAAGTACCTGCCGTCTAGGCTGACGTCCCCTTCCCGGCTGCGGGTGGGTCACATTTAGCACTTTAATCTGTTTATTGGCACGGGCTGGGCCGTCATCTGTTGTGGGCATTCCTGAGGTTTGACCTTTTGGTTAGGCTGGGGACTGGCTGCCCCTCTGCATTTTCCTCAGCCGTCACTTCCAGTGTGACCTTTGCATTCCTGTGTGACCCTGATATCCCTTATCTCAGGCTTGGTTTCCTACGTCCTTGCTTCTGGTTCTCTATTTTGATCGAACTTGCAGTCATCCCAGCTCCGAGCTTGCCTTGTCTCTGTCCGGGTTTCTAGCTAACCCTTCCTGCAAGACATCCTCAAAGCTCAAAGAGCAGCTAGTTTTGCTCGTGTTGGGTCAAACTGTGGTATTAACCTCACTGTTTTCCAGAGAGGTCACTGGATGCTGCAGAGTGACAGCACCGAAACTGGACATGAAACTGGAGATGCTGCTGCTGCTTCTGTCCTAAAGCTTTTTCCCCTGCTGTATGCATGTCTGTGCTCTGGCACCTGACTCAGTTGGCTCTCTGAAATATCATGGAATCATGGAATGCTTCGAGTGGGAAGATCATCCATTTCCACCTCCCTACCATAGTCAGGGACCCATTACACTAGCCCAGGTTGCTCCAAACCCCGTCCACCCTGGCCTTGGACACTTCCAGGGATCCAGGGGCATCCACAGCTTCTCTGGGCATCCTCGCTAGGTGCCAGGGCCTCACCACTCTCACAAGGAAGAATTTCCTCCCAATATCCCATCTAACCCTACCCCCTGGCAGTGGGAAGCCAATCCCCCATGTCCTATCATTCCAAGCCCTTGTGTAAAGTCCCTCCTCAGCTCTCTTGGAGTCTTTTTGGGGACTGTGAGGGTCTCAGAGGTCTCCCTGGAACCTTCATTTCTCTAGGCTGAACATCCCTGACTTTCTCAGCCTTTCAGAAAAATAACAGTGTGCGATTTGCTGTGTAGGTGTGATGAGGGCGAACTGGGAGATCCCTCAATGCTGTAGCACTTGTGGTGCTGCACCTCCTGGCCTTTCTTGCCAGGTGTGATAGTGGGCAAGGGTGGAAACAACAAGTGTTTCTCTTTTTCCTATGAGTAAATCTGTCAAACACTTTGAATTAAGGTGACTGTGGGTCTTCCTCAGGCTCTTTGAACCAAAACCTTATGGTTTACAATCGGAAGTGTAGCCCCTGTCATGGCAGGCAGCCAAAACTACAGAATCACAGAATATGCTCAGTTGAAAGGGACCCACAAGGATCAGCAAGTCCAATTCCTGGCCCTGCACAGGACCATCCCCAAGAGTCACACCTTGTACCTGAGAGCATTGTCTAAACACTCCTTGAACTCTCAGGCTTTGTGCTTTGACTGCTTCCCTGGGGAGTTTGTTGCAGTGCCCAAACACCCTCTGGGTAAAGACCCTTTTTCTAATATCTAACCTAAGCCTCCCCTGATGCAACTCTTGGGTCCTGTTATTGGTCACTACAGGGAAGAGATCAGTGTTTGAACTAGATTCAGGAAGACAGACCTGGAAGGCTAGCTGGGAAAATGCTGGCCATGAAGGTGTGTTGTTTTTTCTAATCCCTTGTGAAATTTCATTTTAATCTGGTGAACATAGGATAACTGCTTTGACATTGGGTTGCTGCTTGTTAAACTGGTCTGGGATATGGAAACCAGCCAGCTGGGTCACCTCTAGCCTTAGGTCCTGCCTCTTCTGGAAGGAGCTAGGTGGAAAGGGCAGTTCCAAGAAGAGTTGCTCCGAGTGCCTGCACTTCCCTCAGGATAATTTCCAGTGCTTTCCTTGGGCTGTGGTGCTTGGTTGAACGTATGTAAAACCCTGTGGCTGACCCTATGGCAAACCACCATGCTAACTCCAGGCCTTCCAGTACATGCCCTACTGAAAGCTTCAAGGTGGCACCTCTCAAAAGTCCCAGACCAACTCCGGGTTGCTTTTCTGGGTTCTCTGAGCAGGGGAGAGCCCCTTTCTTGGGTCTGGACTTTTGAGGAGAAGCAGTCTTTCCTGGAACCTGCTTCTTGAGTGTTTTGCACTACTATACCCCTACTTTGCAAGGGATTTTTGCTGTAGATGGTTTCTTCCCAGCTTTATCCTGGTGCACATCACAACAAACCAAGAAGAAAACCTTGGTTGAGCAGACTGGTCAGAGAAATGGAAGCCCAGACCTACCTGGGAGGGAGAGTGATGAAAGAAGCTGAAATCAAGAGATGTGGGTGGCTTTGGTGCACAGTGGCTCATTCGTGGCTGGTGTCGGGTGCCCACCAAGCAAATTTGCTTCACATTGGTATGACAGGGGAGATGATGATGCCATGCTGCCAGGCATGGGAGAGGCAGACCGGCCATGCCAAGTGTACTAGGTGAAAACTGCATTTCCAAGCCATCAAAGACCTCACTGTGGGACAGGGTGGATGGATTAATCCAAATTAAAAACTGATCCTAAGATGGATTCTCTGTGCTCAGGGGAGGAGGAGGAGGTGGTCTCTGTTCAGTGCTCTCCTGCAGTAATTTGTAACCTCTTTTCCGTTCTCCCTCAACAGGATTGGTGTGAGGCAACAGGACAAAAATGCTTAATTTAAGGACTTGTGCAGCAAAACTGAGGCCACTGACAGCCTCACAGACTGTAAAGACAATTTTCCTACACAGACCGGCAGCACCCAGGACGTTCCAACAGCTCAGGTGCTACAGTGCACCAGTGGCTGCCGAGCCATTTCTGAGTGGGACTAGTTCAAACTATGTGGAGGAAATGTATTATGCTTGGCTGGAAAATCCCAAAAGTGTACATAAGGTAAGGATCAACCTTGCCAGGACGTCACCTTCACTTCTCTGTGTGTCTGAGCAGTGGGTGCAGGTAAGTGCCACCTCTTGAGGAGTAGTGAATTCATCTGTAGGAGCTGGATGTTTGTGGATGGTCCTTCTGCCTCACTTTGTCTAAAAGAAGCAGCAGCGATTCCCTGAGCAAGAGCCAAAAGCAGCTTTTTCTGTTCAAGCGGGACTGCCATGGGCTTGGGACACGGGCAGCATCACGGATTACAAGCGGATACAAGGAATGGCTCCTGGGAATTCACCTGTAGCAAGCTCCCAATGCTGTATTTTTTCCATCTCTGGTGGCTCATCAAGAGGGTTGATGGGAAAAAGGAGGCAAGGAGGGTATTCTCCACGTCGTGACTGCTTTTCTTCTTGTCTCAGGCATGGGTGGTGTTCTGTGTTGGGGCAGATGTAGCTAAGCTTGTCTTTGAGCTTGTGTGTATAAAGCCAGACTGCTGATCTACAGATGGGATGGGGAACAGCGTCTGGTGGCCAGAGGGATTCCCACCAGTTGCTTCTGAACTTAAAACTGGGAAAACAATTCAGCTGTTGGCAATATGTGCAGAGGTCTGTCCTGATCTGGATCCCTGAAGCTCTTCCAGCAAGGCTGAGCCCAGCAGGTGAGGGCTCAACTGGGAGGAGGCGTTCTGAAACCTGACAGCATTTTTCCCCATCCCAAACATTTCACAAGAAAAATGTTCCTCCAGTGACTAAGTCTCAGCATTACCCAGGGGATTTTTAGGACAGTTTTGAACATGTCCTGATATGGAGCAGGGATTTTCTTTATTTATGAGCCGTGTGCAGACCAGGATAGATGAGTGAATGAGCAATTAGGGGTATAAGGAATCCTGTGCCTCAGCACTCATGGCAGTTTGATTTGTTTTCAATGACACTGATCCCACCCATCTAAAATGAAGGTGCTAAAAAGTTCTTAACATAGACTTTTCATTAAAAAGTTGGCTTCATGCTTAGATAATAATAACAGTAGAATAATCCAAATTAGAGCAGAGTGGGAGAAAGAGGAGGTGAGGGCATGAGAGATAGGTGCCAGCGGGCTGCCACAGTGTTGCTTGCTCCTGTGACTGCATCCCTTGGAAGTGGGGGACACCATCCCTCTGCCCTCCATTTGACCAGCTTGGGGGCTTTGCACAGCCCACACTGCCTAGGCAACATCATAGGTGCTTCAGGGAAGGTGGCCAAACACCTGTGGCTGCAGGTGGGTGGTACTTGCATACATCTGGGGTAGGTTCAGGCTCCCTAAGCAGCAGCCCTGGAGTTTGGGTTGAGCTGGGGAACAGGACAGGGACACAGCCCTCCCCATGGATCTGTACATGAAACAGCCCTTAAAACAGACTCCTTAACTTGCCAGTGTTTGGGATTTTAAATTGGAAGGGGTTTGATGACACTGTCACACCCGAGAAAGCTGAAGGTCCTTGTCTAGGTTGATAAAGGACACAGCAATGTGCATGGTGTGAACCCATTGGTTGCTGCTTGACTGCCTGCTCTCAGCAAAGATTACCTGCCTTAAATTTGGTTCAGGCTACTCCTCCTTCTCCTGCAGCCACAAGTTCTGATGTTCATCGTCTTCTCCCTGCTGGAGCAGGAGGTATCGGCAGATCTGCGGACCATGCCAAGCAGGGTTGATGTTTTTAGAGCCCGTGGCAAGGGAAGGAGCAGGAAGCAGCCTGAGCTGGAGGTGGAAGCTGAGTGTCCCTTTTGCACGTCATAGCCTGAAGCACCCTCAGTGTCGCAGTGGATGGGAAATGTCACCCCTCTTCCCTTGCTGTGCATGCCTGACCTCCAAGCTGGAAAACTTGGACATGACAGTATGAGCCCACACCCTTCTTCAGAAGCTGAATCTGGTAGAAGGTGGTGGTTTAGTTTGGTGAGCTGGGTTGGGGCTGTTCCCAGTAGAGGACCTTGCCCTGAGCTCCACTCACAGAATTGAGCTCAGGATCCCTGTAAAGCCCTGAACTATCCTGGCATGTGGCAGGCAGCTGGTTCATCAATCTCACTTTTCCAGTGTGTGGAGGAGTGCTGGGAAAGCCAGTCCAGGCTAATGCTAATGCTAATGCAGCTGTGGGACTGTCTAAAAATGCCCTGAATCTGAGTTCTCTCAAAATGTATATCTGTGTATCTTCTATCCTGTGTGTGTCTATACAGGGTATAAAAGCAAGCAGAGCGCTCACAGAACTGCCATGGTCACAGAGAAGTCAGAGGGGAATAACCCCATGGGTTTATTACTGGTGTTACCTTTGGCGAGTGCTGGATTAAGACAAAGTTCTTTTTCCTGTTGTAAAGCAGGATAACTCTGATGGGGCTATTCAGCCTTTCCCATGGGAGATATGAGCTCCAGAGGCAACTCTGTGCTTCCCAGAAACCCATGGGATAACCCTTGGATTCTCCTGAATTCAAAACAACATCAGCAGGTTGAAAGTTGATGTTTCTATAGCACTTATCAGGGCTCTACCCTGTCCTGTGCCACCCGGGCATCATTCTGTGGAGCAATAAAGCACTCAGTGAAAGTGCTCAAGCTGACCCAGCCGGTGCCACACCTTGTTTGCAGAGTTTAAAGTGAACTTTTTCTTCCAAAACAGAAGCTAGTTGCAACTCCAAGAGGTATGAATGGCAGAAGGGAGGAGTTATAAAGGCAGCACTCCTGGCTCTGTCCCTGTCCTCATCCTCCTCACAGGTCGACAGATGCTCCTTTTCTCTTGCCTGTCTTTATTTGCCAGTATGTGAAACAACCTTAAACCACGGAGCAAAGTGGCCAGACAGGTTCCTCTCCATGCCAAGGGCACAGAGCCCATCCCTGGGTGCTTGTCCCTCCATTTACAGGAGCTGATAGCTTTGGGGGCACCCAGGAGCTCTATGAGCCTGTGGAAGGGAAGAGCAGGGATGGAGCAAAAAGCAACTCTCTCTTTTCCCACTGGAATTTCCTTTAGCTAATCAGAACAGGGTTGGGTGTTTTCTCTCTTCCCTTTCTTTTCCCCTTGGGGGAGTGATTGTTTATCAGTTAGTGTCAAAAATGTTCCAGATCTTATTTATGTTCCTTTAGTGTGACCCATTTCTAAATTTATTCACCTTGTGCAGTGATGTGATGGGACAATGGGGTGTTTGAATAAATTGGGACTGGAAATACATTCCTGGGGCATGTGATGGGTGCTTCAACTGGAGGAGCTCCAAGGGGAACAGCTGAGATGGGGCAGCTCCAAGTAAAGGGCAGATTTTCAGTCCTCTCCGCCCTATTTCCAGGGGACAAAAACTGTTTTCTGCCCCAAACAATCCCCACTTTGAGAGCACTTTTCTACTTAAACACTCTGGGGATGGCTGGGATTCACCCATCTCCAATCACCAAGGCTGTTATTTGGTGCTCTCCAAGGTGCAGGATGCAAGGTCCCAGTTGGCGGAGAGACCCTTGGGCTGAAGCCAGTGTGCAAATCCCATGGGATTTACTTGCTGTAGTTAGATCCCTGGGTCTGTGCTGGCACACAGCTGCTGTTCTGCTGTGCCCTCAGCCTTTGCCATCATTTGGTGGCACATGAGATGAGGCACAAGTGTGATGGGAGGATGTGCATTGGACTTTGGCCAGGCTATCTCCTTCACCAGATCTGTTGGTGCTTCTACAAGAAGACTGGATAACTTGGGTTTGGCCTGGGACACTTCCAGGCTTTTCAGACAGTGCTGGAAAAGTATGACAGTACACCAGGTCTGTCCATGGCTTTTTTCCAGTGTTTTGATTTGTTTTCTTAACACCTAGAAATCTGCAGAGGGAACAGGAGCAGAGGTGGCAGCTGCCTTGTTCTGAGCATGGGAGAGCTGGTATGGGAGTACCTCCCTAGTGCTGTCATTGATGTCACCAAAAGAATGGGGGAAAATTGAAGAAGAGATCGAAAAATAAAACTATTGCTGGTTGAGGGCTGAACAACACAGCTTATGCTGGGATTTAAGTCTCCGGCCATTCAGACCATGGAAAGAGAAAGAGGTGTATTTTATTACAGGGCAGAAATATTTTTCAGATAATATTGGGGTATTTAGAGAGCAGTGGCCTCCCCTGGGGAGAAGGAAATAAGCTGGAAGTCCAGGCTGGGGCTAATTGCTCAGGGCAGCAGTTCCAAGAGCAGAGCTGAGGGATGTGGTATCACTGTCCTGTCCTGGTGCCCCTGCCAAGGGCGGGGTGGCTCTGGCATTGGCCTCCTGCCAAAAGAAACAACCCAGATGGATGGGAAGTGGGATAGTGAAGTAGTTGGAATAGTGGGAGAGCTTTAGTACTCTTTTGTTCAAGGCAGGTGGGTGCCTTCAGCAGTGGCTGCGTGGAGCAGAGGTACAGGGGAGGAGGCAACTCTGTCCCTTGCTTTGGCAGTAGAGACCTGTGGATGATACAATTCCTCCAAAGCCGTCTTCCCCTTTTGTAACCTTGACTGAGGAGGTGTTGGACTGCAAGTGAAGACCCTGGTGATGTCTCTTCTTTCCTTTTTCCTAGTCATGGGACATCTTTTTTCGCAACGCCAATGCTGGAGCTGCTCCAGGCACTGCTTACCAAAGCCCCCCTCCACTGACTACCAGCCTCTCCACCCTGTCCCAAGCCCAGTCCCTGGTTCAGGCACAACCTAATGTGGATAAACTGGTGGAGGACCATCTTGCAGTGCAATCTCTCATCAGGGCATATCAGGTAAGGGGATGTGCTGAGGAGGGTCATGTCCTTTGTTGAGGGGCTTGCAGCAGCTGAGGTGGGCTGGAGTTAGTGCAAATGATGCACGTGTTTACATGAAAAGCATGCAGGGTAGGAGCTGGGCTGCCAGTTAGGAACAGGAGCAGCTGATCTCTTGGGGCAGAAGCTTAGCTGATGCTTTGCTGGACAATAGGAAGATTAAAGCTATTGTCATCCAAACAGGGTGGCAGGGAATGGGAGGTCTTCTCCACGCTGGGTAGTTTGCTGCTGTCTGGAATGCTGCTCCTGTGCCATGGGCTCCTGCCATGCTTAGCAGTGGCATGGAGCACTCATCCCGCTTCCCCCTGATGCTGACAGAGCTTCCAAGGTCCTAAAATAAAAGGTCAGGAAACATTTCCATGTGATTTGCAACCTGGAAGTGGCCCATGGAACTTATGGGCTGCAGCTCAGACCAATGCTGCCAAGTCAGCCTTCTGGGAGAAACGGGTTTGGAGCAGGAAAGAAAAATCCTCTGGCTGAGGGAAGGCTAGCAAGTATTTTGACTTTGGAGAACATTTAAATGTGTTTCTACATCTGTGTTATCTTTTTATTTTTTGTTATGCTCTGGTTTATTTTTGGGGGCTGTAATTATGCCTATGGTGAGAAGTTAATGAATCCAGATGCTGTGCAGTTGTGACCATGAGCTTCTCACCTGTACCTGCGATGAAGCACTTGTTGTGCTGTGCAGTTTTGTTCCTGCTGAAGTACAGGAAAAATCCAATGTAAAAGGCTATGAGTTAAAGCAGGAGCTGTAGCACTGGGCAAGTCCAAAGGTCTGCCCAGCTCTCTGGTTCCAAGACAGTGTCCCTGCTGTGCCTGCCACTGCAACTGCGGTAATGTCAGCATCGAGACCTGTTTGTGAGGACCTGCATGGCTGATTCCATGAGAGATGATCACCCTGCCAGCTCTCAGGCAGTCCCTGCCAGTGGAACAGGCAGACAGATGCTGAGCTTGAACGTGGAGTGACTGATGTAGTTGGAAGCAGAAGCTTGAAGTCAGAGATTTGAAAACAAAATCCGTAACCTCTTCAGCGTGACCATGTCTTCTTCAGGCTCTGAATGGCAACGCAGGAAGATGATGGCTCTTTGATGTATTTTTCTAAACTGTCCATAGTGAGAAATCTACCTCCCTCCCTGCCCTGGTGCCACAGTAGGGCTCTAGCTGCAGCCAGGTGTCCAGGTGGGGAGGTTCAGGACAGTATATGGAGGTATGAAAGAGTAGGAAGGTGAAGGAGGCCCTGCATGTGATTGGTAACCTACTTAAAACACCAGACATCAGAACAGTCTGGATTGGAAGAGTCCTTAAAACCTGTCTTGTTCTACCCTGCTGCCCCCCTGCCACAGGCAGGGACATCGACTACAGCCTTCCAAGTTGCTCCACAAGCCCCATTCAAGCTGGCCTTGAACACTGCCAGGGATGGGGCAACCACAGCTTCTCTGGGCAAATTGCCTCTTGGTGTGCCTGTGATTCTTAGGAGGAGACCATCAGTGTGAAGTTACTGCACCTGTAGAAAGGAGCTGCTCAAGTTGGACATGATGCTGATGCTGGGAAAGCATCAGGAGACCCTTAGACTCTGTCTCTGCTTTGAAGGAGCTTGCCATCCCCCCATACACCTGCCAAACCTGGTGTCAGCTAGAGCAGAGCAGTCCTGGTAGCTGCTGGCACTCTCCTAGGTGCTGTAGGTGACAATAAACCCAATCTCTCCAGGCTTCAGCTGCAGCTAGAATTGGGGTAGTTCTGCAGAAAATGTAAAGAGGGAAACTGAATGAAATTTTCTAACTTGTTGGGTTTTTTTGTTTTTTTTTTAAGGAATGTCGCCTCAATTAACTTGTTTTAATCTGTGTTATTGCTTCCAGGTCAGGGGTCACCACATTGCAAAGCTTGATCCTCTCGGCATTAGTTGTGTAAATTTTGATGATGCGCCAGTAACTGTTTCGCCAAACGTCGGTGAGAATTACTCTGCAAATTAATTCTAATGTAATTTAACTTTTTTACCCCTCCCCTCTTTTGTTTTTCTCTTCCTTTTGGTTCCTGTTCTCCTTTCCATTCCTGGTGCATTTCATAGATTCGAGGGCATCATGTAGCACAACTCGATCCACTGGGCATCTTGGATGCAGATCTGGACTCCTCCCTTCCAGCCGATATTATCACATCCACAGACAAACTGGGTGAGGGCTTTGAGAGCAGTTGGTGCTGCATTGCTTGAGCTCCCCTCTCTTTCACAGCTTCATAGGTAGATTGCTTCACAGGCCGGGGGTCTGAAGTTTCCTTAGTAATGATCACTCTAAAATTGTAGCTGCTGGCAGCAGCAGCAGTGCAGTCCTGCCACCCTCTGGCTGTCACTCCAGTACTCAGCTCATGTTTCTTCAACCATTGCTAATCAGTATTATCATTGATCTTGCTCACCCAGAAACAAAAACCCAGAAGGGCTGGAAGCGATTTTATCTTCTGGAAATGCAAAGCAGAGGGGTTTTGTGTTGGTGAGAGCTGGAGGTCTGTTCTCTCAGCTCCTCTTGCTGCCCTTGGGGACCCTCAGAGCTGGGGGTGAATGTACTGGGTTCATCTTTGCAGGGCTGAGGCTGCCCTCCTGAACTTCCAGCTTGCCCCAGCATCTGTAAATCCTTTAATTGCCCATTTTCCAAGACTGAGCTATGAGTCCCTACTGGTGATCATAACAAGGAAGCTTTGGGATGCATTCTGTCCAAGTAGAGAGGTGGAAATCCCAATGCATTTGTGTGAGAGCTGCATGAGTGTTGTACAGAAGAGTGTGTGGTGCCCAGGACTTGAAATCCTGATCTGAAAGTGCTTAAATCTCCATGTGCTTTAGAGCTGATTTCTGTACTTCGCTACCATTCTCCTAGCCAGGATGAGATCGCTGAACTCTGTCACCTCACTGGTGCTTCCTAGGGTGGTTCCCTGGCACTCGGAGTGCTCCAGAGGCATGCTCATGCTCCTAACGTAGAGTAGAGCAGCAGTGATGATTACTAACCTCGCCAATCAAGCCAGCTGATCAGAATGCACGGTGCATGTAAACCACCTTGTTTCCTTATTCATCTGCCAGCACAGGGACACCAGTCCTGGACCTGCTGGACCTTCGGATAGGATTACATGTACCAGGAGCAGTAGGGAAGGGAGTAGGTTTTGGTTGGACCAGTCGCTGGATGATGAGGAAGCTGCTTCATCCCACAGTCTGGACTCTGAAATGCTTCTCTGGAGGACCAACCCTTGGCTGAACCTCAGGAGCCATCCAGCTCCAGCTTGAACGTGTTCTATGTCTGAGATATTTTGATGGCGATGGGTAGAGAGATGATGGCTGTGAACCCATCTCTGAGGAGACACACATGCTCATAGTCAGCACTGTGAGGAGAGTAGGAAGGCTTTTTTAGGTGAACTTAAAGCCACTCACCATGGCTGGGTAGTGGAGAGGATGAGGAAAGGCTTTTCCAACTCAAGGTATTTGGCCTCTACTGTGGGCACTACAGTTCTGAAGCAGAGCAGGAGAGGAGAGCCTTGAAGCCTTATGCCTGGATGTGTATCCCTTTTGAGAGTAGAGCAGGGTCTGGATGAAACCTAGAGCAAGTCAACTGTGAGTGGTGACAGTGACAGCTGTCCCTCAGCAGGAAAGGGAGCTGGGTGTGGGGGAGCAGATTTACTATGCTGCTCAGAAAGTCACAGACTCACAGAGTGGTCTGGGTTGGAAGGGAGCTTAAGAGGTCAGCTAGTCTAAACCTGCTGCCACAGGCAGGGACACCTTCCACTAGACCAGGTTACTCTAAGCCCTGTCCAACCCATCCTTGAACATTTCCAGGGATGGGGCACACACAGCTGCCCTGGGCAGCCTGTGCTAGGGCCTCACCACCCTCACAGGGAAGAATTTCTTCCTCATGTCCAATCACTGACATGCCTTTTATCAGTGCGACCCTTGTCCCTGGTCCTGGCACTGCAGACCCTGGGAAAAAGTCTTTTGCTCCTTTCCCATAAGTGCCTTTATAGACTGAAAGATCACAACAGGATCTCCTGGAACTTCCTCTCCTCCAGGCTTGACACCCCCAGCTTTCCCAGCCTATTTCCATAGCAGAGGGGCTCCAGACCTTCAAGAATGCCCTTGGCCTCCTCCGGACTTGCTCTAGCAGGTCCACATCTCTTTTGACCTGGGAACCCCTGTGCTGGAGGCAGTACTGGTGGGGTCTCAGCTGATTGAAGCAGAGGGATAGAATGCCCCCCTCAGCCTGCTGGTCACACTTCTGATGCAGGCCAGGACATGTATGGATTTCTGAGTTGTCAGTGCATTTGGCTGGCTCATGTCCAGCTTTTTATCGACCAGGACCTCAAATTTTTTCTCTATAGAGCTGCTTTCCATCCATCCGTGGACTGGGGATTGCCCCAACCCTTGCATTTCGCGTTTTTGAACTTCATGAAGTTCACATAGTCCCTCTCTTCCAGCCTGTTCAAGTCCCTCTGGACGGCATCCTGTCACTCCAGCATGTCACTGCAACACTGGCTGGGGATGCCCATCATTCCACTGTCCGTATCATTGATGGAGTAATTAAACCCTACTGATCCCAGCAGAGACCCTTGAGAGACATTGCTCTTTACTACTCTCCACTTGTACATTAAACTCACAGGTCTGCTTCAGGGGAAGGTCATTTCAGAGGGAAAGTCCCTTCAGAGAGCTGCTGAGTCTGCTGATTCCTCAGGAGCCAAGTGTGTTCCAGCCATGTCCTGGCTGCAGAGAATGCAAAGCCCAATGTGATCCAAGAGCAAGTCCTCCCGGGCAGTGCCAGCCAACCTGCTGGGCTGGCACCAGTGTCCAGCTGTAACAACATCTGGGGGAAGCAGTCTAGGCTCCATTTTCCCTGCTTCCCCAGGGTGAGTTGCCACAAGCCAGGCAGTGTATCCCAGTGTAGCTCACTGTGGTGAGAAGCATTCAAGTGTAGCTAGTCCATAGGCATTGGCTAGAAGGAACCTCAGCATGGGATCTCTTGTGTCTGAGCAAGCCCTTAGACTTAATCTCTGTTACTCTGTGGCTTTCTTATTAAAACACCTGTCATTGTGGTACTGGTGTTGTTTTGCTTCCCAATAATCCATTAATTCAGAGGAAATAATGGGAACAAGATATAATGGTGGCAGTTGCCAGCTCATGCTGGGGTGTCTCATGGTAGAACCCCAGTCTCAGGTGGCTAGATCTTAGCAAAAGACTTCTTTTAAATCTTCCTAGAAGTATTATTTATACTGAGTAGATTTTCCCCTGGTATTCTTATTTTGAAAAACCTCATCTAGTCAATGCTAACTGTAACTGGGTGAACTTAGTTTGCAAATAGTGTTCAGGAAGCGAGGAAGCTTCGGTGCTGTGGTGGTGCAGCAGAACACAGAACTCCATCTGGGCCTAAGGTTGGGTGTTGCCTGCTTGTGGCAGAAAAAGCCAATTTCTAAGCAGATCCTGC
Source organism: Turdus rufiventris (assembly GCA_013186435.1). Lineage (NCBI taxonomy): Eukaryota > Metazoa > Chordata > Aves > Passeriformes > Turdidae > Turdus > Turdus rufiventris. The sequence goes on from PYHW01009491.1 coordinate 581,382, forward strand.
TCTTTTGTGGGGTTTTTTTTT
>PYHW01009491.1:581452-605273 GCA_013186435.1 Turdus rufiventris
TTTTTTTTTTTTTTTTTTTTTTTTTTTTTTTTTTTTTTTTTTTTTTTTTTTTTTTTTTTTTTTTTTGGTTTGGTTTGGTTTGGTTTGGTTTGGTTTGGTTTTTTTTCTTTTTTGGTCACTTTGAAAGAATATGTAGCACTTGACGGGGTGGTTAGTAACAGGAGTGGGTTTGAAACTTGGAAACAATGTTGTTTCCTCTTTCTGAACAATGAGGTCCTTGAAAGGTCAGCTTTTGTGGTGGGATCACAGTTGCCAGCAGTTTAAGTGGCAGTGCTGTGATTCAAAAGAGTTGGATGGTTAATCTCGGAAATTGATCCTTCTTCTCAATTGCCTTTTGTTTAACAACTGGTTTGGTTCTGGTTTGGAAGCTCTCTTTGGCAATCTTTTGGGGAAATGTCAGAGGGAGAAAACCTGCCTAGGGCTACTCTGAAGAGTGGTGAGGCTGGAGCTACCCAATTCCCCTTTCTCTTGTCTCTTCCATTTAAAAAAACCCAAAGTAATCTCATTTTGGTCTTCTACTGCAGCTGGTCTGCCATGGTAAGTGTATAAAACAAGGATAGGATGACTACAGGAACTCAGTATGACCCTGAAAATAGAAAGAAATAGTACTTTAGCACCCTGAAATCTATGCGGTGTGTGGAAGGCTGTGTGAGTCTAAGTGTCTGTCTTTCTCCCCGTGGAAGGCAGCTGCCTCTGCCTCATGCCAAGGGGAATTGATAGAAATCCTCCTCCAGCTCAGGAAAAGCCAGGCGAGCCCCTGCAGGGAGCTGGGCTTGAAGTGCTCCCATCTTCCTTTTCCCACTTTGGGGAAGTGTCTGATTATCCCTGCTGACCCAAAGAACAAGGGTTTTCAAGGCCTTTTTTGTAACCCAGGTGAGATTGAGGCACTTGGGTCACCTGGCCTAGCCAGGCAGGCAGCTCTGGTGCTGTGTGTTTGCCCACTGCTCCAGTGTGCTCCAGAAGAGACGGCTGTGCATGTCTGCTGTGCCGCCGTCTTCTCTGTCTTCCTTGTGAGCTGCCTGCTTGTTAACACCATAGTCCTCCTCCTCTGTGCAAAGGCAGCATCCTTACCTCTGTGGGCTGACCTTGAAATCCTTCCAGCAGCACAAGCAGAGCAAACCCTCTGAAGCAGGTGTTGGTGGGAGGCGGCTCCCAGCTCTGCAGAGGGTCCCAATCTCTGTGATGCAGCTTGACAGGATGCCTTCAGTTGTGGCAAATGAAGATGCCAGGACACCCTCTCTCCCATCGAGGTTCGAGAAGAGATCTCAAACCGTGCAGCTCAACTGCTCCCCAGTGTCTGATGCCCCCCTTCCCCTCCTGCTCATCCCTCCTCTCATCAGACTTCCCACTAAGATTTCTCTTCTACCTAGTGTGTAGTCATCCTCCATCCCTGCCCTTTTGCCTCTGATGGATTTTGACTATTTAAAATACTGTAATTTTTTTACTTGTGCTTTCCATTACTAGTTTTCACAGTTCCAGGGTTTTTTTTTTTTACTAACTTTGACTGCATCTCTCTATCTTCTCCCTTTCTGCGCCCCCTCCCTGCCCCCCCCAGACCTCGCAGTGTTCAAGGAGCGGCTGAGAGTGTTAACAGTAGGAGGTATGCAATTAATGAGCCCTTAACCCTCTTCAGTGCAGGACTCTCTTTGAATAGGTTATTCTGGGCATGAACTGAACCGGTAAAGTGGGTCCCTCACATTTCCCACCACTCCTGAGTTTTGCAACATGTTTTATTTTTAATTTAAGTCTTGATGTAGGTGTGTGGTTAGTGACACTTTGCCTTGTATAAATCCTCAGTTTGAGCCTTGCTGGCCTTTTCTATACTGTGTTTGCATGCCTGGCTTGCTAGAGTACATGTTTTGTTGTGAATATTAATTCTGCAAGGCCTCAATCTCCCTCACTGGTTCAAGGCTCCTAAAAATCCAAGCTGTCATCTCCTGGTTTTGTCGCAGGGAAAATTTGGCAGCTTGCCCCTTGTCTTCCTCCATCTGATGGTGTTGCTGCCTATAAATACCGAGTGTTGTCATGGCTGGCAGGCTGCAGCAAAGAAGAAGCAAAGATTATTACATGTCCTAAAATTCCTTGTAAAATCTGATATTCCCCAAAGTGGGCCACAGTGTCTCCAAAGCATCACAGCAGAACAAGCCAAAGCCCTATGCTGCAGGTCTGCAAGCTTCAGCAAGTTACTGAGGATTCCCTGAAACCCTTCAACAGGCAGTTTGTCTGGGATGGTCCCTGCTGCCTCTCTCTGGGATTTCTGTTTGAATGGGAAACAAAGAGAAGCCCCAGAGACATGAGGGCAAACTCTCAACTCCTGTCTGGTTCAGTGTTCCTACGCATAGCTCCAGAGCAGAGCTGCTGGGAGCTGGCTTCATTCCCTCTCCTGGGGGAATGTGGTGTGAGCAGCAGAGGGGATGAACAGCAGTAGCAGCCGGGAATGTGTCCACTACAGACTGACCAGAGTGTTCCCAGTTTCTGGACTCACCCCTCAAGCCTGCACAGGGGTGAGCCATGACCATCCCTGTCATAATGGAATCACAGACTGGCTTAGGCTGGAAGGGGTCTTTCATACTACCCAGTCCACTACACTAAATTGCTCCAAGACTGGCATTGAACACTTCCAGGGATCAGGCTGTCTACAGCTCACTGTCCATTCCTGACCAGATAGCAAGGCATAGACTTTTAAGATTAAGTTCAAGAAAGGGGCCAGCTCAGGAAGGGTTGATTTTTGCCTCCCATTCTCCTGGGGAAGGTGGGTTACACTGCTCTGCTGTGTTTAGATGGTATTCCCCATCCCCTCTCTAAAAGAACCCCCAGCTATGGTCATGGGGTGGTTTGAAGGAACCTGGGAGGAGCTTCTTTGTGTCTCTTCTGGAGCTCCTGCCCTGGGGTTAGGAAACACCTTGGGACCAGGTCTTGTTGGGAGTGTGGGAGGGATAAACAGGAGCCTGAAAGAGGTGCCAAGGCTATAGACTCCTTCAACCAAGCTCCTGCTTCAGAAGGGTCATGGGTCTCTCCAATTCCTGAACCTGCTTCTGCCTTTCTGCATTGGTTTAGCAAAGTCAGCACTGTCCCTCCTCCTCTGTGCCTCAGTTTCCCCAAAGACAATCATGAGCTTCAGTGGGTAGTGAGGCACCTCTGATGGTTTTGGAGTACAGTGGGACTTGCTGCAGCCCTAAATCCCAACCTCCAGCTCTTGAGGCCTGCTTGACCCCTTTCCAGGCCCAGCTCAGCTCCCCACAGCCCCCATACCATGAGTAGGAGCTGTCTCCAAATCATCAGCTACCAGCGCCAAAGGGAAGAGGTTTTCTGAGCAGAGCTAGGCAAAAGCTGTAATTAAAAAGTTGCTGATTGGGGTGAAGTGGTACCTGGGCAGCCAAACCCCTGAGTGGCTGCTGGCCCCCCTGCTCCCGGGCTGAGCTATTCAGGAGAGTCCGTCAGAGCCCTGTTGCCTTTTCTCTTTCTTGCTTCTCTGTCTCTCCCTCCTTGGGGTTTTGTCTGCTTGGTTGTGTCTGTTTTAACTGTTTCCTTCTCTGCGTTGACTGTCCATTTTTAATTCCCACCATGTGCCGACACCTCTGATGTGCTTGGTGACTCCTCAATTCCTGTTTCTTTTCTCTCCCCTCTGTTATGATTTGTTGTGTATTTTTGGTGTACTTGGGGCTCCAAACTCCCTGACTCACCCTGGACTTTAATTGCCCGTTTCCATGCATATACATTGCTTTGTGGTTCATTTCCTGCGGTGCTTTCCATAATAACTCACTGTTCTGTGCTTAATGTCTTTTTGTTTAATTATGGCTTGATTTTTATCCATATAAACCTCCTTCATGCTTATTTTTTTTTATGCTGCTTTTTTTGTCCCTTCCCCACCTCTCCCAAATGTACCTGGTCCCCATGTGATGGTATCCCCGTCCCTCTTCCTTCCTTCTTTCTCTTGCTTGTCCCACCCATGACAAATCCTGCAGGCTTTTATGGTCTGGATGAATCTGACCTCGACAAAGTTTTCCACTTGCCCACAACCACATTCATCGGTGGAAATGAATCGGCTCTTCCACTCCGGGAAATCATCCGTCGGCTGGAGGTGAGGAGGGCAGGGCTCTATACCAGACCTGTGTACAACCAGGGGCAGGGACAGAAAACTTGTCTTTGAAAGTCCTGGATCAACCTGCACATTATAAGATTTTCAGTTTGGGAACTGCTTCTCAGCACTCGCCCCACTCACAAGAGCCACCTCGAGTAACCTGCTCAGCTCTGATTACTTCCATCTTTCTGCTGCATTGCAGCAATACACTTGGTTTGCCCAAGGTGGAGCAAACCCCAGCCAGCTAAATTCTGTATTTTTTGAAACCTCTCCAGCTATGCTTTCCAATTTGCAGCAGCAGCTGGTGCTGGCAGAGCACAGGAGTGGGGTGGAGGCCAGTGATCCCTTCTCCAGGCACTGCAGCAGTGTTGATGTCCTGCATGAGCATCCATCAGAGGGTCTTGCTGCAGGCTTGAGACCCCTGGGGCTGGAGGCAGCTCATGCAGGCAGTTTCCCTTTCCTGCCAAATTTCATCCCCTCCTGGGCTTGGACTGATCTCAAGCAGCTCTCAGGCATGCTGCAGGCTGCTCAGTAGGTCTCTGCTGAGACTTGTTGACCTTGGAGGAAGCAAAACTGTGACAACATTTTATTTCAGCTGCAGGAATGGGCTCCTCATTGTGGGAGGAGCTTCTTCAGATTCTCCCCTGCTCTGTGATGTGAGATTTTGGACTGCTTACAGGTGATGCCACCAAGAGGGAATATCTCCTCTGAGGTGGATGTAAAGGACTTGAGGGGCTGATTGTGGGCCCGTCAGGGAAGGGGAATTAAACAGCTTGATGCTGGGTCATGTGCACAGTCCGAGCTGCCCTGCAGCATCCTGGAACATGCCTTGCCACATCCGTTTTCCTGGGAATACAACTCAGACAAGGCTCCCAAAGTAGGGCTGTTGCAGGGCTGGCACCCATGTTCCCCGCAGGATCTCCCTTCAGCTGCCAGGCATGAAGGTCAGTGTCTCTGCTGGCATAGAAGGGCTCTTTGGCTGAAAGGGTAAAGGGGGAAATTAAGAGCCCCTGGCCCTGTAATCCAGTGGGGTGCTGCAAGTGCCAGTTCTTTGGGAGTCTGAGGTGCTGTTGTCTAATGGCCCCTCATTTCCCGTTGGAGCAGATGGCATACTGCCAGCACATTGGCGTGGAGTTCATGTTCATCAATGACCTGGAGCAGTGCCAGTGGATCCGGCAGAAGTTTGAGACCCCAGGCATCATGCAGTTCACCAATGAAGAGAAGCGCACGCTGCTGGCCAGGCTGGTCCGCTCTACCAGGTACCCTGGGGGGGCTTCACCTTCTCCATATCTTCCCCTGGAGGTTTTCTGGCCAGAGTGATAGAGTCACCAGCTGAGTCACATCTTGACATCATCTGTCACCATCAGCTTAATGAGCAGGTTGACACCAGTGAACTGCCAGTCTGGCAGGCGCAGGTGCTGGCAAAAAAACCTGAAAATGTGGATAATGCTGAAAGAAAAGGTCTAAAAAAAAGGATTAAGTGCAGTATGGTGTTGGAGTGGGGGAAAATGGCCAGCTGAGCTCTGTGGGAAGACACTGAAGTGACTGTTGTGTGCTGTATGATACCAGCTTGAGCATCAGTGAGTGCTGTGGTTCCCTTGATGCGGTCCCTGTCCCTTCTCTGGTTTCTACCCTCAGCTACAGCTCTGGTATTGATCCCTCCCCCACTTTGCCTTCTAGGTTTGAGGAGTTCCTCCATCGGAAATGGTCTTCAGAGAAGCGTTTTGGTCTGGAGGGATGTGAAGTGCTGATCCCAGCCTTAAAGACCATTATTGATAAGTCAAGTGAGAAGGGAGTGGATTATGTGATCATGGGGATGCCCCACAGGTAATCTTGCCTCAAGCCATGGTGCTGCTTGGTGCGGTAGAAGGCGGGAGGATGCTACTGGGGTTTGGTACTGGAGGGCCAGTACCAAATTGATTTCTGCCATCACTTAATTGATCTTGGTTGGTGATGAACCTCAGCTGGAGAGCTCAGGCCTTGAAGACCCTCTGCTCATCCGGGTCTTTCCAGCTTCTTTGTAAATTCATCTGGAGAGGGGTGGTGGCTTGAGGTCAGAGCTGGAATCCCAGCACCTGCCCACTCTGGGGCATCTCAGCAAGTACGTAGGATGTGGTGTTGGCCAAACCATCCCTGTGCTGAGGGATCTTCAGACTCCTTATGGGGAGTCCCCGTCTCTGGGTGACCCCACAGCCCTCGCAGGAGGTGTGGGCTGTGCCAGTGGGGGCTGTAGGTCACAGTCAGCACTCGATAGGTGTCTACAGTGGCCTTGCTTTTGCAGGGGACGTCTAAATGTTCTCGCCAACGTGATCAGGAAAGAGCTGGAGCAGATCTTCTGCCAGTTCGACTCCAAGCTGGAGGCTGCTGATGAGGTGAGCTTCTTCCCTGCCTGCAGCAGGCTGCTGCTGCCTGTCCCTGAGCAGTTGCCTCAAGGGCTGTGGCTGGATTGTGCCACTGCTTCTGGTGTCACTCAGTGGCACTGGTGTTGCAAGAATTTCCACTTTGCAAGCACACCTGGGTGATGACCTCCTTTGTAGAGGTCAGTGCTGGTCTGTCTTTGCCTGTCCTGGGGTGACGTGTGCCGGTGTCTCCAACACCAGCTTGGCTGTTGGCAGCTCTCCAGGGCATGAAGCAGGCTTGGAGTGGATGCTGATAGGAGGGGGAAGGTGGACAGGAGCAGAAGTTAATTTGTGCCCCTGATCCCCGTCTGGCATTCTAAAGCAACTCTAAAAGCAGCTCTGTCACTGCAATAAACTCACACTCCAAAGCTTCAGCATCATAAGCTGGGATGATTTGGCTTTGGGGAAGCTGGGCTGGCTTGATCCTGCCATGAGCTTCAGTGGGATTTCAAGGTGAGAAAGCAGAAGCCTGGGGCTTCAAAGTACCCTGACAGGGTACCTGGCCCCATATTGGGAATGGTGCCATGGATGGCCATGCTACTGCAGTGTGTGTAGACCTCAGGCAAGTGTTACCTGTTATTGAGGGTCTTTGCCCAACCCACCAACTTGCTTCATCCCCCACTCCTTTGGCTGTATTTAGATGGGCTGGGTGGATGTCTGAAGTTGGTGGTGGTTTGTCACCTAGAACAGGCTTTCCTGGGTGCCAGTTCAGCTCCTGCAGTGAGTGCCTGCTGTGTTGTGGCAGTGCCTCCAATAAATGCCCCCCTCTTTCAGCCTTGGGGTCAGTGTTCCTCTGTCTCCTTCCATGCCCCAGAAGTCACTCATGGTCCTGGGGATGACTCTCATCTCCTCTCCACCAGGGCTCTGGTGACGTGAAGTACCACCTGGGAATGTACCACCGGCGGATTAACCGCGTTACTGACAGGAACATCACCCTTTCCTTGGTGGCAAATCCTTCTCATTTGGAAGCAGCTGATCCTGTTGTTCAAGGCAAGACTAAGGCAGAGCAGTTTTACTGCGGGGACACAGAGGGGAAGAAGGTGAGTGCTGCTCATATGTGTGAAGTGGCCTAGGCTGAATGGATTTTGGTGGAGACAGGCTGGTGGGAAAGTGAAGTAACTTGTCTGCTTTCTGCTTGATGTGCACCTTCCCCTGCTGTCACCCTGACTTTGCTCCCCCATCCTTTCCTTCTGTTTTTGGAGATAACTTTGGGAGGGGCTTGCCCACCCTAGGCTCCTATTGCTGCTTTCTTCATTTCTAAACTGACTGAGCTGGACTGTGGGCACAGCAAATGAACAACCCCTGACTAGAAGACAGGGAACCCCAAGGCAATCCAAGCACCACACCCTGAGGGGCTTGGCAGCAGGATCTCAGTGTGGCTAGAGATAATCATTCCTGGGACTGGGAAAGCTGGAGCTGGCAACAGGAGGCAGTTCTCTGCACCCCAGTGGGAAGGGGCTGTGGGGGGCTGTTTGTTGTGTGATTCTCTGCAGACCTGTCTCCAACCCCAAGAAGTGGAAAAGTGAGATCCAAAGTACTTCCCTCCCTCCTACACCCCAAGGGCTGGATATAAATAGACAGATCCCTGTCCTCACCTGGCAGGAGGTGTCCTCAGCCAGCCCTTGGGATGGTGACAAAATAATGTCAGTGGCTCTGAAGCTCCTGGGCCCACTCCTGCCCATGGGGCTTCTGGGCTGAAAGTGTGAGGGAACAGGGCTTTCTTCTCTTCTTGCCCCAGTGAGAAAAAGGCTTTGCTTCAGGATGTATATATTTGGGAATGGAACTTGCTGCCCAGCTGGGGCATACCGGCTGTTGTTTTGCTGTCTGCTCAGGGTGCCCCAAGTGTGCTGCCCTTGCTGTGGGGTGGGGCTGGTGGCCACAGTCTCTAGTATGTCAACCATGGCTGACTCCACTCCCATCCCCTGGGAAAGCATTGGATGTGTTCATGAGCTGCTCCATGCCCTTTCTGGGATGCTGCTCCTTGTGGGGAGGAGAGCTGGGCCCTTTCCTGGTGGTGCCCTGCTCACTGTCCCTGATGACCATCATGACTTCCCCTCTCCAGGTGATGTCCATCCTCCTGCATGGAGACGCTGCATTTGCAGGGCAGGGCATTGTGTACGAGACGTTTCACCTGAGTGACCTTCCCTCCTACACCACCCACGGCACTGTCCATGTTGTGGTCAACAACCAGGTGAGGAGCAAATAGCCTGTGTCTGTGGGTCCTTGGCAGAGCTGTCTCTGCAGGCTCTGGGGAATGGAGTAGCTGGAATCAGCAGCAACTGTTTCCCTGCCAGTGTTCCTGGCAGGAGCCCTAACCTGGGGTCAGCAGGGAGTACTTCTCACCCAGCTGCTCAACAGCAGCAGCTTTTGAGCCCAGTCTGGTGCAGAGGTGATACAACCTGATGCTTAGTGTGTGAGGTCTGACAGGGCTGATCCTGTCTGCCACCACAGAAACCAGAGGCGTTTCACTGGGAGCAGCCTGTCCCCACAGCTGCAGCAGGGACCAGGATGTGCCACTGTGTCCAGACACAGGAGACAGGCAGGTTGTGCATTCACAGCCCAGCTGCAGCAGCTGAGGTGCCCTTAGAGCTGTGTGGAAAGTTTCTTGGGACATCCAAGTGCAGCTGCCTCATGCCAAGCCAGCTGTGACATCAGTGTCCAAAGAAAGAGCTGCATAGCAAAGCTCTGTCCCAAATCCAATTGGTAACAGTGTGCACATCCTGTTTCCCCTCACTTGCTACAGATTGGCTTCACAACAGACCCCCGGATGGCCCGCTCCTCCCCATACCCAACTGACGTAGCACGTGTGGTCAACGCGCCCATCTTCCACGTCAATGCGGATGACCCCGAGGCTGTTGTCTATGTGTGCAATGTGGCAGCAGAATGGCGAAGCACCTTCCACAAGGACGTGGTGGTGGATTTGGTAAGGAATGTGGCAGAAGTCCCTGAAGCTGAGACTCTGCCAAGGATGTGCTTGGGTCCCTCCTGGGCTGTTCGGGACCCTTGCTCACATGATCCAGGTAGCTCCCAAGTGCTTTTGGAGTGGTACGTCACAGGCAGCTGCATTCAAAGGCTCTTTTCCTTTCCTGGCAGGTTTGTTACAGGCGCAATGGGCACAATGAGATGGATGAACCAATGTTCACGCAACCCTTGATGTACAAACAGATCCGGAAACAGAAGCCAGTGTTGCAGAAATACGCAGAGCTGCTGATTTCCCAGGGGGTGGTAAATCAGCCAGAGTATGAGGTACCATCTGTGGGGCCTGAAAGGAAAACTGCTGGTGGCATCTCCAGGGAAAACTACTTATGTGGTTCAGACCTGGATGTAAACCATATGAAGGGCCCACATGGGCCTACAGGAGCCATGTGCTTGTGCTTGTAACCTAAAGGTGGCAGAGCTGTGCTGGGGTTGGGCACGCACTGCAGACCTGGCAGCAGTGGAGTTCAGAGCCAAGGCTCATCCTTGAACTGTGCCTGCTCTGAAAAGTGCAGGAACATCTAGTTCAAGGATCACCCTGTGATCCATGGAACAGGCCATGCAGTTCTGGGCCACTGTAGCACAGGCAGCTCCCAGTGCTCAGGATTGCTGTGGCCACGGGTATCTGGGGCAGATCCCGTCCCGGTTCTGCTGCTTGGGCAGTTTGCAACACAGAGGCTTCGCCAGCCCTGCTTGCCCTGGCACCACCTTTCAGCATCAGTAGGGTTGAACACAAGATGTCAGCTCTGAGCGTAGCAGAGCTTGGGGGTACAGAGGTCCCAGCTGTGGCTGTGCTCTCTGAGGCTGAACTGCATAGCTTTGGGACTTCCCTACTGTGGGGGCCACCTTTGCCCTCCAGCACCCTTGCAAACACTGAGGTCTTCAGGCTCAACACCCTTGTTTGGAGATCCCCTGTTAATGTTGTTGTGCCTTTCAGGAGGAAATAGCCAAATACGATAAGATTTGTGAGGAGGCCCATGCCAGATCAAAGGATGAGAAGATCTTGCACATCAAGCACTGGCTGGACTCACCTTGGCCAGGTAAGGCACTAGCAGTGATCTGGAGGCTGTAGCAAAGCCCCCGGGCTCTCTAGAGCCATGGCAGGGATTTTCTAGTAGACCATCCCACAGAGGAGGTTAGTGGTGTTCTTCCTGTTCCCGGTGTCCCCAGCTTTGCTTGAGGGTGTCTGTGATCTGAGGTCTTCCCACAGGTCTGGCATGTCTCCTGCAGCATGGGGTTTCTCCTTCTCCAACAGGTTTCTTCACTTTGGATGGGCAGCCCCGGAGCATGACCTGCCCTTCCACTGGCCTCAATGAAGAGGACCTGACACACATTGGTCAAGTGGCCAGCTCAGTGCCAGTGGAGGATTTCACTATCCATGGAGGTAGGAGCTTGTGAACACCGTGCCAGGCTGGAAGTTTGTTCTGGAGACATGTGAGATAGGGCTGGGATGTGACCTGGAAGGAAGGGACATATTTGACTGCTTCAATATGTGTGGGCAGCAGGTTAAGGGTGGGGATCCTCCCCCTGTGTGCTGCATTCTTGAGACCATGCCTGGAACCCATGTCTATCTCTAGGGGCCCCAGAGCAAGCAAAACCTGGACCTGTTAGAGCAGGTCCAGAAGAGGCCTTGAAAATGATACCAGTGCTGGAGCCCCTGTGCAGGAACTCTGAGAGAGCTGGGTCTGTCTAGCCTGGAGGAAAGAAAGCTCCAGGGAGACCTTAGAGACCTTTTCGTGCCTAAAGGAGCTTCCAGAGATATTGAGAGGCACTTTGCACCAAGGCATGGACTGACAAGAGGGAATGGTTTCCCACTGCCAGAGGGCAGTATTAGATGGAAGATTCTTCCCTGTGAGGGTGGTGAGGCCCTGGCATGGGTTTCCCAGAGAAGTTGTGGTTGCCCTGGAAGTGTTCAAGGCTAGGTTGGACAGGGCTTGGAACAACTTAGTCTACTGGAAGGTGTCCCTTCTGGTGCAAGAAACCCCTATAGGGCTGGATAACCTTTAAGATTCCTTCTCAACTATGCCCTATGAGAATTTGTTCACAAGGGAGCCGTGGGTAAGGGAAGTGAACCAAGGAATAGCTCTTCTTTGGAGCTGATCCTTCCCTGCAGTCCTGATTCCTCATCCATGGTTCTTCCCTCCAGAAGAGGTGAATCCATTCCTCTGCCCATGGCCCTTGCAGTCTGTCAGTCCATGGGCTGGTTGTGGAACAAACTTAGTATCATTGGAGCTCTGTCCCATGCTGGCTGTGAACCAACTCCTGTCCTGGCAGGTCTGAGCCGTATTCTGAAAACCCGTGGGGAGATGGTGAAGAACCGGACAGTCGACTGGGCCCTGGCAGAGTACATGGCATTTGGCTCCCTGCTCAAAGAGGGCATCCACATCCGCCTGAGTGGCCAGGACGTTGAGAGGGGGACATTTAGGTAAAGCCCTGGTTTTGGAGGCTTTAAAGGCAATTCCAGCCCTTCTGGAAGGGATCCAAAGGCTGACGATGAAGTTACTCTTGTCCCTTTTCCAGCCATCGCCACCATGTCCTGCATGATCAGAATGTAGACAAGAGGACCTGTATCCCCATGAACCACCTCTGGCCCAACCAGGCTCCATACACTGTCTGCAACAGCTCCCTGTCAGAGTATGGTGTCTTGGGTAAGTGTGTTAGGTCTGTGCTCACTTCCTGGGGTGAGGCCGCTCTGGAAGGGTAACCCAACCCTCTCATTGCTGTTCCATTCCTCAGGATTTGAGCTGGGCTTTGCCATGGCCAGTCCCAATGCCCTGGTGCTTTGGGAAGCTCAGTTTGGGGATTTCCACAACACTGCTCAATGCATCATCGACCAGTTCATCTGTCCTGGGCAGGCCAAGTGGGTCAGGCAGAATGGCATTGTCCTGCTGCTTCCCCACGGCATGGAGGGCATGGTAAGGACTCCCCTGGCTCGCCCTGGAGGCAGAACCCAGATGGCAGTGGCACGGGCAGAGCACTGCTCATAACATGGCAGTGCCTGACGTTGGGCTCTCATGCTTGCCTCAGCCTGCAATGACTCTCCCTCTTCTTGGTCCCTGTAGGGTCCTGAGCACTCCTCTGCCCGCCCAGAGCGATTCCTGCAGATGTGCAACGATGATCCCGATGTCTTCCCCGTGAGTGGTGGCCCCTGTGGTGTGGTGCCTCAGCCTGGCCCTCCTGTGCCCTGGATTGGGCTGGGTGGAGTGCAGCAACAGCTGTGTGGGCTTAGCACAGTGGGAGCTGATGGCAGGAGGCATGGGATGTGTGGGTGTCATGCTGCCCAGAGGGTTTGGGAAAAGCTGGTACCCAGGCTACACGTCCATGCAACCTGGGCCTGCGGCATACTCCGAGGCAGAGGTGGCCCTAAAGGTGGCATGAGAGGGGGTTGCTGGCTTCCCCCATGACTTGACCAAGATGGAAGACATGGAGCCTCTCCCAGGTCTCTGGAGAGTGAGGGAAAGGAAGGAAGAGGGAAGGAAGGAAGGAAAGGGAGGGAGGGGAGGGAGGGCTGGGGACCACTCCTCTCCCTGCTGCTGGAACTGTGAGGCCAAGAGGTACCTTGTGTTTCATGAAATCCCCTCACCCACGCTGGCTGAGGCAGAAGCTGGATGACTTTGATGTGCGTCAGCTCTATGAGTGCAACTGGATTGTCGTGAACTGCTCCACTCCAGCCAACTTTTTCCATGTCCTCCGGCGCCAGATCCTCCTGCCCTTCCGCAAACCGGTCAGTGCCAGCAGCTCCATGCCCAGCTTGGTGCCCAGGCAGGGCACTGTGTCCCTGCTGGACTGGGATAGGGCTGGGGGCAACTTCTTCCTGCACCTCAGACATGGGCAGTTGGCCTCTGCCTGACAAAGGACCTCATTGTGCTTAGGAGTGGCTTGGCACTTGATGTGCAGCTGCTGGCTTGTGTGGGCTGCAGGGGCTTGTGACCCCTTCCCAAACTCCACGGGGAGGTCAGGGCTGTTGGAGCCAGCAGACACTGCTAATTCAGTGCAGTGTCTGCATAATACGTAACCTAATTCAGCCACTTCTAGTCAGCTCCAGCCATAGGGCAGACACATCCCTGGTAGCCCCCTCTGCCTCTTCCTCAGGGGACATCCCGATTGGGATGGTTGGTGCTGTCGGGAATAGGTGCCCAATCTGGCAGAGCACTGCAGCTGAGTGAGAAGCATATCTCTGGCAGCTGCTCCCTTGCTCAGGCAGGATGGGCAGGGGAGGGTAGGCAGTGGGTGGCTGCTCCAGCACTGGCTTGTGGTGGGGATGTTCCTGGCAGGGCTGACCACCTTGCTCTGCCTCTTATTCCCCACTCCAGCTGATAATCTTCACTCCAAAGTCGCTGCTGCGCCACCCTGAAGCCCGCTCCAGCTTCGATGACATGCTGCCAGGTACAAGTAGCACAGAGCTGCCTGTGTTCCCCCCTTCGCTGCTCCACAGGGTGAAGGGGAGGAGCCTGTGGCCCTGGGTAAAGTCTGCCTGGCAGCAGCCTTCCCATGCTGGAGAGTGGCCGAGTGAGGTCAGGGCCTTCTCCTTGGCACACAGGAGTCCCCCTTCATTAGGGCTGGGCCTGGCACCCTCAGGAGACTTGGCTCAGTGGGGCTTCCTCCATCAGCAGCCACTTGCCACTGGGATTTGGCAGCCCCAAATGGCATGTGATGGTTTGTAGTGGAAGTTGTGCCTGTACCGGGTCAGCCGACTCTGTCTGAGAGGCCTGACTCTACCTTTCAGGGTCCCAGGAGGGGCTGGCATGGGATGTGGGTGCAGTGGCTGCTGGCACAGTGCTGTGAACTGCTGTGGCTCAGGGTGCCGTTCTCCTCCTTGGCAGGCACCCACTTCCTCCGTGTCATCCCTGACAGTGGCCCTGCCGCCCAGAACCCTGAGCAGGTGAAGCGGGTGCTGTTCTGCACTGGCAAGGTGTACTATGACCTGACCCGCGAGCGCAAGGCCCGGCAGATGGAGGCCGATGTGGCCATCACCAGGGTGGAGCAGGTGAGCAGGGTCCTGCCACTCCCATGCCTTCGGGCTGAGAGTTCCCTGAGATGCTGCCCCATGTCTCCTGTGACACCACTCTGTGTTCCTCGCAGCTCTCCCCGTTCCCCTTTGACCTCCTCCTGCGGGAAGCACAGAAATACCCGGCTGCCGAGCTGGTGTGGTGCCAGGAGGAGCACAAGAACCAGGGCTACTATGACTACGTCAAACCCCGGCTTCGCACCACCATCAACCGTGCCAAGCCTGTTTGGTAAGGATGCGAGGGATGGCTGTGAGGCTGGAAGGGCGTTTGTCAGTACAGACCCTTCTCATGGCCCACGTTTTCCCTGGCAGGTATGCAGGGCGGGAGCCAGCAGCTGCCCCTGCCACCGGCAATAAGAAAACCCACCTGACAGAGCTGCAGCGGCTCCTCGACACGGCCTTCAACCTCGATGCCTTCAAGGACCTGGCCTAAGCACTGGCGCAGCACAGCATGCTCCTCTGTCTGTCTGTCCATCTCTCTGTCCTTCATTTGCCTCCCCTCCTCAACTACAGATCTTGTCAACCCCACATTGGTGCCTGGAGTCCTTGTCTGCCTCGTGCCAGTGTGGCACAGGTGCAGCCAACCCTGGGAGCATGAGGGTCTTGGGGCTGCCTGCTGCTGTGGTGGGTAAGACCCATGGCCCTCCAGACCCCTGGAACAACTGGTCCTTGGGGCTCTTCTCTGGGGGGTGTCCCATACCCCCCCAAGAGGGGCTGGTCCCCAGAACTTTTCTATGGAGGTGTCCAGTGTAATGAGTCAGATTCTTTGCAGTTCCTCAGTCTTGGACTTGCCCCTGTGCAGCCACTGCCACTTGGAGGAGGTAGATAGGGCATCTGCAGGTCCTGAGGGCCCAGGCAGGTGTGAGAGTGCTGTGCCCCATCTCAGTTTTGCCTGTCCTTGGGAAGCCCGTTTTTCCCCTCTGTATCTGCACAATCTCCTAGCTCTGAGCCCCCACAGGGACAGGGCTGGTGCTAGGTGGTGTTTCCTTCATTGGAGATCCTGAGTGGGGGTCGAGGGAGGTGATCCTCGAATAGGGTTCGTTGTTGGCATCTCCAGAGCCCACAGCGTCCTCCCATGGGAGGCCCTTGGGGGGGTGGGGGCGACGGGGGCAACCTCAGCTGGAACTCGCTCTCGGTGCCCCCAGAACTCACCGCGGCTTTTCGGTGCGACACTACTCTTTCAGCTGCAGGAGGGAGGTCGGGGGGGGAAGGGGGGGGCGGTACGCGTGCCACACCCCCGCGCGTACCCGTGGCTGTGCTGTCATCCACCGAGTCGCACGTGGTGTTACCGCACGCCGTCCATGCGGCGCGAGCGGATCCGCATCCCTGCGCGCAACCCGTTCACACGCGCGCGCACGTGCAAGGTGCCGCATGCACGCGCATCTCGCGGTCCCGCCGCTGCGGTCGCAGCGCCCGTCGCGCTACCTGCGGACTCGCGCCCCTCTGCTGCCCAGAGCCCGGGCCCTTCGGCGCTCGGCTACTCGCGCCTGGCGGGGCGGGGCCCGTACACTGATTAGTGCGCGGCCCCATTGTGCGCGGCCGCGGCCCAGCCCCGCCCCCGGCCCCGCCTCCCGCGGAGCTGCGGCCGCGCGCGGCTGAAGATCCCGCGCAGCCTCCGCGCAGCCGCGCGCGCCCCGCGCCGCCAGGGCCATCTTGGGCCGCCGCCGCGGTGAGAGCGGGAGCGCCGGGCGGGGGCACGGGCGGGGGAAGACGGGCGGGGCTGGCGGTGCTGTCGCGGGCCACCCCCCGCCGTGGTGGGGGTGGTGGGGGCGGTTGCCACGGCAATGGGGGAGCCCGGCCCCGGGGCCTGTCCCTGCGGTGCCGCCGGGGAAGGAGTAGAGGGGGCTGTCACCGCCGGCGAGGCGTGCCGGGTGCTGGTGGCTCCGTGGTGGCGGCTCCCGGGAGCCGGGGTAGGCCTACCACGGGTGATCCCCTCTCCGTGTCTTTCCTCGCGGCGACCCCGTCTCCGCCGCCCTCCCGCGGCGCCGGGAGGAACAGAAAGCGCCGGTGACCCCGCGGGCCCCCGGCGCCGGGCCCGGCTGGAAATACCCCGGGCAGCGGGGTGCAATGCCGAGCGGGGGCCCGCGTCCCTTCCCCGGGAAGTCCCCGCGGTTCCCCCCGCCCACAGGCGCGGGGGAAGCCCCCAGCGCCCGCCGCCCCAGGGAGGTCTGACGCCGCGTTGGCCGGCGCGGGGGGGCGGCCCGGAGCGGGGGTGCGCGTGCCGGCCGGCGCCCCGTGCCAGCCGCGGGCCGGACGCCAAGTCCCGGCCGCGGAGGCTGGGGGGTCGCGAAGCCTATGGGCTGTCCCCCGCCCCGGCCTCTCCGGGGGCGGCTGCCCCTCACCCACCGCTCCACTGCTTCCCGCAGCCCCAGTGACAGACGGTGCCGCCGTCCCGCAGTGCCCGCCGCGGCCTCGGAAGACCCAGCCCACACCTGCTGATGAGCTCCATGAACCCCATGAAACCCTCGCTGCCGCCTGCGCCCCACGGGTGGGCGCCGGGGCAGCGTCCCTCCATCCACCCATGCATCCGTCGCCCCCATCCATCCTTTCATCCATGCATCCATCCCCTTGTCTGTCCCTCCATTCCTTCTATTCTTCATCTCTCCATTTCCTCAATCCTTCCATCCCCCAGTCCCCTCTGTCCCTCTATCCCTCTGTCCTTCATCTTCATTAATTTGTTTTTCTTTCTAGTGATGGTTCATTTGCATACGAGGCTGTTCCTTGGCAACCAAGCACCAATCAGCCACCGGGATCCCTCTCCGTGGTAACCACTGTCTGGGGTGTCAGCAACCCCTCCCAGAGCCAGGTACCGGCATCACCCCTGCCCCAGGAACCCCCTGGACCTGGATGCCATTGCCCCTGCCTGACCCACTGTCTCCCACTGCACCCTCCAGGTTTTTGGCAGCCCCATGGGCCCTGTGGGGAGCAGCTCCAGCACTCCACTGATGCCTGGCATGGCAGGCACCAGCTCAGGCATGAGTTCACCGCCATTCCTGCCACAGCAGCCCTTCGCTGAGGGGGCACCAGGGAAGGGATATGTGCAGCCAAGCATCTATGGCCGCAACTCCTACCCCAGTGGGCCAGGCTTCACTGCCAGGTAAGGCCAGCCCTATGCTTTGTGGCCTGGCATGTGTTATGCTGCAGGGCCACTGCATGTGCCTTTCTGCTTCTCTATTCTCCAGCTACAATGGTGGCCCAAGTGGCCCCGGAGGGATGGGGCTCCCCTCACATGCCAGCCGGGCCACTGCTGATTTCACCCAGGCAGCAGCTGCTGCTGCTGTGGCTGCCGCTGCTGCCACAGCCACAGCCACAGCCACAGCAACGGTGGCAGCACTGCAGGAGAAACAGAGCCAGGAGCTGAGCCAGTATGGTGCGGTAAGAGCCTGGCTGTGGCAGAGCCGGGGCACTGACAGCCCCTCCTGCCCTGCCGTGACCCCTCTCTCTTCGTTGCTGCAGATGGGCACAGGGCAGTCTTTCAGCAGCCAGTTCCTGCCCCATGCCGGGCCCCGTGGCCCCAACAGCATGAGCCCGGCTGGCATGGCAGGTGTTGTGGCCCCCTCTGGTGTCTCCCCTGTGAGCATGAGCCCAGTGCGGGTGCCCGGGACTGGTCCCCTCTATGGTGGGCAGCGAGTGCCTCAGCACACCTATCCTGGCCCTTCCCAGAGCCAGCAGCTGCCCCGCCAGGGCCTTAAGCGGGCATACTCCAATGAGGTGAGTGCTGCATTGATGAAGGCTATGGCATGTGGTGACCCCCTTTCCCACTGGTGCTGACTCCCTGGCCCCACAGGGGTACCCCGCACAGCAGTACCTCCAGGGCGGGCAGTACACTGCAACTGGTGCCCAGTATGGCCCCAGCGCCCCCCAGTCCTCCGCTCCGTCCCCCTCATACCCTGGCCACAGGCTGCAGCAGAGCATGGGCCAGTACTTCTCCGCTTCAGGCAGTGCGGGACCCTATTACAAGGTACCACACGGGGAATGGTGGGCAAAGGGGTGGAGGTCCGGGTGTCTGCCATCCCCCGGTGCCAGCCCCTGGAGACCGTCCTCCTCCCATAGCCAGCTGACCAGTTCAATGGGCAGAGCACCAGCTTCAGCACCTACAGCCAAGCAGCCATCAATGGGGTGAGTCTGGCAGTGGGTGGGGTGGGGGCTGTGCTGGCCTGGCTGGACGCTGAGGGCACATGCTGCCTCTACAGCCGGGCCGGTCGCTGCCGGGGTACCCCAGCTCGCCACTGGCTGGGAACCCTACGCCATCCATGATGCCAGGCAGTGGCATCCCCGCCTATGCGTCCCCCGGTCAGGATGTCAAGTCAACCTTCCTGGCAGACATGAAGCCCAGCGTTGCCCCCCTGCACCCGTCCCCTTCGGGTAGGTGTCCCTGATGCAGGTGAGAGGGGCGCTTCACAGAGATCACCCCCATGCCTCATGTAGCATCGCTCCTCGCAGCTCTGTGGCCTTTGCCCCTTTAAATGGAGGGTGGGAGGGGCTTCAGAGAAGGGGGCGTAGCCTCTGCCAGTGTTCGGGGCTGATTGAGGCAGGGGTGGGAGCTTGAGTGATGGGAGGGGCTTGGTGAAGGGGTGTGGCCTCAGGGGGCTTCTCAGGAGTAGTGGTTTGATGGGAGGCTTCTGCTTTTAGGGTGGGACCGTCTGGCTTGGGAGAGCTTGGATAGGGCGTGGTTTCCTGTAGCGAGCGGGAGCAATCTTCGGTGGGATGGGCTTCCTTCATAGTGGTCAGAGTGGGGTGGCCCCCAGAGATCGAGCCATTTTGAGTGGGAGGAGCTTCCTTCGTGGGACGGCGGTTTCCGGGTGGGGGGCGGCCGCGAGGTGGAGGTTGGGCTTCCTGCAAGGTGGATCCTTGTGCAGTGGGCGGGGGCATGCCTGGGGTGTGGCTGGGGCCCGAGGGGGAAGGTGTCGGTTTCCCTGATGGCGGCGTCTCGCAGGGCCGGCCCCCGGCGAGGAGTTGCGGTTGACCTTCCCGGTGCGGGACGGCGTGGTATTGGAGCCCTTCCGCCTGCAGCACAACCTGGCTGTCAGCAACCACGTCTTCCAGCTCCGTGACTCTGTCTACAAGACTCTCATGATGAGGTGGGGGCCCTGGAGCACCTTCTGTAGTGTCACACGGTGCTGCTTAAGGGGTGCTGTATGACACCATGCGGTTTGAGGCTGTGCTGGGAAGCACAGCTGGGCACTGCATGGTGCCGTGTGGCCTGGTGTGGCTTGGCACGGCGCTATCCTGCATCACAGTGCGAAATGTGGCTTGGCACAGCTGTACTTGCCACGGTTCAGTGTGGTGTCGTGGTATTCGGCATATTGTGGCGCAGCCTGGTGATTTGGGGCATGGCTTGGCCTGACACAGCATGGTGGGATGTGGTGTGGACTGGCACAGTGCTATGCTGTGGGGTTTGTCACAATGCCATGTGACACAGTGTAACATGGAATGGCTTAGCACTGCACGGTTCTGCATGGCTTGGAGCAGCATGCTGTGGTGACACATGGTGCAGTGGCTCGCGTGCAGACACAGCCCCTGCCCACATCCTGCCTACCCCCAGGCCTGACCTGGAGCTGCAGTTCAAGTGCTACCACCATGAGGACCGGCAGATGAACACCAACTGGCCGGCCTCCGTGCAGGTGAGCGTCAACGCCACGCCACTCACCATTGAGCGTGGTGACAACAAGACCTCCCACAAGCCACTCTACCTGAAGCACGTCTGCCAGCCTGGCAGAAACACTATCCAGATCACTGTCACCGCCTGCTGCTGTGTGAGTCACCAGGAGGGTACCAGGAGAGGGAGGGTGGTGGCTGGGGCCACAGCTTAGCCTCCCATCTTTCCACAGTCCCACCTGTTCGTCCTGCAGCTGGTGCATCGGCCCTCAGTGCGCTCGGTGCTGCAGGGGCTCATCAAGAAGCGTCTGCTCCCTGCTGAGCACTGCATCACCAAAAGTGAGCAGCTGGGTCCTGGGGGTCAGGAGGATGCATTGTGGCAGGGAGGCCACAGCAGAATGGGGGTGATGGTGCACTACTGCTCAGGTGCCACCACAGTGCCACCCCATCCCAGTGTCCTGGTTTTGATCCTTGGTGCTCCTCACCCTCACCTTCCCAGTCAAGCGCAACTTCAGCAGTGGGACCATCCCGGGGACACCAGGGCCCAATGGTGAGGACGGTGTGGAGCAGACGGCCATCAAGGTGTCCCTCAAGTGCCCTATCACCTTCCGGAGGATCCAGCTTCCAGCCAGGGGTCATGACTGCCGGCACATACAGGTAGGGGTGGTGATGACAGGGTGCTGGGGATATCCCCCACCCAATATCCTACCCCCTCCATCTCAGCTGCTGCTCTCCTCCACAGTGCTTCGACCTGGAGTCATACCTGCAGCTCAACTGTGAGAGGGGGACATGGCGGTGTCCTGTCTGCAAGTGAGTGGGGGCCACAGTGGGGCCATGCCCTGTTGTCCCTGCCTGTAGGGCATGGGTGTGTGTTTCACTACCTGTGGGGGATATATTTCCTGACCTGGGAGAGGAGTAGTTCTTGCCCTAGGGGGAGGCTCCTGTCTGGTGGGGGTTTCCCTTATCTCACGCTGCCCTCACTCTGCCTGCAGTAAGACAGCCCTGCTGGAGGGGCTGGAGGTTGACCAGTACATGCTGGGCATTCTGATCTACATCCAGAAGTAAGTGCCTTCCCTTCAGCTGTCTGTCATCCATGCCTGGTCTTGTGCCACCCCTGAGGGGCTGTGCAGCCAGTGGCCCCAGCCTCAACTCCCCTGCCCTCCTGCTGCCCCCAGTTCAGAGCATGAGGAGATCACCATTGACCCGACCTGCAGCTGGAAACCTGTCCCTATCAAACCTGATGTCCACATCAAGGAGGAACCAGAGGGTCCAGCGCTGAAGCGGTGCCGGACGCTCAGTCCTGCGCACATGGTGCTGCCGAACATCATGGAGATGATCGCGGCCCTGGGGCCTGGTTCTGTGCCCTTCCCGGCATTGTCACAACCTCCAGTGGGGGCTGCCACCGACTACAGCACCCCGGGTACGGGGGGATTCATGAGGGACAGGACTGAATCCCATCCCTGTGTGTGTGTCCCTCAATTGCCCCATTTCCTCTCCCAGGTTCCAGCTTTCTGGGTCCTGGGGGCTTCCCAGAGCCTTTTGCTGCCCCTGGCGTCCCTGGCACCTCAACGCCGAGTGACTTCACACCAGGCCCCCCTTCCATTTCCTACCAGCCCAACATCCCAGGTGGCCTTCTGGCCTCTGAGAAGCCTCCTGTGCCCCCTCTGCCTGCACAGGTCAGCTGGGCTATGGGTGGGGGGATTCCCTCCAAGCCCCCATGTCTCACTGTGGGAGGGCTGGGGGGTCCCAGGGAAGGGAAGGTATCATGGCTATGCTCTTTCCCCCCACTCTCCAGCTTCCCCCACCGGGACGAATGGAGCCATCCCACCCCACAGTGCAGACGGGGCTACAAAACACTCCCTCGGGCAGCCAGCCGGCCTCCACTCTGCACTCCCGGGGCGCAGTGGCACGACAACCCCTGGGACCCTCGGCCCATTCTGCCGACCTCGTCTTCCCCCCTGTACCCAGCATGGCCGTGGCGGGTGATGGCTCGGAGGCTACCCTCGACGTGAGTACTCATGGGGGTGGACAAGGGTCCTGCTGCTGGCTCGGGACACCAGCTGCTGCAGGGGGGTGGGCAGAAGCTGCAGGGAGCCGATCATCACACACTGCTGCCCCCAGCTCCTGCCCGAGCTGACGAATCCTGACGAGCTGCTCTCCTACTTGGGCCCCCCCGACCTCCCCAGCAGCAGCAACGATGACCTCCTCTCCCTCTTCGAGAATAACTGAGCCATCCTTGCCCCGCCCCGGGGCTGGGGGGTAGCACTGTGTGCCCCTGCCCGCTGCAGAGCCGGGACCCCCCACGGCAGGGGCTTTCTCAAAGGGCTGCGATGGGACAGAGGGGCTGAGCCACCCCAGAAGCACAAGGCTGTACATAGTGTAGAAACACTACTGCTCCCCTGAGACTCCCCATATTTAAAGGCAAGTGCGTCACTGCAGGGCTGCCTGTGCCCTCCTATCAATGTGCAAATGCTGCTGCCCCTTACACTGCACGGGGCTGGTGTGGTGTGTGGAGCTCCGCTCCCACCTCCCCCGCGCCGAGTTGCCCTGTATGTCCCCGACGGCTATTAAAGGATCCTTCTGCAGGGCCACGTGTGTCCCCCCATCTTTTGTCATACCGCTGTGGAGCTGGTCCCGCAACCCCTCTCCGGGCAAGCAGGGGAGATTCTCGGTTGGCGGGAGGATCCAGCCCTGTCTCCGGGCAGAGGAGGGAGGGTATGTCCCGAGTAGCGAGGGAATTCTGCCCTATCCCCGAGCAGCGGCGGCCCGGCCGGGCAGTGAACCGGACCTCTGGTGTCAATCATTAACTGGGGCTGGCCGGGCGGTGCTGCAGTCCGACGGCGGAGCGGGTGGAAAGCGGATGTCCCCACATGGAGCGATAGGCTGCCAGGGCTGGGCCGCAGCTCCGGCAGCTCCAAGCCCCACACGCCTTGGTGCCGCCGCATCCCCGTGGCCCCACTGAACCGCCCCGCACGGCGGCCCGGCGCCGCACCCGCCTCCCCTCTGCCGGTCCCGGTCCCGCTCCCGCCCCATCTCGCCTCTCCTTGCTCTCCGCACGGCGCATGCGCGCCGCGCCCTGCCGAGCACCGAACCGCGGCCCCCGCCCCGCCCGCGCTTTTTTCCCTTCCCCCTCTTTCAAACGCGGCGCAGCCAATTGGTTGCCTGCCCTGCCACTCCGCCACTCCGTCGGCGGCCGTTGGCCAGCGCTGCGGGGGAGGCGGGCCCTCCTCGACGATATATAAGGGGCGGCGGGGCACGGGGCTCCTTCTGCTGCGCCGCGCTTGCTGCACGGACGAGAGTCTGCTGCCCTGCTCGTGTCTCGCCATGGCCAACCCCGTCGTCTTCTTCGATATTGCCGCCGGTGGCGAGCCCCTGGGTCGCGTCACCTTCGAGGTGGGCGCGAGAGGCGACCGGGGAAGGGTGGGGGCCAGCGTTGCCATTTCCTCGCCGGGCGCGCGAGGCGAGTTGGGGGGGCGGGAAATCAGCAGGAGCCGCGCGTGCGCGGGGTGGGGCGGGGGGGGCGCGTTGGTATGGCTGCGGGACTGCGGCGCCCCTGGCCCGGCGGGGCGAACAAAGGGCCTCGCAGCGTTGCGCTCGGCGAGCTGAAGAAGCGGCGGCGCGATGCCAGCCCAGGGCGCGCCATCGCCCAGGGGAGTCTGTTCGCACCTGGTGTGGTACTGCTGGCTCCCCGTTACCGCTGGCCTCCTTCACATCGTGTTTCCCGCCGCGCCTCCGCTCTGCCCCGGGGCACGCGGCAAT
>PYHW01009491.1:605294-623070 GCA_013186435.1 Turdus rufiventris
CCCCACTGCGGGTTGCGGCCGTTGCTGCTTCGCCGCCATTTTATCCCAGAGCATCGAGATGAGCCGTGTCGAACTGCCGGGCAATGCTGCCTGAGTCTGGGGATGCCGGCGGAGAGTGCTGGCAAGCCAGTCGCCGCGGGATTGTCGCTGGAAGGGCGAAGCATTTGTCACCCCGCCCGGGGCGCAGAGCATCCCTGGAACGGCTGGGCCTGCTCCGGGCGCCGCGGCTGCCGCAGATTCAGGGCCGCGCTCCCGCACGGGTGGCGCATCCAGCCCAAAATCCTCCTGGAGCGTTGGGAGGCGGCGCGCGCGCCCCACCCAGGAAGGCTTCGGGCACATTAATGTTTAATTTAATCCAGGCCAGCGGAATGAATGCTTCTCTGCCCCGCTGGTGAGACGCGCGATGCTGCAGCTGTTCATTTCGAGCTTGCAGATAACGGAGTGAGGCGGGGAGGAATCTAGAGCTGCTGAGAAGCCGCTGCACGGAGCGGGTCTCTGGGCTCCAAGCAGTGTTTAGGGGGATTTCCGCGGTCTGAAGGTGGCCTTGGGGAGTGGGGGGCAGTGGCCAGTCACCAGCTGAGATTTGACGAGTGCCTTTCCTGTCTTTACAGCTGTTTGCAGACAAGGTCCCGAAGACAGCAGGTTGGTAAAGCAGTCTTAGCTCCACTGCACCAAGCCCTAGTACTGTGCTGGACTCTTGACAAATAAAGCTGTTCTTGGTGGGGTTTTATTTCCTTTGCAGAAAATTTCCGCGCTCTGAGCACTGGTGAGAAGGGATTTGGCTACAAGGGGTCCTGCTTCCACAGAATCATTCCTGGGTTCATGTGCCAGGTGCGTGGTGCTTTTGGTGCAGTGGGTACATGGGTGGGTGAGGCAGTTTGGCACTCAGGTGGATTTTGGGGTTGGATGCTTAGGAGGGAGATTGGTTCTGCCTCTTGCCTGCACCCAGTTCCAGAGAGTTCTTCTGCACCTGTGATGTGGAAATGCTGCCTTTTTACAGGGTGGTGACTTCACACGCCACAATGGCACTGGAGGAAAATCCATTTATGGGGAGAAATTCCCAGATGAGAACTTCATCCTGAAGCACACAGGCCCTGGTATCCTGTCGATGGCCAATGCGGGCCCCAACACGAATGGCTCCCAGTTCTTCATCTGCACCGCCAAGACTGAGTGGTGAGCTGTGGGCTATGGGAGGAGAAGCTTGGGGATTTGCATCTGGGAGAGGTCTTTTCTGTTGGGGGACATTGGGGACCAATTGTGACTGGTGCTTCTCCGGCAGGTTGGATGGCAAGCATGTTGTCTTTGGCCGTGTCAAGGAGGGGATGAATGTGGTGGAGGCCATGGAGCGCTGTGGCTCCAAAGATGGCAAAACAAGCAAGAAGATCACCATCACTGACTGCGGGCAACTCTCATAAACCCTTCTCTCACCAACGAACTATTCCTTGAGCAACCCAGGCACCACACCATGCTGCAGCTCACCTGTTCCCACTTCAGTCCTGATGTACTGCTGCGTTTCTACTGGGTCACGGTTCCACTGGGCCGCAGTTACCTTCGAGTCTAAATAAAACGAGTTAAACTACATACACTGTAGCAGTCCCCTTCTGTCCCCAGCTGGGGAGGGCAGGGTTTGGCACTGGTTGGGGAGGGAAAATAAGGTGTTGAGGGGCCAGGAGGACCCCTGCCAGTGGGGGGTGGTTACACCAGGCCCCTGGTAAAATCCAGAGTGAAGAAATAAAGCTGGTCTGGGCACTGAACTGATCCATGGAGGTCCCCAGTGCTTCAGCTGGGGAAGGATTCTGTTCCTTTACCTACTGCCTTATACTTGTAAGTATGGGAGAGGCAATGACACCTACCTTGGGCTGCTTTGTGGGTCTGTTTCAACAGGTGACGGTTGGCAGAGCTGTTGTTGTAGGCTGTCCTGAGAAGATGAGGATCCCAGTTTTTCCAGTCTGCCATCTTCCTGTTAAGGCAATGTAGTTTGGAGGTGTTTCTATCATGGGTATCCCAGTGGTCCCTGTTGGGAGGATACGGGTCCCAGCTTGGGGCTGCCCAGCTCTTAAATTCCAAGTTTGCCACAGTTACAGTTGGCAATGGGGTGATGAGTGCACCCAGTTCAAGGCTGGGTGCCCAGCTCCAGGGTGATTCCAGTGCTTCCAGTTTAAAAGTGCCTGGATGGGAATAAACTGTAGGATCCTGTGGGTCTGGCCCCTTGCCTGCCTCTTTCAGCACATCTTCAGTATCTGAAGGGTGCTGAACTCCCACCCCCTCACAACCCATGTGAGGGCTCTGCCTTGGATGAACCCTGGTGTTGATGAGGTGACCCCACAGTGCTGGTGGTGCAGCCCACAGGGTCTGAAGGGCAGATGAAGCCGGCAGCAGCTTCTGCCCCATCACCCCTGGACTGCAGAGTAGAGGAGGTGTTGGGGAGGGTTTTGGTGACACGTAAGAGACAAGGCAGGGGAAGTTTTGCTACAAGGCACCAAGGTGGTATGGGGGAAACTTTTTCTGTGTTACACCAGGCGGACCTGCTCTTTCCCCTGTGGGGTCTGGTGTGCCATCCCTCCTCAGCCCCCATGCCCAGTACCTCCCTCCAGCTCCTGCCTTAGCCCTGCAGTGCTCTGAGTCCTTGGCTTCCCTTGGGGCCCAGGCACCCCTTGAGGACTTTCCACCCAGGCTGGCCTGGAGCACAGGGAAGGTTCCCTACAGCTCCCGCTCTTCATTGTCATCTTCCTCATGCTGGCAGCCTGCAGAGGGGAGGACAGCTACTTGTTGCCTCACAACACTTCTCCACACCCGGGACAGACCTCTGGCACAGCTATGCCAGTGATCCCTGGGAAGAAGGGCATATGAACGTCACAGAGCTTTGCCTCCCCAGCAGCAAGACCAAGGGTGACCTCTGGCTAATAGCAGAGTCATGGCCATTGGATCCACATTCAGCCCCAGTTCTGCTCTTGCGTTTTCTTCATGAGATGAGTAGTTCTTCTTTGGATGGAGACTATAGTTGCAGCTCTGAAGGGAAAGAATATTGAGCAGCAGCATTACATGCACAAAAACCTGAGACTGGGAGAAAGTGTTGCAACATATGCCCAGAAATTGCAGTTGCTTGGCCAAGGCCGTAGTATGGGCTTCAGCTTAAGCAGAGGTGAACACAGAGCGCTGCCTCCTCCTTAGCCTCCCTGACCTCTAATCTCACCCTCATACAGTGTGCCCAGAAACAGTATTTCATGCCCCACACACACGGCTACTGTCACTCCCAGTATCTGCATCCCCCATCCCCCACCTCATACAAGAACTGGTGAGTTCCTGGGTTTGCTGCTGTTACAATCCAGACAACTGTGCTCCTGGTCTGTGTTTATCATTCTTCCTTTATTCTGAAACTGCTAATTGCCCCCTGAAGCTGTCTAAGAGTGGGTTCTGTTTCTGCAGGGGCTGAAGGGCTCTGGGCTGGCCCTGCAGTGTACATCTGGTTGAGTTGGGCAGCTGTGGAGATCAGGTGGAAGCAGATGTGTTAGGTGCCTACCTAGGCTGGAAGGAGCCAGTTCCCTGGTGCTCTGTGGGAGATGATTTGGTTTTCCAGGCACAGGTAATGACTGTTGCTTCGTGGCCCAGCTCTTAGAGGTGCTGGGGCAAGCAGCCCAGCTGTTCAGGCACAAGGTAATGGTTGCTAGTGTCAGAATGGTTTGCACCTTTTCCATCCTATCTTGAGGAAGAAAAGGATGCCTATTGATAGCTGAGTCAGTCTGGTCCATATGGGTGGGGGCAGAACATTCCTCAGGAATACCTAATTGCCAGAACTCCCAGGACAGTTTCTCCACAGCCAATAAAAGGGAGGAAGAGAGACTGTCTTTGTGCTCCTGAACCAGGTGAGCCACTTCACCATCAATGCCCCTCTGTCTCTCCAGGCCACCACTGCCAGTGAACTGGGAAATGAGCTCCTCCATGTGGATCATGTGCATCGAGCTTTGTCTGGATCTCCGGGTAACTGTGCATCGTGAGGCTGGACACGTCTGGGGCTTTGTTCAGCCTGATGAGAATTTACAATGAGCATTGCACCCCTGATGGGTGGATTGTGACACCTGCCTTCCTCTCCCACTCCGCCTACCCTGGGACCTGGCAATATCCCCCCAGGGACTCCCAAACTCCCCTGGGACTCCACAGATCTTCCAAGATCCAACCTCCCCAAATCCATTCTGGGAACCCTCCCAAACAGCCCTGGGACCCTTCCAAATCCACTCCAGGACTCCCAATGTTCCCCAGGATGCCCCTGAATCTCCCCAGCACCCCAGGGATGCCTTGGTACCCCACAACAGTCCCTCAGGAGTCCCTCAAATCCATCTTGGGACCCTCAACATCCATCAGGACCCCCCTCCAACCCCTGTCACCCTCCCAGATCTCCCAAATCTACCCAGGGTCACCCCAAATCAGCTCTGGAAGCCCCAAATCACCCTCACCCTTCAACAACCCCTGGGACACTGCACCCCCCCCAGACCCCCCAAATCCACTTTGCACTCCCCAAATCAACCCTTGGATCCTCACAAACAACCCCTGTGACACTGCAAATTCACTCAAGGACATCCTGTCCCCTTGAATTCTCCACAGGATTCCATCCCCACTAGACACCCTCTGCTCCCTGGGACCTCTCTGGCAGCCCCCAGATGTAACCTGGAAATTTCCTCCCAGGACTCCCCTAAACACCTACCCCTCCAGACTGCCCTCTCCCCGGAACACCAAAATCCACCCTCAGAACTCCCACAGACATTCTCTGCAACCCTCCAACCAGACCCCCTAAATCAACCCTACTACACCCCAGAGTGAGTGGGAATCCCACCCTCAAGGACCCTCCAACTCCCATTAGATACCCCCAAATCCACCCCAGGATCTCCCCAGACACCCTCCTGGGGTTCCTCACTACCCTCTGGATCCCCCCCAAATCCATCCTGAGAAGCACAAACATCTACTGAGAAGTCCCTGGGACCCCCTAAACACTCCCTGGAACCCCCTGGGACCACCCCTACTCAAAGGTCTCCCCCCTCCACACTGTTCTGGCCCCACCATGTCCTTGCCCTTCCCCCACCACATGGTGGCCTTGTCCTCCTGCAGTGTCCTTCTGTGCCTCCTGATGTCCTTGTGTCCACCCATCCCCCAGAGGCCTTCCAGACTGGATGTCCCCTGTGGCCCTTCCCCTGTGGTGGCACTGTCTCCCTGTCCCATTAGATAGTCCCTAAAGGGTTGTTTCCATGTCCCCAGGGTGCCATTGGGTCCCCTTCCTGGATGTCCCCAGGGGGGTGCCCAGCAAGTCTCCATGCCCAGGATATCCCCAAGATGTCACCCCCTTGTCCCTCTACCTGGGGTATCCCCAAGGTGTCCCTGTCCCTGGGGTGTCCCCACAGTGTCCCCAGGCTGACAACCAGGGTGTTCCCATGATTCAGCATGTCCTCAAGGTCTCCCCAGGGTGATGGCCACAGACCAGGATGTCCTCATATCTTCCCATATTCTGGTGTCTCCCACAGCCCTCCTCCATGTCCCCTATGCCCCTCCATATCATTCCCACTCTTGTGCCTTCCATGACCCCCAATGTCTCCATGTCCCACATGTCCCACCATGTCACCACATCCCCCACGTCCCTCTGTGTCCCCAGCATTCCCCATGTCCCTCAGTTCCCCTACAACCCACTCTCCCACGCTCTGTCACACATGCAGGAACTCTGCTTACCCTTCACTCAGGGGGCCTCTTACCATAGGTGGGGCTCTGCTGGTGCTGCAGGAGGTGAGGGCCAGGGACTAAGGGTGGTCCAAAGGGGATCTCCTAAGGAAGTTGAAGGAGGGGGGCTGGGAGGGTTCTATGTGATTAAGGAGGCCTAGGAGGATCTCTGTGGATGATAAAGGGATGTCTTTGGGATTAAGGGAGGGGCTGAGAGGTTTGCAGAGAGGGGTTTTATGGGACCTGAGGGGGGCAGTCTATGGACTCTGTAGATGGGGGGCTAGCAGGAAGTACTATGGGGGGGGCCCTTTCTCCAGGGGGAGGTCTGTCAGGGTATTGGGGGAGGGTCACTTGATATTGGGGCCCACTCCCCACTTCTAGGGGCACAGGGGGTTTGAGCTGCCTGTGGTTGGATTTTAAAGGATCCTGTGCCCTGAGAGTGTGTTTAGGGGGTTGCTGCTCCTGGGGAATGCCATGAAGGGGTCAGGGCGTGCTGAGGGGCTTCAGAGTGCAGGTAGCGGAGAACACATACCCGTGTTCACTGCCTGCTGTATCATCTTGTTCCCCAAGGACCTGCAGTTGGCCTGACACCTGCAGGGGCTCCAGAGAGGGAGCATCTGATGGAGGACACCCCTGGTATCCCCACACCATGACCCAACCCTTGGCACCCTCCCACGGAGACCACCACCCTGGGGCAAGCCCCCTCCTGACACCTTCACATCCCTAATCTTACTGGGGACCCTGAGGGATCCCCATGTAGAGACATCCCCCACCTGGGACCCCCTTCTGCAATACCCCTCCCAAGGACCCCCACCATGGGACCCCACCTGTGGAGTCCCCAGAAACTCCCCCAGTGGTACATCGCAGGTTGGGGGTCCCCTTCCTGACTTCAGCTCCCTTAGATTATCTTGGGTCCCCATCTATAATCGTATCAGGACCCACTCACTGGAGGCACATCACCACTCAGGGAGACGTGTCTAGGACTCCCACTCTATTTGGCACCTCCCTCACTGCTGCTGAACCCCAATAAATGTCTCTGATCCTCAAATGCTGCTGCTGAAATGAAGGAAATCGGGGGCAGGCACTCGTGGAGGAAGCTCTGGGAGCACCCCCACGAGGGCTGTGGGGACTGGGCTGGAGGACACCAGGGGAGAGGATGATTTGAGGGGTGAGGCACTGCCAGGGTGGTTGCTTCTGGGGAAATTTCAGTCAGGGGCACCCGCAGAGGGCAAAGAGGGTCCCCGGGGGGAGGAATGAGTGGGTACACCTGGGAAGTTGATGGAAACAGTCCGGGGTGAACCCCATAATTGCAGGCCAGGCCTCGAAGGGAAGGAGCTTAACATGTCCCCTTTATAAGGTGGTGTTTGAGGCAGGACCTAAGGGGCCGCTTTAATAGTGCGGGGTCATTTTGGGGAGGTTAGGGATTAGGGGTTTGCTTTATGGGAGGAATCAATGCATCGGGAGGCAGGGATTCTAGGGGCAGGGCCTCCGGGTCCGTTTTCTAGAGAACGGGGGCATGCTTGCAGGGCCTGGGGGCACAGTTCTCCTTTATAAAGAAAAAGAGCCAGTGAGGGGTAAGGCTTAACGAGAGAAGGCTCTTGAAATCCCCTGTATGAGGGCCGAACCTCAAGGGGCGGAGTTTTAGGGGCCCTCTTTATTGCGGCGGGGCTCAGGGTCCGCTGTTATACTTGCGGGGCTGTGTGGGCGGGTGGCTGTCGTCGTGGTGAGGTGCGTACACACTATCTGCGAGGGGCAGGACTTAAGGGATGGGTCCCATGGGGCGTGGTTTCGGGGTTCCCCAATATAGGGGTTCTCCGGACACCCTCTGCGGGCCATGGAGGTTGAGGCGCTGCTGCTGTGGCTGCTGCTGCTGTCGCTGCTGCCGCTGTGGGCGCTGCTGCGGCGGGGCCATGGGCGCGGCCCGCGCTGCGGGGCGCTGCACCTGTTGCACCCGCAGGGGGCGCTGCACCTGAGCCGCCTGGCGCGGCACCACGGGCCCGTGCTGCGCCTGCGCCTGGGGGGCCGCGGTGAGTGGGGAGCGCCCCGGAACGGATCTGCCCTAAGCCTGCCCTGCGACCCCAGATCCCCCCCGACCTCCCTCTTCCCGGTCCTTAGGGACTGTCCGAAACCCCAACTCTGCCCTTTTCCTTCTGCCGTGGGGACCTCCACAAACTTCAGACCTCTCCTCCGACCCAGCAAACCTTTCCTGAGGCACTAATCCCCCGATGCTCCCCCCAAAATCCCACGCCAGGACTCCCCACTTGGTTTGGACCCCCCACCCCCTCTCCCAATTTTGGGGTCCCCTCCAGCCCCTCCTGTTCTTTCCAGACGTGCTGGTGCCGAGCTCAGTGGGGAGCATCCGTGAGGCGCTCGTCCGGCACTGGGGCGACTGGCTGGGGCGCCCCAGCAGTTACCTGGGTATGGGGACAGCCGGGTGGGCTATGGAGGTGGGGCGGGGCTTGGAAGGGTTCCTGTGAGGTTTGGGGAGTTGCTATGGAGTGTGTTTGGGGAAGCTATTGGGAGGATTTGAAGGGAGGCACTATGGGGTTTGCGGAGTTCTCTGTGGGGCTTTGGGAGGGTCTCTAAGGGTTTGGAGGGGGTGGGCTATGGGATGGCGAGTTCCTCTAGGGTTTGAGGGGGTCCCTGTGAGATTGAAAGGATTGTTACGGGATTTGGAGGAGGTCCCTGTTGGGCTGGGGACATGGGTACTGGGAGGGGGTGGGGGCAGTTCTGGAGAGGTGAGTTGCCTATAGAGGCTAGGGCAATCTCTGCAGGTCTCTGCCCCACCAGACACATCTTTCAACCAGGGCTCCTAGTGGGATTAGCGGGGTCCTATGGAGGAGGTGGCTATGGGGTTGAAGGAGGTAGAGGGGCCTTGCAGTACACCTCTGGTGTGATGGAAGTGGGTCCCTATAGGGGCTGGGGCGGTCCCTGACTTCCTCTGCCCAATGCCAGGGTCGCTGGTGTCACAGGGGGGCCAGGACCTGGCACTGGGAGGCCCCTGCCCTGACTGGCAGCGGCAGCGGGGAGCAGTGCGGGGGGCACTGGCACGGGCTGGGGGACGTCTTGGGCCCCTTCTTTGGCTGCAGGGCCAGGAGTTGTGTGAGGTGAGATGCTGAAACTGACTTCTACCCAAACTGATCCCCCTGCAACCCTGACACCCCTAAAACTGATCCTCCTTGCACTCCAAAACAGATCCCCACCCAATATTGACCAGTAAAACCCTGCCCCATGCACTCCAAAACTGATACCTTAAACCCCACTCTCTTCACCCAAACCATGCTGCCTACACTCAGCCCCTACTCTCTGCATCCCAAACCTGGTCCCCAAACCCTGCACTCACACCACACTCCCCGTCCCTCAAAACTGACCCACCTAAACCTTACCCTCTGCACCTCAAAAGGGCATTATCTCTGTGAGTCCACAAAACTCCCGTTGGAGCTCCCCACTTCCCTCCTGTGACCCCCTAAACCACCCTTAGGCTCCGCTTTTATTTCCCCCAGGGCTCCCCCTAACCTCTTCTTTCCCCCAGGAGCTGCGTTCCCATGGGGAGGCCCCCCTGGACCCCTCTGAGATTTTCACCTTCCATACCTGCAGCACCATCGCACGCCTCCTCTTTGGGGACCTGGTGGGGATTTGGGGGGCCCCAGGATGGAGACAGGGGTTTGGGGGAGGGCCCAGGGATTTTAGGGGGGGACCCAGGAGTTTGTGGAGGGGACATCCAGCTGTTTGGGGGGACTGAGCAATTTGCAGCTGGGTGGCAGGGGTTTAGGGGCACACAGGAGTTTGAGGGGACCCAAGTGTCTGGAATTGTGTTGGGGGTGTTCCAGGGAATCCAGAGAGAACTTGAGTACTGGGCAGTACACAGGTGTGTCCTCTTCCAGGTGCCCCCTCCGGGGGAGCTCCGGGCCTTCTCCCGCTGCTTGGGGGAGCTGCTGCAGGTTTGGGGGCACAGCAGTGTACAGGTGCTTGACCTGCTGCCCCTGCTGCGGGTAAGTCTGGCAGGTCCTATGGGTGGCCTGTGGCCTTTTTGCTGCATGAAGGACTATGAAGCCCAGGGCTATAGAGCCTATGGGGTCAATGTCGGGGGACTATGGGCCCTTTGGCAGGGTATAGGGCCCTGGGAAGGGATGTGAGTCTCAGGGGGCTTATGTGGCTCGTGGGAGGGATATGGGACTTCTGGGGTTATATGGGGTTGGGAGAGGCCCAACCTATGGGACTGGAGAAGGGTATGGGGGGCTGGCAGGGAGCCTATAGGGTCCACAGGAGGCTTGGGTGGTCTCTATAGCACTGGGAAGAGACTGTATAATCTTAGGAGGGGAATTACAGGGTCTCTGTGGGGCTGGACAGGGGTTACAGGGTCTATATGGTGTTTGGGAGCTCTGTGGAGGGGCAGTTGTGGAGCTCTATAGGGCTAGGGTGGTCTGTATGGGGTAAGGTGTCTCTATGGAGTTGAGGGTGCCTGCAGGACATTGGAGGGGTCTATATGAGCAAGGAGGACACCTAGAGGGTGGATATGACCCAGGGGAGCAGCCATAGGCTTTCTCTGGGGCTCAGGAGACTTTTCAGGAGAGATGCAGCATCTCTGGGGGAGGGGGTATCTCTCTGAGGTCAAGGGTTCCTTGGGGGTTGGGGGTCCCTGTGGAGTCCCTATGCCCAGGTCTTGCCCAACCCGGGATTGCGGAAGCTGCTGCGGCTTGTCCAGCACCGTGACGCCTTTGTGGAGGCCCAGATCCGGCGGCACCAGGTGGGGAGGCACAGGGGGAAGCCAGGGGTCAGGAGCGGTCTGGTGGGAACAGAGGGTCAGGGGAGACCCATGGGTTTGGAAAATACCTGGGAGTCTGGAAGGACCCAGGTTCTGGATGGAAACCAGGCGTTTGGGGGGCTGCCCAGGGGCTTGGGGGGACCCAGATATATTGGGGGAAACAGAGGTTTGGGGGGACCCAAGGGGATGGGAGGACCCAGGGATCTGGGGAGGGAAGTGGGGTTGGGGAGATGTAATGGTTGGGGGAGGAACCAGGGGTTTGGGTGGACTTGGGGATTTGGAAGGGACGCTCATGTTTGGGGGCAGCTGGGGATCAGGAGAACCCCCCCAACATGTGTAATCCCTTTGCCAGGTGTGCCCCTCCCCTCCTGTGGACACAGTTTTGGGGGTGCTGCTGGGACGTAATTCTGGGGCACGGGGGGACCCCTTGAGCCCCCCCCGGCTGCACATGGCATTGGTCGACTTGTTCATTGGGGGCACTGAGACCACAGCAGCTGCTCTGGGCTGGGCTGTGGCCTTCTTGCTGCACCGCCCTGAGGTGAAATGCATGTCCCTCCATGTCTTCCATGCAGCACCAGAGGTTCCTGTGTGTTCCCAGAGGTCCCATGTCCCCACCCACATCCTGTATATATTATATATGTCCCTCATGTTCCCTTTTCCATAAGATTCCTGCTGCTATGCCCCCAGATAATGTGTGTCCCCTGAACAGTCCCAAGGCTCCATGTATGTCCCTGGGGGTCCCATATCCCCACCTATGTCCTACATGTCCCCCATGTCCTCCTCCCCATGGCTGACACCATGCCCTTGCACCACCCTGAGGTGCCACATGCATGTCAGAGCCGTGTCCAAGTCCCCATGCATGTTCCTGGAAGGGACTCACGTCCCCACATACGTTCCCCAGGAGGGTCCCATGTCCTCCACCCATGTCCCATGCATACCCTGTGACCACTAATGCCCCCCCACCCTGTCCTGTGGTGCCACCTGGATGTCACAGACTTATCAGAGCTGTGTCTGTGTCCTCACATGGCTCCTTGGTTTGGGGTTTCCATGGAGAGGTGACTGCGGGTCTGGGGATAGAGGGTCTCAAGAGACAGGTCTGGGGGCTTAGGGCTGTCCCCAGGGAGGAGGGAGGACCAGGTTTGTCAGGGGGTGTTGGGCAGGTTTGAGGGTTTGGAGGGATCTGGGGGTTCAAGGGGGTCCTCTAGGGACATGGCCTGGTTTGGGGGTAGTTTGGGGTCCCAGGGGCAGGTTTCTGAGTTTGGGAGGGTCTGGGGTTCTGGGGAGTTCCTCTGTCATCCCACTGTCACTGTGCGTCCCCTGGGATGGACCCCCTCCCCCAACACCCCATGACAGACATGGCACACCTGTGCTCCACCTGTGCAGCTGCAGGCACGGCTGCGGACGGAGCTGCAGGGGGCACAGGGACCCCCTGGGCCAGGGGACATGGGGCGCCTGCCCCTTCTTCAGGCCACCGTCAGCGAGACCCTGCGGCTGCGGCCCCCTGCACCCCTGGCGCTGCCCCACTGTGCCCTGCGCCACACCAGGTACCAGGACAGACCAGGACAGGCCAGTGTGGGGGAGGGATGCTGGGAGGAGCCGCTGTGAACCAGTCTGGGTCAGGGAGAGCTGAGACGAACCACTGCAGGCCAGTAAGGGACCACTTGGTATCATCAGTAGGGTCCAGGAGAATCCAGCAGAGCCCATTAGATCCCAGTGAGTCCCGCTAAGACCCTCAGGTCCCAGTGTGGCCCCAGTAAGACCCCAATATACCAGTAGGTGTCAGTAAATCTCAGGAGGGCCCAGTAGAAGTAGGGCTGCAGTCCATCCCAGTAGACCAGTACAGCCCAGTAAGTCCCTGTAGGACCCAGCAGGCCTCAACAGACCCCAGTAAATCCCAGTAAGACTCATTACGTCCCAGGTATGGCCCCAGTATGTCCCACTAGGCCCCAACAGTTCCTGGAATTAACCCAGTAGACCCTAACAAACACCCAGTAGATCCTAGGAGACCCCACAATAGCCCCAGTAGGCCCCAGCAGGAGTTCCCAATATATCCCAGTAACTCCCAGTGTGGCCCCACTAAACCCCAGTAGACATCCACTAGCCTCCAGAAAAGCTCACTATGGCTCCAGCAGTTCCCAGTGAGCCCCAGTAGACCTCTGCATGCACCCAGTAGATACCAGAGTTCCAGTATGACCCCAGCAAGTCTCCAGCAGATCCCAGTATGGCCCCAGTAGACACCAATCAACACCCAGTAGCTTACAGCAGATCCCAGTATGCTGCTAGCAGATCCCACCCAGTATGCCAATCCCAGTAGACTCCCAATAAACTCTAGTAGGTCCCAGTGTGGCTCCAGTAGATTCCAGTACAGCATCAGTAAACTCCAAGAGGCACCCAATAGATCCCAGAGAGCCCCAGTATGGCCCCAGTAGACTCTAATGGACATCTAGTAAGTCCCAGTAGTACCTACAAGATCCCAGTATGGACCCCATCACACAGACAGACATCCAGTAACACCCAGAGAGCTCCTGTATGGCCTCAGTAGGTCCCAGTAGTGACCCATGTAGTTTTCAGTAGTTGCCAGCAGAACTCAATCCATCTCAGTGCCCCTTGTCCCCTTCCAGTCTTGGGGGGCTCCCTGTGGTGGCTGGCACTGTCCTGGTCCCCAACCTGCTGGCAGCCCAACAGGACCCCGACATCTGGCAGCACCCAGAGGTCTTCCTGCCCGGTATGTGGGTACTTCTGCACTCTGAGGGTTCCCTCCCGAACTCCTGGGGTCTCCTCAAACATCAAACGGTTCCCCCAACCACGGGCTTTCTCCTGACTCCTGGGTATCCGGGGAACACCTTGGTGTCATGAGTGCTACCCCCCCACCTGAGTCACTCCAAACCCACACCCCTTCCCCCAAACCTGTGGTTCTCCCCACCATCCCCACTGTACCCCCCATATATCTGGGTATCCCCCAAAACCTGTGGATCCCTTTGTTCCTCCCCTCTATTTCCCTCCCAAAACCCTGAGAGCCCCCTCAAGGTCCCTCCAAGCCCCTGGGTCAACCCGAGCCCCCATATCTCCCTTCTTAACCCCGGGGTCCAATCTGGGGAGCCCCCAGGGTCCCTCCAAACTTGTGGGTCCCCGCGTCGCCCTGGCTCCCCCCGAAAGCCTTTGGACCCCCCCGAAAGCCTTTGGACCCCCCCGAAAGCCTTTGGCTCTCCCGTCCCCGTGGAGTCCCCTCCAACCTGACCCGTCGCCCCCAGAGCGGTTCCTGGCCCCGGGCGCCCCCTCGCGGTCGCTGCTGCCGTTCGGCTGCGGGGCGCGATCCTGCCCGGGGGAGGGGCTGGCGCGGGCCGAGCTCTTCGTGTTCCTGGGGCTGATCTTGTGGGAATTTCGTCTGGAGCCGGGCCCGGGGGGGCTGCCGGGGCTCAGCGGGTCACCGGGCACGGTGCTGCGCTGCCCCCCCTTTCGCCTGCGCATGGTGCCCTGCCATCCCCCAGGCTCACCTTGACCCTGGCCTGACTCCACCTTTATTACTTTTCCTGAACACTCTGTGACTCACCTGACTTTTTCTGACCCTTCCTGAATACACCTGTTTTCACCTGATTCTATGTGACAGTGCCTGGACCTGGCTGACTTTGACCCTCAGACTGACCCCACCTGACCTAGGCCTCACCCCTGCCAGCCCTATGCCTCACCTTGACACTGGCTATGACCCCAGCTGTGACCCTACCAAACCCCTTCTAACCCTAAGCATGCTATTCCTACTCCCATGTGGAATACTAATTAAATTGGACCATTAACTAATTAGACAACTAATTAGTTAATTTGATAATTAGTTAATTTGACAATTACCTAATTAGCCAATTTTGCGCCGCACCTATCACTCATCCTAAGACCACCTATCACACAAACACCACTCTGATGCCTTGCCTGGCAAATGCTGGCTTCTCCCCTCACACCACCCCCTCTCCTGCCCTCCTCATGTGTCCCCGCAGCGTGCCACACCTGATCCCGCCCCAGGTGGTGTCGTTGTGTTGTTAAGGTGTCTCACTCTACACCCTGTCCCCAGTCCTGCCCTGGGTGCATCATCAGAATGATGTGCCAGATGGCGGAACAATGTGATGACCAGATGATGTAAATGGGACAGCCATTTTGTGTGCTGGTAGAAGCCACTTATGGGCGAGTCACCATCTTTGGTAAAGCACTCTGTGAAGACCCAACAATTTACAGGTCTTTTCAGATGGCCAAATGCAATTCCAACACCAATCCCATGTGTTCAGCCCAGTTTCCCATGGTGCCTCTTTGTGTGGGGGCACAGGTGCTGAGGTCAGTGGAACTGGGGGTGCACGAGAGCCTTGTGGTTGGCACTAGGGAGCTAGCTCCATCCCGGAGGCCGCCATATTTGTCCCGTAACACATGATTTTCTGGGAGCCACTGTCTTTGTCCTGTATCACATGACATTCTAGATACCGCCATGGTTTTAGTGATTTAGGGATTCTACATAGACTGTATATGGCCCCTAATTAGTACTGCAAAGTAAACTAATCAATAATTGACAGGGTTAGCATTACGGCTTTTTATTGGGACACTTGATCCCGTGACTTTTGCCATCCAGCTCCATCTACAGGTACTCAAAGGGGGCCACTACCTTTCCAGCTGCCATGTTTGTTGTAGCCGTCTGTCTTGGCCCCTGGTTCCCATTTGCAGTTTTGCTCCCTCCCTGGGGCAACCCCTGTGTTTGATCCCCAGCATTCCCCCGAAAAATCAACATGTGCTAGCTCTTGGGAAGAAAGAAACCTTCTGGCAGACAAAACCAGAGCAGTGGAGTCACCATGAGCGCTCCTTAGCAAAGCCTGATGTATTTAGAGCAGAGGCACTGCAGAGGTCAGTGAGCCGCTAACAAAAATCTCTGCCTGCCCTCGACAGCCAGCTCAGGAGAGCTCCCCAGAGACAGAGAAACTTCAGCTGCCTTTGTCTCTGGAGGATCTGCTCAGGCACAGAGTGCTGGGGTCTTTCCAGCTGGGAATGCTGCGGCGTCCTGGGAGCCGTAGGCTCGACACTGCTGGCAGCAGCACTCCTCCTGATATGCCACTTGCTCCAGAGAACGATTCATTGCCAACAGGCATGTCGCATTTTGGGGCTACGCGAGTGGGGTGAGGAATACAACAATAAGTTCCTCCGTGTAATGGAGAAGGAAAAAGCCCTTTATTGAAAGAAACACTACACTTTTTATACAATGGTTGATGGAGCGAGGATAGACATGATCCGATTGGTTTGAGGGAGGCAACACCTTTTGAAAACATGCTTTTATGAAAAACATCATGTCTCCAGCAGGTGTTTAATCACTGTTATCCTTTCTTGTCCTTGAGAATCCTGGGAACAGGCTGCTTTCTTGATTCTCAGCAGTATCCTAAACAGCATGGGCTGAGCTCCTGCTCATACTTCCAGGCTCCTGGCTTCCAGGCTTTCTCTGACCACGTGCATCTTCAGCCATGAGCCGGTTCCACTGATCCCTGAGGTGGGGCGGGGCTGTGACGGCACAAAGGGGCTGAGTGCTGGCGTGAGGCGGGGCTGTGATGTCCTGGCCACAGCACTGTGACATCACCGCGTGCTGCTATATAAGCTGGGCCAGCAGCCGCAGCTGCCAGTGCAGTCGTGATGGGATGCGCCGGAGCCATGAGTGACGGTGATGTCCCAATGATTGCACTTGTCCTGCTGCTGGCCACCGTGGCTGTCTACTGGGCCCTTGGCCACTGGCAACCACGGAGGCGGCAGAAACGGACACTGAAGTGCAGCAAGCACCCCGCGGTTTGGCCCAGAGGCTCCCAGAGGAAGGCAGGAGCCCCTGTGGCTCCCGGGTCCTCCAGGCCTCGGGCCAACCCTCGCAAGCGGCCACGTGCTCCCGCGAACCCCCTGGGCAGCCCCTGCAGCTGCAACCCCTTGGTGACCGTGGCCCAGGAGCTGCAGGATCTGATGCTGCTGCTCTGGGATCGCAATGGGGCACGTGTGCCGCTCTACTCGGGGATGTGGCAGGCCTTGTGGAGGGAACTGCAGGAGCTGGTGAAGCGAGGCCACCTGGGCCGCTGTGGCTCGTCTGGCTCCACAGGAGGCTCCCATCCCCTTGAGAGGCCTCAGTCCACCACAGCGAGGGCCTCAGCCCTTGCAAGGATGGCACAGCAGCAGAGACCCACCATCCATGCAGGGGCCTCAGGCTGTCAGAGACCCTCCATCCTGCCAGCAGCCTCTGCTCTCTCTGACAGCCTCCATCCCTTGCAGAGGCTCGGGGAGACCTGTCAGCCGGTGGAAGGTGCAGAGCCCCTGGACAGGTCTCCCAGCTCCCTTGGACTCATGGGCACAACCCTGACCGTTGATGTGGCCAGGGAAAGCCCAGAAGTCCAAATGGGAGCCCAGCCTGAGCCAGGGGAGCCTTCTCAGGAGCTGCTGGCGGAGCAGCAAGTGTCCTGGAGCCAGCAGTTGCCGGCCCACAGCTGCCAGGACGCTATGCTGGGTGTGGCAGCTGGCCACAGCCCAAGCCTGGAGGTGGAGATGACCCTCGAGACACCAAGGGAGTTCCTCCATCTTCAGGAAGCTGCCCCAAGAGAGCCCTCCAGCACCACAAAGGGCTCTCTAATAGCAGGTGAGATCTTCCCAGGAGCTGTTGCAGGCTCTCCCGGGGCTCTTGAGGGTCATCCCCAGGCCAGGCCAGGGCCCCTGAAAGCAGCCTTGTCTCCAGCTGCTTCAAAAACCCCTGTCTGCTTTGCAGCTGCTCCTGGGATCTCCCTGGGTGAAGCCTCAGGCTGTAGCCCCGGCCATCCATAGCAGCAGAGTGCAGCCCAAGACGCCGGGGACAGTGATGGTGCTGCTCTGCTCCGCTGCTCAGTGGTTCCTGCAGCCAACTCTGGGTGCTGCCCTGCCCCAGCTGTGCCACCGGCCAGCCCGACAGCTGCCAGGTGGTGGTCGCTGCCTGGCACACAGCAGGAAGCAGGTGAGAGCAAGGTGGCCCGCAGTGGCCCGGTCCGCCTGACTGGTGGGCACTTGGGAGGGGGGCCCTGGACTCAAGGCTGATGGCTGGCTCTTGGCCGCAGGGCCAAAGAAGCAGCTGCAGGAGCTGTACCAGCTGGGCCTGCAGCTGGGCAGCGGCGGCTTCGGCCGGTTGGTTGTGTTTGGTTTTCCATGCATGTGACTCACTGTCAGTGTTTCTCATACAGGGGGAGTGTTCCTCCCAGTGTTTTCCACTCAAAGCCAGCAATTGTGGTATAAAGGAATAATAATCTCAACAGGTGGTTCAGGTTTTCTTTTGCATTTGGCTGTGGGGTTTTT
>PYHW01009492.1:12067-30124 GCA_013186435.1 Turdus rufiventris
GAGGGGGTTGAGGGATTTTTTTAGTTTTTTAAATTTTATTTATAGGGTTTGGGAAAGATTTAAAGGATTTTTAGGATTTTGTGATCATTAGGGATTTTTTTAGGATTTTTAGGGATTTTTTAAAGGATTTTTTTAAGCGATTTGTTGCGCTTTTTTTCGGGGGGTTTGGTGGCCCATTCTGAGGGCTTTTGTGAGGGGATTTGAGGGACTTTTAAGGTGTTTTTTAGGAATTAGACGGTTTGTAAAATACTGAAAGGATTTTTAAGGATTTGAGGGTTGTTAGGGATTTCTTTAGGATTTTTAAGAATTTTTTTTAGGATTTTTTGGGGGGTTTTTAGGGGGTTTTGGAGGCCGATTCTGAGGGGGTTTGAGGGAGATTTGAGGGACTTTTTAACATTTTTTTAGGATTTGTGGGGTTTGTGAAAGATTTAAAGGATTTTTTCAAATTTGGGGTTTTTAGGGATTTTTAAAGGATTTTTAGGGATTATTTTAGGATTTTTTGAGGTTTTTTGTGTTTTAGGGGGGGTTTGGAGGCCGATTCTGAGGGAGATTTGAGGGATTTTTTGTAGGAATTTTAAATTTTATTTATATGGTATGGGAAAGATTTAAAGTATTTTTAGGATTTTTAGAGAATTTTTTTAGGGTTTTTTTTTTTTTTTTTTTTAAAGGGATTTTTTTAGGGATTTTTAAGTGATTTTTTGGGGATTTTTTTGAATTTTTTGGGGGGTTTTTATAGGAGTTTAAAAGGATTCTTATGGAATTGTCAGGGATTTTTAGGAGATTTTCAAAGGAATTTTTTAGAATTTTTAAAGGATATTTACAGAATTCTTTCAGGGATTTTTAAGGAATTCTTTAGGATTTTTTAGGGGTTTTTAAGGGATTTTTGGGGGTTTTTTTAGGATTTTTTTTTATTTTTTAGGGAATTATTTGGGATTTCTAGGAGATTTTTAAAGGATTTTTTAGGGATATTTGGGGGTTTTTAAAGGAGTTTTTAGGGATTTTTTAGGATTTTTA
The DNA here is from genome assembly GCA_013186435.1 of Turdus rufiventris. Taxonomy (NCBI): domain Eukaryota; kingdom Metazoa; phylum Chordata; class Aves; order Passeriformes; family Turdidae; genus Turdus; species Turdus rufiventris. The sequence continues at coordinate 13,082 of PYHW01009492.1, forward strand.
GGGAATTTTAAAAGGAATTTTTTTAGGATTTTTTGGGGGGTTTTTGGGGGTTTTTAGGGGGGTTTGAGGGAAATTTGAGGGATTTTTAAAGAAATTTTTAAGGATTTATGGGGTTTGTAAAAGATTTAAAAATTAAAGAAAAAATTTCTTAACAAATTCCCCAAAAATTCCCCAAAATTCCCCAATAATTATGGAAAAATTCTTGAAAAATTTCAAAAAAATTCTCCCCAAAAAATCAGAAAAAAATTTCAAAAAAATCCCCCAAATTAAAAACAAATCAGAAAAAATTGCAAATAAATCTAAAAAAAAACCTTAATTTTTTTAAATAAAAAAAAGTTCTTTAAAACTTCCCCAAAACTTCCCCAAAAATTCTAAAAATATTCCTCAAAAATTCCCCCCAGAAATAAAAAAATTCCCCAAAAAATCAGAAAAAATTCCCAAAAAATTGCCCAAAAATTCCAGAAAAATCAGAAAAAAAGCTCAAAAAATTCCTCAAAAATTATTGAAAAATTAAAAAATCTTTACAATTCCCCAAAAATTCCCTAAGAATTCTGAAGAAATTCTTTTAAAATTCTGAAAAATTTCTCAAAAATTCCCCCCAAAAAAATCAGAAAAAATTCTAAAAAATTCCCAAAATATTCCCACAAAATCATAAAAAATCTAAAAATTCCTTAACAATTCTTGAAAATTCCATAAAAATTAAAAAAAAATTCTCCAAAAATTCCCAAAAAATTCTTTAAAAAATTTTAAAAATCTCAAAAAATCTGAAAAAACCCCCCAAAATTCCCAAAAAATCAGAAAAAATAGCAAAAAAATCCCTAAAAATTCCCCAAAAATTCCCAACAATCCCCCCAAAATTCCTAAAAAAGTCCCAATTTTGTTTCACTTTAGGGAAGGAGCCTTGAACACTTCCCAGTCTGGGATTTCCATTGGGAATTTGGAACCTGAAACTCCCAACATCCCCAAAAAATCCTTAAATAATCTTCAAAAATTAAAAAATAATTCCTTTAAAATTCCCCAACAATTCTGAAAAAAAACCCAAAAAATTTCCCCAAAAATCAGAAAAAATTCCCCCACAAATCAAGTAAAATAAAAATACCCCAAGAAAAATTCACAAAAAAATTTCAAAAAAAATTCAAAAACATTCCTCAAAAATCAGAAAAAAATTCACCAAAAATAAAAAAATCCCAAAAATACAGAAAAAAATTCTCTAAAAATTCCCCAAAAATTATTTAAAAATTCCATTAAAATTAAAAAAATTCTCAAAACATTCCCAAAAAATCAGAAAAAATTTCACCAAAAATAAAAAAAATCCTAAAAAATCAGAAAAAAATTCCTCAAAAAATTCCTTAAAATTATTTTAAAATTCCATAAAAATTAAAAAAATTTTCTCTAAAAATTCCCTCAAAAATCCCAAAAAATTCTTAAATCAGAAAAAAGTGACAAAAATTCCCAAAAAATCAGAAAAAATTCTCTAAAAATTCCTTTAAATTCTTGAAAAAATTCAGAAAAATTATAAAAAATTCTCCAAAAATTCCCGCAAAATTTAAAAAAAATCTGAAAAATCAGAAAAAAAATCCCATAAAAATAAAAAGAAATTCTGAAAAAATCAGAAAAAATTTCCTTAAAAATCCCAAAATATTCTTCAAAAATCAGAAAAATTCTCTAAAAATTTCTTTAAATTTTTTCTAAAATTCCATTAATATTAAAAAAATCTCTGAAAATTCCCAAGAAACTCCCAAAAATTTCCCAAGAAGATCAGAAAAAATTCCCCAAAAATCACAAAAATTCTCAGAAAACTAGAAAAAATTCACAAAAAAATCCCCCAAAATCACAAAAATTCTCAGAAAACTAGAAAAAATTCACAAAAAAATCCCCCAAAAATCCCATAAAATTGGGAAAAAAATCCTAAAAAATCCCCAAAAATTCAGAAGAAAATCAGAAAAAATTCTCAAAAAATTCCTTTAAAATAAATTTTAAAAAAATCCTGAAAATTTTCCTAAATATTCCCATTTTGTTTCACTTCAGGGAACGAGCCTTGAACACTTCCCAGCCTGAGATTTCCATTGGGAATTTGGAACCTGCGGCTCCCTACGAATTCCGAGTCGTCGCCTCCAATGATTTTGGAGTGGGGAAATCCTCAGAAACTTTGAGGATTTCCACCAGGAAGGAGAGTGAGTAGTTCCAAAAGTTGGGAATATTGGGGAATTTGGGAAAAAATTCCCAAAAAAAGGGGGAAAAATGAGAATTTTGGGATTTTTATGGAATTTTTTTGGTTTTTTTGTGGAATTCTTTAGGGTTTTTAAAGATTTTTTAAAATTTTTTGGGGGATTTTTCAGAGGAATTTTTTGGGATTATTTGGGACTTTTTTAATTTTTCAAGATTTTTGGGAGATTTTATTTGGAATTTTTTGTAATGTTTGGGATTTTTTAATTTTTTTCTGAATTTTTTTGAATTTAAAAAAGTTTTTGGAGATATTTTGGGAAGTTTTAGGAATTTTTTGTGAAATTTTTTTGAATTTTTAAAAAATTTTTTCAGGATTTTTTGGAAATTTTTGGGGATTTTTTGGGACGTTTTTTGAATGTTTTGGAATTAAAAAAAATTTTGGGGGATTTTTTTTATTTTTCGTGAAATATATTTGGGGGATTTTTAAAGAATTTTTGGGGGGGTATTTTTTGAAATTTTTTGGGATTTTTAGGGGATTTTTTTTGCAATTTTTGGGAAAGGAGAGTGAGTAGTTCCAAAAGTTGGGAATATTGGGGAATTTGGGAAAAAAATCCCAAAAAAGGGGGGAAAATGAGAATTTTGGGATTTTTAGGATTTTTAAAGATTTTTTTGGGATTTTTTTTTATTTTCTTGGAAAATTTTGGGGATTTTTTTGGAGCTTTTTTTTTAAAGTTTTGGAATTTTAAAAAAAAATTTGGGGGATTTTTTTTCTGGAAAATTTTTTTGGGATTGTTTGGGAATTTTTGCGAATTTTTTGGGGAAATTTTTTGCATTTTTTGGGGGATTTTTTTTTTCCTGGGTAATTTTTGGAAATTTTGGGAGGATGTTTGGGGGGGGGGAATTTAAATTTTTTTGGAATTTTTTGAGTTTTTGGGGGAATTTTTGGGAATTCTTTGTGGTTTTTGGGGGAATATTTTTTTAATTTTTTTTTTCTTTTTAATTTTTGGGGATTTTTTTGGGGGGGATTTTTTTATTTTTGGGAGGATTTTTTTGAGGGGAATTTTTTTGGGATTTTTTTTTTTTTAATTTTTTGGGAATTCTTTTGGGGAATTTTTAAAACCTACTGGGGATATTTTTGTATTTTTTCTGAAAAATATTTGGATTTTTAAAAATTATTTTGGGAATTTTTGGGAATTCCCTCAAAAATCAGTTAGAAATTCCCAAAAAATTCTCAAAAAATTACCAAAAAAATTCCAAAACATCTCCAGATTTCAAAAAAGTTCCAAAATATTCCTCAAAATTCCCAGAAAATTCCAAAAAAATTCTAAAAACATTAACAAAAAAATCTCCAAAAATTTCCTAAACTTCCCAACAATTTCTCAAAAAATTCACAAAAAATTCCCCAAAAAAATCCTAAAAAATTCCAAAAAATTAACAAAAAATTCTCAAAAAATCACAGGAAAAGACCCCAAAAATTTCCAAAAAAAATCCCGAAGAAATTTCAAAAAATTCCCCAAAAATTCCTCAAATTTCTAAAATATCCCTAAAAACTAAAATTCAAAAAAATCTTGTACAAATTCCAAAAAATCTCCTAAAAATTCCCCAAAAAATTCCCCAAAAAGTCCCCAAAAAATCTCCAAACATTCCTTTAAAATTCCACAAAAATTCCCCAATATTTCTCAAAAATTCTAAAAAAAATTCCCAAAAAATTCTCAAAAATTTCCAAACAATTCCTCACAAAATTCCCCCCAAAAATTCCAGAATATTCTAAAAAAATTCCCAAAAATCTCCAAAAAAATCCCAAAAAACTCCCAAAAATCCCAAAAAATTCCTTAAAAGCTCCACAAAAATTCCCTCAACCTTAAATTTTCCTTTCCCTTTTCCTCCCCAGTACAAATCCCCGGCCCAGTTGAAAATTTCCGCGCCGTCGCTGTGTCCCCGACCTCCATCCAGGTTTTTTGGGATCCCCCAGCGTTTGCTGAGGTTCCCATCCAAGGATTTCGACTTTTCTGGAGGGAGGCAGAGGCTGCAAGAGAGCAGGTGAGTCCTCAAAGTTCAGAAAAAAAGGTGGGAAAAGTCAGAAAAAATCACAATAAAATCAGGGAAAAAAATTTTAAAAAACAGAAAAAAAATGAGCCAAAAATCAGAATAAAATCAGAAAAAGGAGAAAAAAGTCAGAATAAAATGAGAAAAAAATCAGAAAAAAAATCAAGAAAAAATCAGAATAAAATGGAAAAAAATCAGGAAAAAAACTGGTAATAAAATGTGAAAAAAAAACCAGAAAAAACCAAGAAAAAGTCAGAAAAAATCAGAAAAAATCCAAGAAATCACAGAAAAATGGGGAAAAAACCAGTTAAAAAATCAGAAAAAAATCAGAATTTGAAAATTCACATTTTATTTTGATGGAATTGGATTTTTTCAGAGCATGGATGTGGATGGGAGCCCATACAGGTTGGAGGGGCTGAGGAAGTTTCTGGAATATCAGCTGAGGATTTTGGCTTTTAACTGGTACGGACCTGGGGTTTCCACTGAGGAGGTGCTGGTGAGAACCTTGGCTGATGGTGAGAAAATTAGATTTATTAATGGAGAAAGAGGGGGGAAAATGGGGAAAAATGGGGGGAAATGGGGGAAAAATTGAGAAAAAAGGGAATTAAATGGGGAAAAATGAGAGAAAAAATGGAGGAAAAATTGGATAAAATTGGTAAAATATTGGGGAGAAATGGGGGGAAAATGGGGAAAAATGGGAAATAAATGGGGAAATAAATGGGGGAAAAATGAGGAAAAATTGGATGAAAATGGGGAAAAACCGGGGGAAAAACCGGGGGAAAATGGGGGAAAAAATGTGTAAAAAGTTCAGAAAAAATGCGAAAAAAATGGGGAAAAAATTGAGATAAAATCTGGGGAAAATGGGGAACATTTTGGGAAAAAAATGGGGGAAAATATAGGAAAAAAAGAGAGAGAAACATTGAATTTTTTTCCTGATTTTTTTCTCATTTATTTCCCATTTTTTCCTCAAATTTTTCTCATTTTTTTGCAATTTTTTTTTCCTTTTCTTTTCTATAAAAACCCCAAAATTCTTTTAAAATTTGATTCTTTTTTTTATTTCCCAGTTCCCAGCTCTGCTCCCAGGAATGTTTCATTGGAGGTGGTGAATTCCAGGGTAAGGGAATCCAAAATTTCTTTTTTTTTTCTTTTAAATCCCAAATTTTGGTATTTTTTAATTCTAAATTTTATTTTTTTAACCCCAAATTTTATTCCATTAAATCCCAAATTTTATTCCTTTAAATCTCAAATTTTATTTTTTAAAAAAACCCAAATTTTATTCCTTTAATCCCAAATTTCGTTTCTTTAAATCCCAAATGTTGTTATTTAAAATTCCCAAAATAATTCCCCAAAACTTCCCAAAACAGCAGAAATAAAATTGCAAAACAATCCCAAAAATACCCAAAAAATCCTTTAAAAATTCCCCAAAAAAATCCCAAAAATTTCTCAAAAATTCTCCAAAAACAGTAAAAAAATCCCCAAAAAATCCCCATAATTTTCCCCAAAAACACAAAAAAATTACAAAAAAGGCCCCCAAAAATAAAAAAATTGAAAAATATCCCAAAAATCACAAAATATTGGAAAAAACTTGCAAAAAAATCCCTAGAAATTCCTTAAAAATTTCTAAAAAATTCCCCAAAAATAAAAAACAATTTCTCAAAATATCAGGAAAAAATTGCTTAAAAAATAAAAAAACCCCCAAAAAATCCTTAAAAATTCCCAAAAAAATCCCCAAAAAAATCCCAAAATTCCTCAAAAAATCCCCAAAAATCAGAAAAAAATTACAAAAAAATCACCAAAAATTCTGAAAAAGTTCCCAAAAATTCCAAAAAAATCCCTCAAATTTTTCCCCCCGCCAAAAAAAATTCCCCCAAAACTCCCAAAAAATTGCAAAAAGATCCTGAAATCCCCCAAAATTTTCAAAAAAATTCCTAACAATTAAAAAAATCCCAAAAGAATATTAAAAAGTCAGAAAAAAAATTGTGAAAAAATCTCCAAAAAGTACCCAAAATTTCCTGTAAAATTCCCCCAAAATTTCCCCAAATTTTCCCCAAACCCCCCCAGAATATCAGAGAAAAAGTGCAGAAAAATCCCCAAAAATCCTTAAAAATGAAAAAAAATTCACAAAAAACCAGAAAAAAATTGCAAAAATAATCCCAAACATTCTAAAAAAAAAACCAAACCAAAAAAAATCCCAAAAATTTCCACAAAAAATATTAAAAAACCCCACAAAAATAAAACAAAATTGCAAACAAATTCCAAAAAATTTCTAAAAAATTCTCCAAAAATAAAAAAAAAATCCCCCCCAAAAAATCCGCAAAAATTCAGCAAAAGCTCCCCAAAAATTCCAAAAAATTCCCCAAAATACCCCAAATTTTTCCCCAAAAATCCGAAAAAATTCCCCAAAAATTCCAATAAAATTGCCAAAATAATCCCAAAAATTTCCCAAAATTTCCCAAAATAATTTAAAAAAAATTCCTAAAAAATACTAGAAAAATCAGAAAAAATTGCAAAAAAATCTCAAAAACACAAAAAAACTCCCAAAAAATCCCCAAAATTCCCCAATTTTTCCCCAAAAATTCCTCAAAAGTTCCTGAAAAATTCCAGAAAAAACTCCCCCAAAAATGTCAAAACATCAGAGAAAAATTGCAAAAAAATCTCAAAAATTACCCCAACATCAAAAAAATTCCCAAAAAATCCCAAATAATTGCCCAAAGAATTCCCAAAAAATTGCCAAAATATCCCCAAAAATCAGAAGAAAATGGAACTCACCAAAAATTAGCAAAAAATTCCTTAAAACTTCCCAAAAAATCACAAAAAAATTCTGAAAAAATCATAAAAAATCCCCCAAAAATGCAAAAAAATCCCAAAAGATACCCCAACAATTCTTTAAAGTTTCCTCAACATTCCAGAACAATTCCCAAAAAATCAGAAAAAAGTTGAAAAAATTTCATTAAAATTATTTTAAAAATTCTAAAAAAATAAAAAAAATTTTAAAAACCCCCAAAATGTACAAAAAATCCCAAAAATTTCTTTAAAAAATCCTAAAATTTCCCAAAAACCCTCAAAATTCCTTTAAAATCCTTAAAAATTAAAAAAAAAATCCCAAAAAATTCTGACAAAAATCAGAAAAAATAGGAAAAAAATCCAAAAAATCCCCAAAAATCCCATAAAATCCCCAAAACTCCCGCAAATTTTGCCCTAAAAATCCCCAAAAATTAATTAAAATTCCCAAAAAAACTCCCAAAAAACTCCCAAAAATCAGAAAAAAGTTGAAAGAATTTTCCTAAAAATTCCTTTAAAAAGTCTAAGAAATTCCAAGAAAATTAACTAAAATTTCCCAAAAAACTCAAAAATTTCTTATCAATTTCCCAAAAAAAATCCAAAAAAATCCTGAAAAAATTAGAAAAAATTGCAAAAGAATCCCAAAATATCCCCAAAAAATAAAAAAAACTTCCCAAAACTCCCCCAATTTTTCCCATAATTCCAAAAAAATTCCAAAAAATCATAAAAATAGGAAAAAAAATTTCTAAAAATTCCTTTAAAAATTCTAAGAATTTCAAAAAAATTCCTAAAAATTCCCCCGAAATTCCCTTAAAAATTACCAAAAATGCCCCAAAAAACTCCCCAAAAATTGTCAAAAAATCAGAAAAAATAGAAAAAACCCTTAATAATTCCCCCTAATACTCCTCAAAAATTCCCCAAAAAATTAGAAAAAAGTTGAAAAAATTTTCTTAAAAATTGCTTTTAAAAATCTTAGAATTCTTAAAAAATTCTAAGAATTTCAAAAAAATTCCTAAAAATTCCCCCAAAATTCCCAAAAATTCCCCAAAGAATACCCAAAAAATTGCAAAAATATCCCCAAAAATCAGAAAAAAATGGAAAAAAACCCACCAAAAGTTGCCAAAAAATTCTTTAAAAGTTCCAAAAAAATTCCTAACATATTTAAAAAAAACCCCTAAAAATTCATTTTAAAATTCTCCAAAAATGAGAAAAAATTGCAAAAAACTTGCAAGATATTTCCATAAAATACCCCAAAACCAAAAAAAGTCAGAGAAAAATCCTAAAAAATTTCCCCAAAAACCCCCAAAAATTCCCAAAAAATCAAAAAAGGGCCAAAAAATTCCCAGAAATTAAAAAAAAAATTTTAAAAATCCCAAAAATTCCTCATAAAAATCCCAAAAATCTCAAAAAATTCCCCAAAAATTCCCCAAAAAAATTCTCAAAAAATCAGAAAAAATAGAAAAAAACCTCAAAAATTCCCCCTAATACTCCTCAAAAATTCCCCAACAAATTAGAAAAAAGTTGAAAGAATTTTCTTAAAAATTGCTTTTAAAAATCTAAAAAATTTAAAAAAATTCCCCAAAAAATTAGAACCAGAAAAAAGTTGTAAAAGTTTTCCTAAAAATTCCTTTAAAAAATCCTTTAAAATTTAAAAAATTCCCAAAATTTCCTTAAAATCCCCAAAAATTTTTTTAAAATGCCTCAAAAAAAATCTTAAAATTTCCTAAAAAATTATTTAAAAATCTGAAAAAAATAGAAAGAAATCCCAAAATTTCCCAAAAAAAATCCAAAAATATTACTTATAAAAGTAAAAAAAATCACCAAATAAACCCTTAAAAATTCTGAAAAAAATCAGAAAAAATTGAAAACAATTTTTAAAATCTCAATTTCCAAACAATACTGAAAATTCCTCTAAGTTTTTCCCAGAAATTCCCCAAAAGTCAGAAGAAAGTTGAAAAAATCCAAAAAAATTCCCCAAGAATTCTTAAAAATTACCAGAAACTCCCCAAAAAACCGACCAATAATGCTCCGAAAAATCAGAAAAAAATCTCCAAAATTTCCCCCCAAAATCCCCCCAAAAAATAAAAAAATCCCAAAAAATTCCCCCAAAAAATCAGAAAAAAGTTGAAAAAATTCCTAAAAATTCCTTTTAAATTTCTAAGAAATTCCAGAAAAATCCCAAAAAATTCTCAAAAAATTTCCAAAATTTTCCCAAAACTCCCCCAAATTGTTTCCAAATATTCTCCCAAAAATCCCAAAAAATCCCCAAAATTGGAAAAAAAATCCCCAAAATCAGAAAAAAATTGGAAAAAAATTCCTAAAAATTTTTTAAAAATCCCCAAAAAATCTTAAAAACATCCCAAAAGTTCCTTAAAAATTCCCCAATTAACTCCCCAAAAAAGTCCCAAAAAATCCCAAAAAGTTAGAAAAAAGTTGAAAAATTATTTCCTAAAAATTCTTTTAAAAATTCTAAAAAAATTTCAAAAAATGAAATAAAATCCCTTAAAAGTTTTTAAAAAATCAGAAAAAAATCGAAAAAAATCTCCAAAAATTCCCAAAAACCCCCCAAACTCCCTCAAAATTTTTCCAAAAATTCCCAAAAAAATCCCTAAAAATTCCCTTTTTTTCCAGAGCATCAAAGTTTCCTGGCTGCCACCCCCTCCTGCGAGCCAGAACGGATTTTTGACCGGTTACAAAATCCGCCAGCGGAAAAGGTCGTGGCGTGGTGAAACGGAAACGTTGGAACCCAACAACCTCTGGTACCTGTTCACAGGTGAGAGAAAAATTATTAAAAATTTTGGGGAAAAAGTGGAAAATAGAGGAGAAAAATTCCAGCATTGAGGGGGAAAAGTTGTCAGTTAGGATTGAAATTTCCCAAAATTTTGGGTGAAAATTCCCAAAATTTGTAGCAAAAAAAAATCCCAGAATTTGAGGAAAAAAATCCCAAATTTGAGGCAAAAAAATTCTCAAAAATTGAGGGGGAAATTCCCAGAATTTGAGGGAAAAATTCTCAAAATTTAAAGTGAAAATTCCCAAAATTTCAAGATGAAAATTACCAAAATTTTAAGGTGAAAATTCCCAAAATTTGGATTAAAAATTCCCAAATGTGTAGCAAAAAAATTCCTAGAATTTGAGGAAAAATTCCCAAAATTTGAAGTGAAAATTTCCAAAATTTAGAGAAAAAAAATCCTCAAATTTGAGGTTAAAATTCCCCAAATTTAGGGTGGAAATTTGCAAACAAGATCCGTAAAAATTCCTTAGAAACTCCCAAAAAATTTAAAAAAATAATTCCAAAATACCAGAAAAAAATGCAAAAATTTCCCTTAAAATTCCTTTAAACTTTCTAAAAAAATCTCTCAAAATCCCCCCAGAAATTATAAAAAAATTAGAAAAAATTTGCAAAAGAAATTCCAAAAAATAAAAAAGAATTCACTATGAACTCCCAAAGAAATTTTAAAAATTGACAAGAACTTTCCCAAAAAATTGCAACAAACCCCCATAACTTTTTAAAACAGTTTTAAAAAACTCCTAAAAATTGCCCAAAAATCTCAAAAAATTGCAAAAAATCCCAATAAATCCCCAAAAAATTCTGAAAAAATCAGGAAAAATTGCAAAAAGACCCCCAAAAATCCCAAAAAAATATTTAAAAATTCAAAAAAAATTCCCCCCCAAACTGAAAAAAATTCCCAAAAATATAAAAAAAAATTTGCAAAATAATCTCCAAAATTCCCAAAAATCCCCCCAAAAATCCCAATAAATTCCGAGGAAATTCCCAAATCTCTCCCCTATTTTTCCTTAATTATTAAATTATCACTAATTAATTTTTTAATAATTTGTGTAGCAGGCCTTGAACAGGCAGCCATTACAGCTTTATTCCCAATTTTTTCCCTATTTTAAATCAGAAAAAAATGGTAAAAAAATTCCCCAAAAAAAAAAATCACCAAGAAAATCTCAAAAAATCAGAAAAAAATTGCAAAAAAGTCCCCAAAAATTCCCTAAAAATTCCTTACATATTAAAAAAAACACCAAAAATCCCGAGAAATGATCAAAATTCCAAACAAAAACCTCAAAAAAACAGAAAAAATTGGAAAAAAATCCCAAAAAATTCCCCAAAAAATTCTTTAAAAATCCCCCAAAATTTTTAAAAATTCCTTAAAAATCTATAGAAAGTCAAAAATAAAATCCAAAAAAATCAGAAAAAAATTACAAGATACTTTCCAAAAAATCCCCCCAAAAATTCCGAAAATATCGGAAAGAAAAGTTTTAAAAATCCCTAAAAATCCCCAAAAAATCCAAAAGAAATAAAAAAAATTACCAAAAAGTCCCAAAAAATCCCTAAAAATCCCCCTTATAAATTTAAAAAAAAATTTAACCCCCCCAAAAAATCAAAAATATAATTTAAAAATTCAAAAAGAAATCCTAAAATGTTTTTTAAAAATCAGAAAAAAGTCCTAAAAAAACTCCCAAAATATCAGATACAAAAATGAAAAAAATCCCTAAAAATTCCCCAAAAAACCAACCAACCAAAAAAAAATCCAAAAAAAAATCCCCCAAAAATTCCTTAAAATCTTTAAAAATCCCCAAAAAGTTCCCAATAAATTCCCAAATCTCACCCCTATGTTTCCTTAATTAATAAATCATAACTAATTAATTTTTTGTTAATTTGTGTTCCAGACCTGGAGTGGGGCAGCCATTACTACTTTATTCCCAATTTTTCCCCATTTTATCCCAATTTTTTCCCCATTTTTTTTACATTTTTCCAACTTTTTTTACACCAAAAATCCCCCAAAAAAGTATCACAAAATCAGAACAATAATGGTAAATAAAATCCCTAAAAATTCCCCAAAGATCAGAAAAAAATTGCAAAAAAAACCCCTAAAAAATTCCTTACAAATTTTTAAAAACCCAAAAAAGTAAAGAAAAATCCCTGAAAATCACAAAAAAATCACAAAAAATCACAAAAAATCACAAAAAATTTAACAAAAATCTCAACAATTCTTTAAAAATTAAAAAAAATCCCAACATTTTCCTAAGATATCAGGAAAAAATTGCAAAAATTCCCAAAAAATTCCCAAAAAACACCCCAAGAAATCCAAAAACATTAAAAAAAAAATCCAAAAATATCAGAAAAAATATTGCAAATAAAATCCCCAAAAATCCCCAAAAAATTCTCAAAAAAATCAGAAAAAAAATCCCCAAAATTTCCTTTAATATTTCTAAAGAATTCCCTAAAAAATAAAAAAATAATTCTCAAAAAATGAGAAAAAAGTTGCAAAAAAATCCCGAAAAAATCCCCAGAAATTCCCAATAAATTCCCAAATCTCACCCCTATTTTTCTGTAATTAATAAATGATAACTAAATATTTTTTTTTTAAAGTTTGTGTTGCAGACGTGGAGCAGGGCAGCCATTACAGTTTTATTCCAAATTTTCCCGCATTTTATCCCAATTAATTCCCCTTTTTTTTTCCATTTTCCACCATTTTTCCTCAATTTATTCCAAAATTTTCCCAATTTTTTCCCAGTTTCCCCCCAGATTTTCTCCAATTTTTTCCCTTTTTTCACCCTTTTTTCCCCTAATTTCCCCCCATTTTCCCCCATAGTTTGTCCAATTTTTTTCCTTTTTAGCCCCATTTTTTCTCATGTTTTTCCTAATTTATTCCCATTTTTCCCCCAGTTTTTCCCCCATTTGAGGCAAAAACACAAAAAACCAAATACATACATTATAAATAATTTAATAAATAAACAAGTATCCAACAATAATAATGATTAATAATTGATAATTAATTTTTTAATTATATATAATAAAATTATTTTGTGTTGCAGACCTGGAGCAGGGCAGCCATTACAGCTTTATTCCCAATTTTTCCCCCATTTTTTTCCATTTTTCCACCATTTTTACCCCAAAAAACCCCTAAAAATCTGAAAAAAATTGCTAAAAAATCCCCCAAAACTCCCGAAAGATCAGAAAAAAATTGCAAAACAAATCCCAAAAAATCAGAAAAAAATTGCAAAAAAATCCTCAAAAAATTCGTTAAAAATTTCAGAAAAAAACCTAAAAAGTAAAAAAAAAAAATCCCTAAAAACATCACCAAAGAATCATCAAAAAATCAGAAAAAAGTTGCAAAACCCCCCAAATTCCCAAAAAAAAATTCCAAAAAAATTCCCAAAAAATTCCTTAAAAACTCCCAAAAAATTCCAAAAAAACCCCTAAAATTCCTTTAATATTTCTAAAAAATTCCCTAAAAATTGCAAAAAACTTCTCAAATAATGAGAAAAAATTTTTTAAAAATCCCCCAAAAATCCTTGAAAATCCAGAATTTTGCCCCAAATCTCATCCTAATTTTTTTTCCCAAAAATTCCCCTAAAAATCAGAAAAAAGTTGAAAAAAACCCACCCAAAATTCCCAAAAAATAAAAAAATAATTCCAGAAAAATTCCCAAAATATCAGAAAAAAATTGCAAAAAAAAAAATAGAATTAAAAAAAAAATCCCGAAATATCAGAAAAAATCCATAAAAATTAAAAAAAAATACAAAAAAAATCCCCAAAATTTCCCAATAAATTCCAAAATAAATTCTTAAATCTCACCCCAAATTTTCTTTAATTAATAAATGATTAAAAAATTAATTTTAATTGTTGTTTTGCAGGCCTGGAGCGGGGCACCCATTACAGCTTCCAGGTGTCGGCCATGACGGCGAACGGGACGGGGCCGCCCTCGGATTGGGTGGGGGCCGAGACCCCCAACAGTGACTTGGATGGTGACAAAAATCAATTTGTAAAAATCATTTCCCACCAAAAAAATCATTTTCTGCCCAAAATTTTTCCGCCAAAAATTTTTCCCGCCAAAAATTTTTCCCACCAAAAATTCTGTGTCTGAAAGAGAGAAAACGTTTCTGTGCCAAAAAATAATTTTTCCAGCCTAAAAATTTCCAGCTCAAAAATTCTTTGTGTGAGGAGTAAATTTCCCAGCCAAAAATTTTTCCTGCCAAAAATTTTCCTGCCAAAAATATTTCCCGCCAAAAATTCCGTGTCCAAAGGAGAGAAAAGTGCCCAAAAAACAAAATTATTCCGGCCTAAAAGTTTCCCGCTAAAAATTTTTTGGGTGAGGGGTAAGATTTGCCAGCCAAACATTTTTCCCACCAAAAAAAAATATTCCCGCCAAAAAATCATTTCCCGCCAAAATTTTTCCTGCCAAAAAATTTTCTGGCCAAAAAAACTAGAAAAAATTTGGAAAAATTGGGAAGAAAGGGGAGGGAAAAATGGAGAAAAAATGGGAAAATTTTTGGGGAGAATTTGGGAAAAATTGGGGAAAAAAATGGGGAAAATTGGAGGAAAATTGGGGGGAAAAATGGAGAAAAACCAGAAAAAATGGGAAAAAATGGGGAATAAATGGTGAAAAATTAGTAATAAGATGGGAATACAATGAGAAAAAAATGGGGAAAATGGGGAAACAATGGGGAATACATTCTGATAAAATTGGAGAAAAAATGGGGGAAAATGCTAAAAAAAAAAGTGGAATAAAAGCAGAAAAAAAAGAGAGAAAAGTTGGGAAAAAATCAGAAAAAATGGGGAAAATTGTGAAAAAATAATGAAAAAATTAGGGAATAAAAGGAAAAATTTGAGAAAAAATGTAAAAAAAGGGAAAAAAGCAGGAAAAATGGGAAAAAATCAGAAAAAAGTGGAAAATCATGAAAAATGGGGAATAAAAGGTTAAAAATTGGGGGAAAATCAGAAAAAATAGGAAAAATGGTGAAAAAATGGGGAATAAAAGGAGAAAAAAAAGAGGAAAAATTGGGAAAGAATCAGAAAAAAATGGGAAAATTTTGAAAAAAATGGGAAAAAGAGGGAAAATTCATGAAAAAAATGGGAAATAAAAGGAAAAAATTGAGAAAAAATGGAAAAAAGCTGGAAAAAAAACCCGGAAAAATTGAGGGAAAAAAGGAAAAAAATTGGAAAAAAATGTGAAAAAAACCCAGCAAAGTAGGGGAAAATGGTGAAAAAATGGGGAATCAAAGGATAGAAGATTGGGGAAAAAATCAGGAAAAATGGGAAAAAAAGGGGAATAAAAGGAGAAAAAAATGAGAAAAAAATGGGAAAAAATCAGAAAAAATGGGGAAAAAATAGAAATAAATTAGGAAAAAACCAGAAAAAATGGGGAAAAATCCGGAAAAAATGGGAGAAATTGTGAAAAAATTGGGGAATAAAAGGGGAAAAAATATCAGAAAAAAATAGGCAAAAATGGGGGAAAAATAGAAAAAAATGGGAAATAAAAGCTAAAAAAATGGTAAAAAATCAAAATTGCACGGATTTTCACTGGTTTTCTTTCATACATCACCATTTTTTCATTTTAATTTTTCACTTTGCAGAATCCCAGGTGCCAGAGCAGCCCAGCTCCCTCCATGTTCGCCCTTCAGCCACGGGGATTGCTCTGAGCTGGACGCCGCCGCTGAACCCCAATGTTGTGATCAGGGGGTTCCTCATTGGGTACGGGGTGGGCAGTCCCTACGCACACCAGGTCAGGTTGGACAGCAAGCAGCGCTTGTACTCCATCCAAAACTTAGGTAAAAATGGGTTCTTTAATAAAAAATATCATTTAGGGTATTTCTGATTTTTTCTGATTTTATTCTGATTTTTTCCCTTTTTTTCTGTTTTTTTCTGATTTTTTTCCATTTTCCCCCCATTTTTTCCCTATTTTCTCTATTTTCAGAATCCAGGTTTCACTATGTAATTTTATTTTATTTTAATTTAATTATATTTTATTTTATTTTATTTTATTTTATTTTATTCTTAATTTCTGAGCCCAGCTCTCATGATGTGATTTTTTAAAATTTAATTTAATTTTATTTTATTTTGGCTTTTATTATTTAATTTATATTTTATTTTATTATATTTAATTTGATTTAATTTAATTTTGTTTTATTTTATTTCATTTCTATTTGCAGAGCCCAGCTCTCACTACGTGATCTCCCTCAAAGCCTTCAACAACGCTGGGGAGGGACTCCCATTGTACGAGAGCGCCACCACCAGGGGAGGTGAGGAACTGCAGGGGTTCATTAATTAATTAATTTAATTAATGGGGTAATGAATGGGGTAATTAATTGGGAAAAAATGGGGAAAAATTAAGAATAAAATGGGAAAAATTAAAGAAAATTTGGGAAAAAATTGGAAAAAAATGGGGGAAAAATATAAAAATTTGGGATAAAAATGGGGAAAAAATTGGGATAAAAATGGGGAAAAAATTGGGATAAATTGGGGAAAATGTGGTGAAAAGTTCAGATAAAATGGGGAAAAATGGGAAAAAATTGGGGATTTTTTTTTCCATTTTATTCCCAAATTTTGCCCATTTTATTCCAAATTTTTCCTTATTTAGTCCTAATTTTCCCCATTTTTTCCCTAATTTTTCCCTAATTTTATCCCCATTTTTCCCCATTTATTCCTCTTTTCTTCCCATTTTTCCCTAATTTCCCCTATTTTTCCTCTATTTTTTCCCCAAATTTTCCTCAAATTATCCCCATTTTACTCCCATTTTTTCTCAATTTATCCTCATTTTATTCCCATTTTTTCCCATTTATTCACCATTTTTTTGCTTTTTTTTTTTCAATTTTTCCCCATTTTTTTTCCATTTTACCCTCATTTATTCCCCATTTTTCCCCTTTTTAAAAAAAAATGCCCTATTTTCTCTCTTTTTTTTCCCTCAATTTTCCCCCATTTTTCCCAATTTTTCCCCAATTTTTTCCCAATTTATTCCCATTTTATTCCCATTTTATTCCCATTTTCCCCAATTTATTCCAAATTTTTCCCATTTTTTTCATTTTTTTCCCCAATTTTCCCCCTTTTTTTCCGGCTATTTTTCCCCAAATTTTTCTGGTTTTATTCTTAATTTTTTCTCTTTTTTCCCCCATTTTACCCATTTATTTTCCAATTTTTTCCCCAATTTTCCCCCATTTTATTCCCCATTTTACTCCCTTTTTTCCCACTTTTTTTTCAATTTTTTCCCTATTTATTCCCCATTTATTTTTTTATTTATTCCCCCTCCCCCCCCAGACCTGTCA
>PYHW01009492.1:40341-50679 GCA_013186435.1 Turdus rufiventris
GTTGGGGTTTTTTTTCTTGGGATTTTTTGGGGAATTTTTTATTTTTCTCGGATTTTTTTGGATTTTTTGGGGGGGATTTTTTGGGTTTTTTTTTGGAATTTTTGGGACTTTTTTTGGGGGATTTTTTTGGATTTTCTTGGAATTTGGGGGGGGGAATTTTTTTTTGGTTTTTTAAATGTTGTAGGGATTTTTTGGGGTTTTTTTGCAATTTTTAAAATTTTTAGGGATTTTTCGGGGATTTTTTTGGAATTTTTGGGATTTTTTGGGGATTTTTTAATTCTTAAAATCCCAAAATCTAAAAAAAATCCCCCCAAAAAATTCCAAGAAAATAAAAAAAAAATCCAAAAATTTCCCCCTAAAAATTTTAAAAATTAAAAAAAATCTCCCCCAAAAATCCCAAAATCTCCAAAAAAATCCCCAAAAATTCTGAAAAAAATCTCTTAAAATCCCCTCAAAAATGCAGAAAAAATCCCCAAAAAGTCCCGAAATAAATTCCAAAAAATTCCTAAAAAATAAAAAACCAAAAACTCTCTTGATGAAGCCTAAAAAATTTCCAAAACTTCCCCCCCAAAAATAAAAGAAATTCCTAAAAAATTCCCCCAAAATTCCAAAATATCCCTTTAAAAATTATTTTTAAATTCCCTTAAAAATCCCCCCAAAATCTCCAAAAATTCACGAAAAATTCACAAAAAAAATCGTAAAAAAGCCTTAAAAAATTCCCAAAACATTCCTAAAAATTCTCAAGAAATTAAAAAAAAAATCCCCAAAAAATCCTTAAAAATACCTGAAAATGCCCCAAAAATTCCATTAAAATTTCCCGAAAAATTCCAAAAAATCCCCAAAAATATCCCCAAAATCCCCCAAAAATATGAAAAAAATCTCAAAAAAATTCCCAAAAAATCTCCAAAAAGCTCCCATAAATTCTTTTAAAATTCCCTTTAAAAATCCCAAAAAATCCCTACAAAATCCTTAAAAAATCTCAAAAAAATTCCCCAAACATCCCAAAAAATATTTTTAAAAATCCTAAAAATTCCCAAAAAAATCCCTCAAATTCCCTAAAAATTACAAAAAATCCTAAAAAATTCATTAAAAGATCCCAAAAAAATCTCCCCAAAAATCCTAAAAAAATCCCTAAATTTTTTTAAAAATGCTAATTATCTTCAAAAATTCCCCCCCAAAATTCCTATAAATTCCAAAAAAATGCTGAAAAAATAAAATCAAAATCTTAAGCTATACAAAAAAAATCCTAAAAAAACCACAATCTTCCAAAAACCTTTTAAAAAATCCCCCAAACATTCCAAAAAAATCCCAAAAAATTCCCAAAAAATTTCCAAAAATCCCCCCAAAAATTCAAAAAAATCCCCAAAAAACTCTTTAAAAATTTCGTTAAAATCCCATAAAAACCTAAAAAATCTGAAAAAATTCCCAAAACATTCCTAAAAAAAATCTTTAAAATTCCCCAGAAAATCCTAAAAAAAATCTCAAAAAATTCCCAAAAAATCCTCGATAAATACCCCAAAAAATCCTAAGAATTCAAAATAAATACCCAAAAATTCCCAAAAAAACCCCCCAAGATTCCCAAAAAATGCCCAAAAAATGTCCAAAAAATTATTTCAAAAAAATTCCAACAATCCCCAAAAACCTTTATTTTTTTTTTCTTTCAGACTCCCCCGTGGGCCATTGGGACTCGAGCGGGGCTCTGCTGCTGATCCTGGGGATTTCCGGCTCCGTCTCCATGGTGGTCGCTGCTGTTGGGGCCTGGATCTGCTCCAGGAGACACGAGGAGAGGAAGAGGAAGTAGGGAATTGTGGGAAATAAAATCGGGAAATATGGGAAAAAACTGGAGAATTGTGGGGAAAAAAAACTGGGGAATTATGGGATAAAACCAGGGAATTATGGGAAAAAAACCTGGGGAATTATGGGAAAAAAATGGGGAAATTTTGAGACAAATTGGGAAGAAAATGGAGAAAAAATTGGAATTTTTCAGGAATTTTGGCCAATTTTTCAAGGGAATATTTTTGGTGTTTTTAGGGATTTTTTGGGAAATAATTTGGGAAATTTGGGGAAAAAATTGGGAAAATTTTGGGGGAAATTGGGGGGAAATGGAAAAAATTTGGAATTTTTGTGGAATTTCTTTGAATTTTTCAGGGAATTTTCTGGAAAATTTTGGTGAATTTTTCGGGAAATTTGGGGGACAAAACTGGGGAATTATGGCGGAAAATGGGGAAAAAATGGGAAAAGAATTGGAATTTTTCAGGAATTGTGGCAAATTTTTAGAGAATATTTTCATTATTTTCAGGGTATTTTAGGGAAAACTTTTAGTAATTTTAAGAAAAAAAACTAGATAATTATGGGGAAAAATGGGGAATTATGGGTAAAACAACTGGGGAATTAGGGGGAAAAAACTGGGAAATTATGGGAAAAAAACCCCTGGGGATTTATGGGACAAAACCTGGAGAATTATGGGAAAAAAACTGGGGAATTATGGGCAAAAACCAGGGAATTATGGGGAAAAATGGAGAAAAAAACTGCAATTTTTCAGGAATTTTGGCCAATTTTTGGGGGAATATTTTCAATTTTTTCAGGGAATTTTGGGGAAAATTTTTAGGGAATTTTAGGAAAAATTTTGAGTAAAAAGAAATAGTAGAAAAAATTGGCAAAATTTTGATATTTTGTGGAATATTTAGGGAATTTTAGGGAATTTTTTTTTAATTTTGGGAAAAAAATTAGGAAATTTTGGGGAAAAAATGGGGAATTATGGGAAAAAACTGGGGAATCATGGGAAAAAAACTGGGGAATTATGGGAAAAAAAACTGGGGAAAATTGTGGAAAAATTGGGAAGAAAATGGAGAAAAAATTGGAATTTTTCAGAAATTTTGGCCAATTTTTCAGGGAATATTTTCAGTATTTTTAGGGAAATTTGGGGAACAAAAACCAGGAAATTTTGGGGAAAATATGGCAAGTTTTGGGAAAAAAAACGGGGGAATTATGGGGAAAAATTTGTGGAATTATGGGAAAAATTTGAGAAAAAATTTTGAATTTTTCAGGAATTTTGGCCAATTGTTCAGGGAATATTTTTGGTGTTTTTTGGGAATTTTAGGGAAAATTTTTGGGAATTTTGGGGGAAAATTTGGGAAATTTTGGGAAAAAAATTTGGAAGTTTGGGAGGAATTTGGGGGTTAAAAAAATACAACAAATTTGGCAATTTATGGTTGAAAAATATGAGCAAAATGCAATTTTTTCCTGAAAACTTCAAATTTTTTTAAAATTTTTGCAGATTTGGGTCTGAAATTTTGGGAAATTTGGGGGAAATTTAGGGAAAAAAAATGAATTTTTTGGGGTTAGAAATGTGGGAAAAAACTGAAATTTTTGCGCTTTAAAATGGGGAAAATTTGGGGATTTTTTTTAAATTTGGGGAATTTATGTTTGTAAAAAATGGGAATTTTGGGAAAAAAATTGGTAAATTGAGGAAGAAATTTTGAGAATTTTTCATTCAAAATTTAAAAAATTGAGGGAATTTTGGAGAAAAGATTGGGAAAAAATTCTTGGGAATTTGGGGAAATTTTTTTTTTAATTCGGAAAAATTTGGAAAAATTAAGGAAAATTTTGGGAATTTTGCATTAAAAATTGCAAAACTTTTGGGGAAAAAATTGAGAAAATTTTGAAATTGTGGAGGAATTTTTTTGAAAGTTTTGGGAAAATTTGTGCAAAAAATCAAGCAAAAAATTGGAATTTTTGGGGTTAAAATTGGGAAAAATTGGGGGATTTTTGGGATAAAAAATTGGGGAATTTACAGGAAAAAATTGGGAAATTTGGATAAAAAATTCATCAAATTTGAGGGAAAAAATTAAATTTTGGGAAAATTAATTGGGAAAAATGTGGGAATTTTTTGAAAAACATTGAAAATTTTGGGGGAAAATTTGGGGAATTTTGGGGAAAGAATTATTGAGATTTGAGAAAAAAAATTGAAATTATAGGAAAAAATGGGGAATTTTCTGAAAATAAATTTGGAAATTTTGGGAGGAAAATTTGGGAATTTTGCATTAAAATTGGTGGTAAAAATTAGATAAAAATTTGAATTTTGGAAGAAATTTGTGGGACAACTTTGTGAAAAAAAATCAGAAAATTTTGAGGAGCATTGTTGAAAAAATTGGAGAAAATTTTGAACTTTTGGACAAATTTTTGGGATTTTTTTTTTTAAATTAGTGAAAAAAATCAGGAGATTTTGGAGAGAATTGAAAAAAAATATGGGAAAAAACCCGTGAAAAATCCCTTAGAAATCACCACAAAATCAATTTAAAAAAATCCCCACAAAAAATTTTTTTCTCAAAATTTAATTTTTTTTCCTCAAAAATCTGAATTTTTGGGGGTAAAAAAACCTGAGAAAAATCCCTTTAAAAAACCAAAACCACTCCAATTTTTTAATTTCCCCAAAATTAAAATTATTTTCCTCAAAATTTTGAATTTTTGGGAGGAAAAAAAACCCCAAAAATCCCTAAAAAACCAAAAAAATCAGGTTTTTTTTTTTTTAATTTCCCCAAGATTTAATTTTAATTTTTTTCAGGAAACAAGGCAAAAGAAAAGGGGGCCAAAATTCCCCCAGACCCCCGGATTTGTGGATTCACCACGAGGAAATGGAGCTGAAAAATGTGGAGAAAATTCTGGAAGCTGCAGTTGGAATGGCCCCAGAAACTTCGAACGAGGCCAAAAATCCCCAAAATCCAAACGTTCCCCAGGAGGGTGAGAAGTGCAAAAATTTTTTCCAAAAGTTCACAAAAATTGTTCCCAAAAATTCCAATTTTTCCCCAAAATTCTCAATTTTTTTCCCAAAATCCCCCAAATTTTCCCCAAAATTCCCAAATGTTTTTATTTTTTTCCCCCAAAAATTATCAAAATTTTTTCTATAATTCCCCATTTTTCCCAAAAAAATTCCAATTTTTTCCCCATTTTAAGCCTAAAACTCCCAAAAATTTCCCCAAAACTCACAAAAATTTCCCCAAAAATTCCCATTTTTTCCCAAAATTCCCAAATTTTTCTTCCATTTTTCCTCAAAATTTTCCGCAAAATTCCCTTTTTTCGAAAATTCCCAAAGTATTTCCCAAAATTCACATTTTTTCCCAAATATTTTCCCAAAATTCCCAAAAATTCCTTTTTTCCAAAAATTTTCCAAGTTTTCCCAAAATTCCTAAAAATTTTCCCAAAAAATTCTGATTTTTTTCTCTTAAAAGTCCAAACTTTTCCCAAAAATTCCCAATTGTTTCACCAAAATTTTTCCCCAAAATTCCCAATTTCTTCCTTCAAAATTCTAAAATATTTCCCAAAATTCCCATTTTTTCCCCAAAATTTTTCCCCAAAATAATTCCAAAAGAAATTTTCAAAAAATTCCCAATTTTTTCCTCAAATTTTTTCCCCAAAATTCCCAATTTTTCCTTCAAAATTCAAAAAAATTTTCCCCAAAATCCCAATTTTTTCCCGAAATTACCATTTTTCCAAAAAAAAATCCCTTTTTTTCCCAGAATTCCCAATTTTTTCCCATAATTCTAAATTTTTTTCTAAAATTTCCAAAAATGTTCCCCAAAATTCCCGGAAATTTCCACAAAAATCCCTTTTCTCTCAAAATTTTTAAATTTTTTTCTAAAAATTCCCATTTTTTCCAAAATTTTCAAATTTTTTTTCAAAAATTCCAAAAACTTTCATTTTTTCCCAAAAAAATCCCAAAATTCCCAAAATTTCTGAATTACTTCCCAAAATTCACATTTTTTTCCCAAACTTTTTTCCCAAAATTCCCAAAAATTGAAATTTTTTCCCAAAAAATGCCATTTTTCCCCCAAAATATTCCCAAATATTTTTCTCAAAAATTCCCTTTTTTTTTTTGAGAATTCCCAAAATTTTCCTCAAAATTTCCCATTTTTTTCCACAAAATTTCCAATTTCATCAATTTCTTGTTTCGTTCCAGCCCCACCCCTGGAAGTTGCGGCCGGAAGCTCAGAACCTTCCAGAAGCTCCCAAAAATTCCTGATTTTTTTCTTTTTTTTTTTCCCCAAAATTCCCAAAGTTTTTTCAAAAATCTCAAAAATTTTCCCCAAAATTCCCATTTTTTTCCAAAATTCCATATTTCTTCCCCTAAAATTTACAAATTTTTCACCAAATTTTTCCCCAAACTTTCCATTTTTCCCAAAATTTTTTCCCAAAATTTTTTCCCAAAATTTTTTCCCAAAAAATCCCATTTTTTTTCCAAAAATTCCCCAAAAGTCCCGAAGTTTTTCCCAAAAATTTCCAATTTTTTTCAAAATTTTACCCTTAATTCCAAAAATTTTCCAAAAAATTTTCAATTTTTTTCCCAAAACTCACAAATTTTACTCAATTTTTTTCCCAAAAATTCCCAATTTTTTCTCAAAATTTTCAAAATTTTCCAAAAAATCCATTTTTTCTTCAAAATTCTCAAAGGATTCACAAAGTTCCCAAAATTTTCCCCAAAATTCCCAAATAGTCCCCACAAATTGTAATCCCAAAATTCCCAAATTTTTTCCCAAAAATTGCCAAAAATTCAAATTTTCTTCCCAAAAATTCCAGTTTTTTTCCCCCAAAATTCCCAAACATTTTCCCAAACATTTTCCCAAACTTCACAATTTTTTTCCTCAAAATCCCCAATTTTTACCCCAAAATTTAAATTTTTTTCCTCAAAATTACCAATTTCTTGTTTCTTTCCAGCCCCGCCCCCGGAAGTCGCGGTCGGAAGCTCGGAACGTTCCGGAAGCTGCCGCAGGAAATTCCTGACCCCCAATGCTGGTAATGGAAAACAATAAAAAATTTGGGCATTTTAGGAAAAAACTTTGAATTTTTTGAGTTTAAAATGGGGGGAAAATTGGGATTTTTGGGTTAAAAATGAGGAAATTTTGAAATTTTTGGGAAAAAATAGGAAAAAATTGGGAACTTTTAGGGTTAAAATTTGGAAAAAATTTGGGATTTTTTTTAATTTGGAAATTTTGTAAAAATGTTGGGGAAAAATTTGTAATTTTTGGGTTAAAAATGGGAAAAATTAGGAATTTTTTGGGGAAAAGAATGGGAAAAATTTGGGAATTTTAGGGAAAAAATCAGGAATTTTTGGGGGAAAATTTGGGAATTTCCAGGAAAAAGTTGGGGAAAAAATTGGGAATTTTGGGAAAAAATTGGAATTTTTGGGGTTAAAATGGGGAAAATGTGGGGAGAAAATTTGTGAATCTTGGGAAAAAAATTGGGAAAAATTTGAAGATTGTAGGAAAAAAATTTTGGGAATTTTGGAAAAAATTTAAAATTTGGGAAAAAATTTGGGAATTATGGGGGAAAATTTGTGAATTTTGATTAAAAATTTTGGGGAAAATTTGGGAATTTTTGGAAAATTCAAATTTCTGCCTAAAAATCAATTTTAAAAATTTTTTACAGATTTGCCTCTGAAGTTTGGGGGAATTTGGGGTAATTTGATCAAATTAAATTTTTGGGAATTTAAGGAAAAAAATTAGGGAATTTTTGGGGTTAAAAATGAAAAAAATTTCAAATTTTTATGGTTTAAAAATGCTAAAAAATTCAAATTTTTACCTAAAAGTTCCATTTTTTTTAATTTTCACAGATTTTGGTCTGAAATTTGGGGGGAATTTTGTGAAATTTGCTCAATTTTCATTTTTTTACCTTTTCCAGCCCTCCCAGTCCCCACCCTGGAGAGTTCTCAGTACCCCGGGATTTTGCCGTCGCCGAATTTCTCTAATTTTCCTCTGAGGCCTCTGCCCTTCCCCAGCCTGGGCAATAAAAGTTGGTGACAAATTTTTAAAAAATCCGGATTGTTTTGCTAAAAAATCCTCAAAAACTGCCTAAAAAATCAGATTTTTTGACCAAAAAAACCCAAAAAACAAAAAAACACCTAAAAATTCAGATTTTTCTGTTTAAAAAGAGCCAAAAAATCCCTAAAAAATTAGATTTTTTCCACCAAAAATCGCTAAAAAGTCCAATTTTTTTTGCTTAAAAAAAAACCCCAAAAAATCCCTAAAAAATCCCATTTTTGCAAAAAAAAAATCCCAAAAATATCAGATTTTTTCACCAATAAAATACAAAAAAATGCCTCAAAAATCAGATTTTTTAAAATAAAAAATCTCTAAGACGTCTATTTTTTTTTCACAAAAAATTTGACTTTTTCACAAAAAATGGCCAATAATCCCTAAAAAATCTGATTTTTTTGCTAAAAAAGCCCGAAAAAATCCTTTAAAAATCAGATTTTTTTCACGAAATAATCCCTAAAAAAATCACATTTTTTCACCCAAAAAAGCCTTAAAAAATCTGATTTTTTTCACCAAAAATTAAAAAAAAAATTTAAAATGAGATTTTTTTCCCTGAAAAATTGCCTTAAAAATCCGATTTTTTCTAGAAAACACTCCAAAAAATTCACTAAAAAAATCCCTAAAAAATGAGGTTTTTTCACGCAAAATATGCCTAAAAAATCATATTTTTCTCCCAAAAAAAACCCAGAAATACCTTAAAATCAGATTTTTTTCGCCAAAAAATCTTGAAAAAATCCAATTGTTCTCCCAAAACATCCCAAAAAATCCGATTTTTTTCCTTAAAAAATTCCAGAGCAATACCTTAAAAATCAGGGTTTTTTTCACCAAAATTCCCTCAAAAATCGCCAAAAAATCCGATATTTTTGGCCAAAAATTCCTAAAAGTTCAGATTTTTTCTTCCCCAAAAAATCCCCCAAAATTTTTGAAAATCATATTTTTTTGCCCCAAAAAGGTTCCAAAAAATCAGATTTTTTTTTGCTAGAAAACACAAAAAAATTCGAAAAAATTGGATTTTTTCCTAAAAAATCCCTAAAAATCAGATTTTTTTTTCTGAAAAGCACCAAAAAATCCCTAAAAAATCAGATTTTTTCGCAAAAGAATCCCAAAAAAATCAGACTTTTTTCCCCAAAAAATCCTATTTTTTCACCAAATAATCCCTAAAAAATTCGATTTTTTTCACAAAAAATATCCCTAAAAATCTGATTTTTTTGCCCCAAAAAAACCCAAAAAATCCAATTTATTTAATTTAAAAAATCCCTTAAAAATCAGATTCCCCCCCCCAAAAAAAAACCCAAGAAATTCCTAAAAAATCAGATTTTTTTGCTTAAAAATTCCCAAAAAAACCCTGAAAAATCTGATTTTTTTTCACCAAGAAAAAACAAAACAAAAAAATCCCTAAAAAAAATCAGATTTTTTAATCAAAAGTTCTCCAAAAATGCCTTAAAAATCCGATTTTTTTGCTCAAAAAAACCCAAAAAAACTCTAAGAAATCCAAATTTTTTCACAAAAAAAATCTCAAAAAAATCAGATTTTTTTGCCTAAATAAAACTCAAAAAATCCCCAAAGAATCCCTAAAAAATCCGATTTTTTCACAAACAAAACCCCAGAAAATCCCTAAAAATGAGATTTTTTTTCACCAAAAAAATCTAAAAAGAATTTGATTTTTTCACCACAAAATCCCCAATAAATCCGGAAAAATGCAATTTTTTTCACGAAAATGATCCCAAAAAAATGCCTTAAAAATCAGACTTTTTTGGCCAAAAAATTGAGCAAAAAATCAGATTTTTTTTTCCAAAAAAAGCCCAAAAAATCTCAAAAAAATCCAATTTATTTCACAAAAAAAGTCCCCAAAAATCCTTGAAAAATCAGGTTATTTCCCCAAAAAAATCTCCAAAAATACCTTAAAAATTAGAATTTTTTGGCTAAAAAATTCAGAAAAAAAAGCTAAAAAATTCGACATTTTACACTCAAAAATCGCTACAAAATCCCTCAAAATTGGATTTTTTTGCTAAAAAATCCCAAAAAAATGCCTAAAAAATCAGATTTTTTTTCACAAAAAAAAAAATCAGATTTTTTTCATGAAAAAAATCCAAAAAAAAATCCCTAAAAATCAGATTATTCCCCCCAAAAACCAGCCTAAATTTATTTTACTTAAATTTTGATTTTCCCAGCCTCTGTCCCTGACTGTGCAGCCACAGAGCCCCACCCTGAGGAGCTGCCCCGAACCATCCCCACTGCCTGCGTCCGGCCCCACCCCCTGCGCAGCTTCCACACCCCCGGGGAGCCCAAAGGAGCCTTCGCCCCCCTGGGCGCTGCAGGTGAGTCCAGGAATTCCTAAAAATTCTTTTCCTCAATTTTTCCCATTTATTCCCATTATTTGTATTTTATTCTGATTTTTTCCCCTTTTTTTCTGATTTTTTCCCCATTTTTGCCCATTTTTTGCCCATTTTTCCCCATTCTTTCCCCATTTTTCCTATTTTTTTCTTATTTTTTCACAATATTTTTCTAAAATTTTCCCCAATTTCCCCCC
>PYHW01009497.1:49848-63534 GCA_013186435.1 Turdus rufiventris
GATCCTTACAGTCCTTTCCAAGTCTTTTTCTTGCACAGCCTACAGCTCAGCTACTAAATGTGACTTTGCACTCACCAGCTTTAGGATTTTTGGCTCTAAATCAGCTCAATCAAGGAGCTGTTGCTTATACTGGGCACATTTGCTGAGCTGGTTAGCAAAAGAACAATTGTAATGTCCTGTTCAGTTTTTACACTGCAACAGCAGCTAGGCACAATGCCAACCTCTGAACGCACCAAAAATGGTAGGAAAATTCCCAAGCTATTCTATTCCCTTTTTCTTGATTTTCTAAATTTTCCACAGCCTGTTGTTCCCAATCTCAAAGCCACAAGTCCCCCAGCAGATGTCAGATATAAACCTTCTAAACATATTCTCTCATTTCTCCTGTCTGTCCACCAGTTTTCGGAATTCACAAACTCCTATGAGTCAAGCCAAAACCACAGAGGTAAAGAAATTCCTTCTATTTGTCTGGCCAGATTGAATCTCAGACTGAAGTTACCCTTATTCTGATTCTAAAAATCTACAAACACAGCCTCCATACATAAAATCACAGCCCTTGACAAGGACTTCTACTCCTCCTTGCCAAACTGGTCCTGTCCTTTGTTTGTCCTCAATCTACTGCAAAAATATTCACACCTCAGTTCTCAGGAGCTAATAAACTCACTCAGCGTGTGCTGCCCTTAGAACTTTTGGCACAAGTCAAAAGGCTGTGTTACCTCAAAAATACAATTACAGTGAATACTGTCCTCGGTAATCAAAACACACACACCACAGTCACAGTGGGGAAGGGGCTTTTATTAAAGGCTTTATGTGCCCCACTGGCTTCATTTTTCCACAGCTGTTTCAGTCACCTGAGAACGGAACCACGGGTCCAAACTCCCACTCACTTCGTGCTAACAGCACGTCTCAACAAGCTCTCTCTCTCAACCACTCCCACAGTCAGGACACATTCATGCAGCATAACAACCATAAACCAGGATTTGCCATTACACCTGCTAGCCCCAAAGTGCTAGCAAACTGAGCCCTCTCTGGTGCAACAAATGGCAAAATCGCCTTCTGCCAGCAACCACAAACCGAGCCCCCTGGCTTGGTAAAACAGCTTAACAGCTTTCTCTGCTGGTGACCAAATAGAAATGACCAGGTTCCAATCCAGCTTGCAAGCATACTACAGCAGGTCTCCAAGGTGAACAGCCTCTGGCATGTTGGAATAATGTCAGTAAGGGAAGTCAGCAAGCCAGATCTGTAACTTTGGGATCAGGATTGGCTCTAAGGGCTGGGTTGGTCAGGGTGGGGCTGGACGAGACACTGCACATGGGTCAATGTTTTCCATATGACTCCAGATGTGCACCAGGCCCTTCCTGTGGATTGCCCTGGCTGTGGCATGTTCTGCTCGCCCCTCTCCACCCGCCCTCTGCCTTGCCATGGTCGGCGCCTCAGCTGCAGCTGCCATCATCGCCGCGTGCTGCTGCCCCGTCGGTTTCCACCAGCTGGGTCCACATGGTTTGTGGTTGGTGTCGCCGGAGTGGTTTGAGTAGGAGAGGGTCCCCAGGCCAGCGCCTTGGCTGGTGCCTAGCAGCCGGCTTAGAACTGGTGCGGACCAGGGGAATCCGACTGTTTAATAAAAACAGCATTCTGAAGACCCGAGACTGGTCTTGACATGATGTGATTTCTGCCCAGTGCTCTGAATGTCAAGAGAAGAAATTCAATGAAGCGCGGGTAAACGGTGGGAGTAACTATGACTCTACCACCATTGCTTCTACGGTGCTTAGGTTGTTTTCCAGGATTGTGACGGTGAGACTGACCTGGGCATGTCCCATTAACCCCAGGTAAATGGGATTTATTCGGGCGTCAGGGTGTTCCAAGAACATGAAGCTGTTGCAGCTCATGGTGAAATGTGCTAAAAGGAAGCACTGTGAATTGGGAGTAGTGTTTGTGGACATTGCCAAGGCCTTCTATACAGTGTGTCATCAACATATCATTACGGGTCTGGTGCAGAGAGGGGTTGATCCCCACGTGATCCATCTTGTTACTGAGTGGTATAAGAACATTACCACTTACATCGGTACAAAAAGTGAGAAGACAGATCCCATTAACATCCTTTCAGGGGTCAAACAAGGAGACCCCATGTCACCTATATTATTTAATCTCACATTTGACCCTCTTCTATGTAAATTAGAAACGCATGGGTATGGGTTCTAGCAAGGAAGTCTAAAAATTACAGCCGTAGCCTTTGCTAATGACCTGGTGTTGTTGAGTGACTCCTGGGACGGTATGTGTGGTAACATCTAAATTTTGGAGACCTTTTGTGAACTTACAGGTCTCAAGACGCAGGAGGAGAAGTGTTATGGCTTCTACATGAAGCCAACAAGGGACTCGTATACCATCAATGATTCTCCTGCTTGGACTATAAATGGCTCCCCCCTTAATATGATTGACCCAGGGAGTTCGGAAAAATATCTTGGTATAAGGATTGATCCCTGGATTGGCTTTGCTGATTGAGGTTTATCAGAGAAATTAGAAGAGTGGCTCCATTGCATTGGTGATGCACCACTCAAACCTCTCCAGAAAGTCGATATACTCAGGACTTACGCCATCCCGAGACTGGTGTATCAGGCGGACCACACCAATTAAGAACTGGGCCCCTCGAATCCCTTGACTTAATTATCAGAAATGCAGTCAAGGGCTGGCTTCACCTCCCACCGAGTACGTGTGATGCTATCATGTATTCGAGTTGCAAAGATGGGGACTAGGTATAATCAAGTTGTCAGTGCTTGTGCCGAGCATACAAGCGAGAAGACCACATAGGTTGGCTCAGTCTTCGGATGAGGCTCTGGTGACTTTTTTGAAGGAAGAACATCTGGAGGTATTGTAGGAAAAACTATGCGTACGAGCCGGCAGGGAGAAGGAGTCCATCCCGGCAATTTGGGAGCCTATTCCAGTGGAAGAATGTGTTGTTGGTGGAGTTGAAGGTGTGTCAGAATGGGAGGCCCCCATTCCCAAAGTCTGCTATCCTAGATCTTGTAATTGGCAGAAAGTTGAGTTTGATAAATGGAAACATCTGGCTGCCCAGGGCCATGGTATTGAAAATTTTGAGAATGATAACATCAGCAAGGGATGGTAAATCCAGTATGGAGGCATACCTCACTGAAAATTGATTAGTGCATTGCAATTAAGAGCAAATGCCTAACCCACAAGAGAGTTCCTCACGAAGGATAGAAAAGATGATTATGTAAGATCGTGTAAACACTGTGGAACCAATTATAAAATGACAGCTCACATAATCAGGAATTGTCCAATCACTCAAATGCCAGCATCAAAAGACACAATTCCATCTGTGAGACTCTTAGCAGAGAAGCTAGGAGGGAGGACTGGACTGTGTTCCAGGAGCCACACATTCGGGACGAGAACAATGAATTGTCTAAACCTGACTTGATCTTTGTGAAGGGAAATAAGGCATTTGTGGTAGATGTGACACTGAGATATGAGCATAGCAGTTCCTCTTTGAAGGATGCTGCTGCAGAGAAGGCAAAGAAATACCAGTGCCTTCTGCCACAAATAAGAGACCTTACAAATGCAGCAGAGATTGAATTTGTAGGCTTTACCATTGGAGCACGGCGAAAGTGGTATCCAAAGAACTCCGAGTTGTTATTGGCCCTTGGTCTCTCTAAGACGAGGCTAGGGCCTGCCTAGGCCCTGGCAGCCAGAGCGCTCTTTTCTTCTATTGATATTGTACATATTTTTGCTAGTAAAGCACGATCAATTGTATCCACTGCATAAACTTGTAGGCCCCTTCCCAGCTGTCGGTAGAGCTGGACAGTGGAATTGGTTTATAGGTGGGAGAGGTTCATTCATCATACTGTGTCAATTACAATCACCCAGATTTGGGTTCAAATTCAAATCTGGACCAGCTGGATGGGCTACCTTTACTTAACCCAGAAAAGAAACTTATAATTTTTATGTGTTTGTTAAGCAGCTTTTGAGAGGCTAGTTGGTGACTGGGCTTGGCCGCAGAAGTCACACCTCCTACAGGTCCCACCGGACACCTGTAAAGAGTGACTGAGTTGACTTCTGCCCCACAGTGAGCAGGGGGTGTAGCTTGCTGCCCCTCCATGCTTTTGGGAGTCGCACCCATTAGCAGTTTCACAGAAGGGGTGAAACAAACTTGACAGTTGAGTCACCCCCCATGGCGGGGGTGTCCTCCTCGCAAAGGCCTTGTCCACAGACTAATGAGTTGGACAATGCTGCTGGCAGCAGATTGAATCTTGGGACGATGCTGCCAGCCAGGAATTGGCACCCTCCGAGTGGACTCACCTACCAAGTGGTTGTACTCTAGTGACAAAGCTTGTGGTGATGCTTGAATCTCGAGCCAGAGGTCACGCAGCACAAGTCTGCCAGAGCCCCCTACCTGTGGGGTGGCAACGCTGGGTAAAGCATGGCAGCACTTGGAGGGTAGTGCTGCCATGGTCCGTCAGGGACCCCCTCCACATTCCGAACTGCACCGATGCCTGCCAGTACAGGCCCGGGTTGTGAGTGGAACACATGTCCAGTCAGGCAGCTGTGTGACAGGGCTGTGTACCTGTGATTGCACCCATGGCCTGCAGATCTGTTTGCTCCGACCATGTGGGTGTGCCGGGTACCCGATGCTGCACACTGCCACCAGGATGCTCCGCGCTGGTCGCAACCCAGTGGCATCGAGCGG
This sequence comes from Turdus rufiventris, assembly GCA_013186435.1. Lineage (NCBI taxonomy): Eukaryota > Metazoa > Chordata > Aves > Passeriformes > Turdidae > Turdus > Turdus rufiventris. Next base: position 54,545 of record PYHW01009497.1, read on the forward strand.
TGGAGTGACAAGGTCCTGTACCCGATCCCATCCGTGCGCTCAGCTGCAGTGCAGGTTGTCTTGAAGGGGCACATGCATTCATGCCACATAGCAGCCACGACACTGGAGGTTCAGATGTTCCTGAGTCTGTGAGGCAGGACTCTCGGTGAGTTTCTCACTTCCACGCACCACGTGGCCAAGCCGTGTGGGCATGACGACGTCCAATTCCATCTTTAAGGATGAAATTAGGGATTTCGACCCCGGCGGATGGGCCACCATTACTTAACCTGGGTGCAGGAACATAAATGTCTGCTCGAAAACTAGCCAAATGCCTCGTCATCTAATTAGTGATGCGCATGAATGGATGAATGATATTCCCACTGTCCTACCTACTATCCAGCAAAACCACAGCAGGAAATCTCCAGGGGGGATAGAAACTCTCAGGGTGCACAAAATGCAGCATCTGTCCCCTGATCCTGCTTAAACTCAGCCTGTGGGGCCATCTCCCCCCACCCACCACCCCCAGGTAAATGCTGAGCCGACCTGGATCAGTCTCAGACACAGCCCCAGTTCTCACCTCCAGCCTGCTCCTGGGGCTGCCCCACGTTCCTGACAAGGTGGCAAAGGCCCTTTGGGACAGGGCTCTCTCTGTGTTTTAGGCATTGGTCAGTGCAGGGACCAGGGCAAGATTAGCCTGAAAACAGAGCAGATCCCTCTGGAATAGCAGCACTCTGCGGTCAACTGGGCACTTATCCACACCATGGGCAGGACCAGGGGCCCTCCAGTGCAGGCTGGCAGGGCTGGAGCCCCTTGGGTTTGGCTGCTCAAACACCAAAGCTTCTGGCAAAGATGGGACGAGTTAAGTGGGTTTTCCTGTCCTGAAAGAGAGGAGAAAATGGAAATTAAGTCCACAGTGGAAGTCAAAGGCTCCTGGCTTTCCCACTTCTGTTCTGATTGCTCTCTATTGGGTTTGAGCCATAAAAAATGAGAGAGGGCATCAAATAAAAACACCCTTGTCAACATTGTATTCCCTACTTTTTTAATACATAAAATGATGTCCCTTTTTTCGTATTGCATTCCTTACCTAATTTGAACAGAACTGTTTTCATTGTAGGTCTCACTTGTGAGGTGTTGAATTCCTTTGCCATTAGACTTTGGATAGAGGAAGAGAAGGATCTGTTCCACACGGGTCTCATCCAGCAGGGAACTTGTACCAACCCCTGCCTGTGCTGAGCATGCAGCCTCACTTTCCCCATTCTGGATTCTGGCTCCAATCCAGTCTGAGTTTCCCCCTTTTTTTTCCATGGTAAGAGACATCTAATTGTCCTGGACAAGGTGTAAGCCCTTAAACTGCGCATTGATCTGGGGAGCTGTGACTGGGATTTCAGCACGGAATTTCATTGTTTTACAAAGAAGGACTATCCCAGGGAGCAGCACTGACAAGGTTGAGAGCTGCTGCTTCACCGCAGCGTCAGCAAAAGAAAGAAAACACAATATGTGTACCCAAAAACAAGGATAAAATGATTCCTCCTGCTTTTAGTGGGACCAGGGCTTATTTTGTCCTGGAATTACAAAGAACCTCTCCCTCAGACCCTCCTCAAAAAGCCAAAGTGCAGCAGGGGAGGGAGGGAGGGAGGGCATCTCTGCTTCACCTGCTGGGGACTGCACAGCTCCAGCTGCTGCCGAGGACTGGGCATGTGTCCAGAGGCAAAAGCACCTTCCCATGCTTGAGGGGCTTTCCTAAAGCACCACCTCTGGGAAGCAAAGGGCTATGGAAGAAATAGAGTGAAAATTCACAATTACAGTCATCATGTTATTGGGAAAGAGCAACAACGGAAGCAACAATAATTCCAAGGGAGCAGGAGGGATGCTGAGCTTTAAAAAACGTTTGAGTGAGCCAGCATCACCTGTGAGTTCTAGAGCACAGTTCCAGGTCTGGGACTACAGGAGCACTTCAAACTCCTACTGTCCAATCCCTGCATTTGCCTCCTGCCAGCACTCAGCACCTCGGGCATCTTTGGGTGCTGCTGCCTCGAGGGATTGAGAAAATGGGCATTAAACCCCTTCCCACAGGGCTGGCTCCAAGCTCTGCCCAGGGAAAGCATATGGCACCCCTGGCATTTCAATGAAATCGGTTCCCATCATTTTGAAGATACACTGAATAAACTCAGGGCATATAAATAAACCTTTCTCCATAAGGACAGCCCCAGAGAATACATTTATTCCTATGGTCAAACAAACCAGCAGCCAGTTTTTTGGGGAGAGACTCGAGACTCTCGTCTCCCTCCCTGGCTGTAAAACACTTGCAGAGGCTTTGGAGCTCATACAAGCTTGTCAGGATATTGTATTCGTATACTAAGGAAATGGAATTGTCCTAAAGGCACCTCTGCTCACAGCTGAATTTTAAGCAGCCTACCACTGATGACTTTGGATGTTCTTTTGTTGGGATCATCCCACCTCTGCTTCTTCAGATGTCTCCAGGTGGGAAATAAAACATATGTGGACAAAAGTTTGGAATGCAGCTTCCAAGTCAAGTCACCTGCTAGGAAATGACCTCAGCTCTCTGGTACCTGGGGCTGTTTTGAACACAGCCTGGCCCTTCATGGCTGCAGACTCTGGGCTATACAACTTGTTGCAAAGAACAGCAGCTGAGGTCTCATCCCAGCTGTACAAAAAAACAGGGATTGGGGGCCGTATTTGGATACATGCAGGCAGGTTTGCGCCCCTTCAGAAAGCTTCAATCCCTGTTTTTCAGAGATTCAATCAAGGATAGTGACCTTCCCACAAATCTCTCTCAAGGCATATCAGAACCCAAGGAAGAAAAAGGAATCCTTTGTTCAATTGGCATCATGTCCCAAATTCCAACAGGATAGAGAAGTCCCTCTCCTTGGAAGGCAATGTCTCCAACCTGGACCAGTGCCTTCCCCAGCCTTTGGTGGCTGCTGGCTCCATCCTCTCACACCTCCTCATCTTCCTCCTCATCCTGCACAGCAAACACAGGGACAGTCACCAGCCTGTTCATCCCAAACCTGGGCAGCAGGGACAGACTGGTGGCACTCTCTGGATGCTCACCCCTCAGCTGGCACCATCCCTGCTCCATGGTCCATTCCTGGCTTGGTGTCTCTTTTTAATGGGATGTTAAACCACAAGTGTTTGTTCTGCTGGGTTTTGGGACATCAGACTCCCCCGAGGCAGCGGGCAAAGCTCCTGTTCCCACATCCCCTGCCTCCCAAAGCTCTGCTGGGGCTGGGCAGAGCCAAGGAAAAGTCTCTGTGCCTGCTGGAAAATTTCTCTTGTGCCCATGAACTCAGGGAAATCGTGATTGCCCCATCCCTGGAAACAGCCAAGGCCAGGATGGACAGGGTTTGGAGTACCTTGGGCTGGTGGACAGAATGGCAGGGGATGGAATCAGTTGATCCTTAAGGTCCCTTCCCACCCAAATCACTCCATAAACCCGTAACACCTTGGCACCCCCACCCAGGGACGCAGGACTGGCAACAACTCCTGCAAAAAGAGCACAACTTCTCATTTCCTGTCCCACAGACTCCCGCCAAGCCCACGCACAGGAACAGATTGAAGCCGGGAAAAATGAAGGCAGGAAAACCTCGGAGCCTTCTCCGAACAACACACCCGGGCAGGACAAGTCCCACTGTCACCGGCACAAACACCGAGGCTCAGCATAACCCGGACTGACAGAGGAGCTTCTCCAAACAATTCCCCAGCACGGAGCAGGAGCACCCAGAGTCCACTAGAGACTGGGAAACCACAAAGCAAGAGGGAAAACTGACACAGAATACACAAAACCCCTCCCCTAATTCAGCACCAAAAAGGCCGGAAACCAGCAAATTAAAACAACCTCCAACAGACACACGACAGCCCCTCACAGCTTCACCTGCTGCCACCCACCACATCACTCACACCTAAACACAGCCCCACACACCGCACCTTATAAAGAAAGGCATTAAAACGTTCTCAGCGCACTCAAACAGACCGCACAAGCCGCACACCAGCACAGACCGCCGCCGCCGTTTCAAACAGCCCCTCTGCCCGCCGCCATTATGAATCCCGCCCGGCTCGCTGATTGGCGGGCTCGCTGAGGCGGCGGCAGCGCTGATTGGACAGCGGGCTCCAGGCTCCGCCCCTGGCTCCTGTGGGGAACAGACGGCGCAGAAGGTTTTGGCCTTGGCGTGGTGCGCGGTGATTCCTACACAAAATACTTTTTTATTGGGAAGGGGAGAGGAAACACCTGTGGGAGCCATGGGGCTAGGCTGTCCCTGTAAGGAAGGGACAGAGCACTGACTGGGTGCCGTCAGCAGCAGCAGCAGAATGCCTGCAGCCATCGCAGTGCTAGGGAAACAGCCGCGTTTCCCTGGGACGGCGGGGGAGTCGGGCTTGCTCTGCTTGCCCTGTGCCTTGGGGACTGTGCCAGCAATCCCTCTACGTGCAAGGCCCCAAACACAGGCACAGGAGGGAAGAACTGGGCTGTCAGACCACCCAGCCCCCCTTCCCTCCATCTGCTCCAGACTGCTCAGCACCCACTAGCTGGCTGCCCGCCACACAGGAGGCCCTTGTCACCTCCCTGCCCAGCAGCCTGATGGAGATCCCCGGCCACACAGTGCAATGGGAGTCTCAGCAAGCAGGAAACACGCCCGTGTCCCCTTGTCTGGGGGCTCCCAGGCTCCTACCTGGAACCGTACAGTCCTGCCACTGCGCTCATGCAGGGAGCTCATGCCAGGCACTGAGTAACACTGCAGCCAGCTCTTGAAGGCGGTGTAATTCTCCCAGTGCTCGGGTCCAAGAGCTGCTTCTCTGGGAGAGGAGACAGGAGAAGGACAGAAGCAGTGCAGAAGCCGTGATCACCATGCCAGGGTGCCCCCACAAACCTCCTGATGCTGAGAAGGCAAAGCCCCATCCCCCAGCTGTCTGTCCTGTCCCCTCACCTGCCATGGTGACCTCCATGGCCACGGTGTGGCACAGCTCCAGGAGATCTGAGCTCTCTTGCCTCAGCTCCACCTTCTTGCTCAGCATCAGGGAAGGATCCTGCAGGCATGGAGAAGGGTAGAGAAGTCATCTGCCAGGTACCTCTACTTCTCTCCTCCCATCCTCTTCCCCATGTCCTGCCCTCCAGAAGATGAGATGCCACACTCTCCACACATGACAGCCCTGAGCTCACCACACACTAGGCTTCTAATTTATCTACAAAGACATGAAAGAGGGATAATACACAAAAACACCAGCAGCAGGTCATGTAGTTTGTTTTCAGGCTTCTTTAAAATAGCCACTTCCTCTCCCCTGAGGCCACAAGATCAGAAGATCAGCCTTGAGCCTTACTGCAGTCTTCCCCTTGGAGATTTTAAGCTTGCAAGGTGTTTGTTTCCCTCACCTCTTCCTCTTCACCCACCCCAAAACCACTTGTAGACTTCCTTAGGGTAGAAGACTGGCAGAGCTCATCACAAAGGGCCGCAGGCAACCAAACCCTGCTTCTAGCATCTGTCTGGAAGCCTGCTGCTTTCTAAGCTTGTGAAAGCACCTGCTATTCCCCACCTTCTTCCTCCTCTCCTGTTCCTGATCCTTCAGGGCCTGCAGCATGGTCCAAGCTTTTTCAAAGGGAGGGGGATGTTCAACCTGAGAGGGTTACATACAAGCCTGCAGCCTCGCTTCTGGCACTTCCAGTGTCTGTCAGGTGAGCAGGCACAACTCACAGCTTTGCCAAGGCATCTCTCTAAAAGGTGCCCTCGAGGCTAAACTGACATGGCAGGAAGATTTCTCAACCTGTTCAAAGTGTTCAGGAGGAAAGAAAAGAAAGGCCCTGGAATTTCCCCAGCACAACAACCAGAAGAACTGGACCCATTCCAGCCAATGCAGAAGGGTGAGTAGCAGAGCTGGGCCACAGGGCTGATGGCTGCTGCCAGCTTGGCCCCATCCCATCCCATCCCATCCCATCCCATCGGACATGGCCAGGGACAGGACAGATGAGGGGCCAGGCAGACACCCCACAGCCCCGTGCTCCATCCCCTGGGGCATCCTGGGGCTGTTCCTGCCTGGGGAGCGCAGGCCTGGGCTGTGTTCTCCAGCCTGTCCTGCAGCCCTGCAGCTCTGGCTGTGCTCGCTCTTTGCCAGGTCACTGCTCAACCCAGCACAGCGCTTGGAGCACTCCATGGAACATCCCTCTCTTCCTGCCCTTTGTTTTCCTGCCAGAATTGCAAATTCATCAAATGCATTTGGCAGGACAAGACCAGCACCACAGGCACTGGGTCCATGGAGAACTGTGATGTTTACAGCACCAACACCAGTGCTGCTCTGCTGGATATGCTTGTAGAAGAGGGTTTGCCCAATCCAAAGCAAGTAAGCAGCCTGTGGCCAGACTTTGATCCTCCCAGCAATTGCTTGGCCTCCCACTAGGGCCCTGCGTCTCCTGTCACTGCCCTGTGCTTTTCAGGTCCTGAGGTGCTTGGACATGGCTAAATACAGGACCAGACTCCTGGAGATCATGTCAAAGAACCTGCAGAGCGAGTGCATGGAGAGGCATCGCCTGGCACTCAGCGGCCTCGTGGTGCCTCCCATGAATCCCCCTATGGTGAAAAAGGAGCAGCTGCTGAAGCCCTGCCAGCAGTGTGAGGCTGGGGAACGCAGTCACTTGGGCATGGCTGGGCTTTGAGTGCTGGGGCAGCTGCTCCCAGCTCTCCTGCCTCCCAGTTCAGCTGCCCGAGTTCTTTGTGACAGCCTTTGGGCTCTAGACCCTGCAGCAGCAGGGTAGCCTTCCACAGAGCTGTGTTCCATACAGATAAAAAAAAATATGGAGCCTGACTGAAAGTCTTGTGGAGCTCCTGCAGGAAAATGATAGCAACATGGTCAGGATGATAGCCAGGTGCAGCTGGGTTTGATGATTATCTTTCAAGAGATGATGGATTTATTAATGGAAGAGGAAAGAAATGCCCTGAAGTCACATGTGCACCAGAGCCTGTTCCCACTCTCTTTCCACTGCCACGATGAGAATCCGCGTGTGGCAGAGATGAGGACTCGTGGGCTGCGGGTGTTCCCCATGGAGGGGGCTCAGCTGCCTCCTGCTCTGGTGCCTGGCAAGCTGCAGCCTCGTCCAGGCCTTGGCACAGGGACGCGGGTCCTGTGCCCTGGGCTGTGGGGCCATCTCTGCATCTCTGCTGCTCTCCAGGCTTCCAGGGAAACGCTGCATTGTTCATCAGGATTCCTCAAGAGGAGGGATATTGAACAGATGCTGCAGGTGGATAAGACATGGAGGTTCGGATGGCCTGGAAGCCCCAGGCTCGGCCTGGAAAAGCCCCGTGAGTGTGGTGCTCACTGTGTGCACTTGGCAGCTGTGGCCCTGCCCAGTGCTGCACGCAGAGGCCGCACGGGCTCTTCTCCAGGCTCCTGTGGGCCCGAGCTTGGTGCCCACAGAGCCCCGGCCCAGCGGGGCTGTGGGGCAGGGCAGAACCGCGGCTCCTCGGGCACACCCGGCCCTGTGCCCCTGCAGAGCCCGGCACCAGCGGCTGCTGGCCACGCCTCAGGGCTGGGCAGGCAGGGGAGGCCGGGGCTGGGCATGGGCAGCGCCTGGCAAAGGGGCAGAGCCTTCCCTGACCCTTCCCTGCCACCGCTCTCTGCAGCTGGCCAAGGACAGGAGCCGAGCAGCCGAGCACCTGCGCCAGGCCCTGCCGTACCTGCAGAGCCCACAGGAGCCCCTGCAAGAGGCAGCCATCAGGTTCATCGGTGAGCCCGGGCTCCCTCCCGACCCTGCCGCAGCTCGGCCCCAGCCCCGCCTGCTGCCCCGGCAGCGCCATCCGGGCCCAGTGCTGTGGAGCCCCGGCTGCCCTCGGGGACTGCTGCCACCCTCTCACAGCCATGCCCTTGGGCGTCAGCATGTGGCAAGGGCCCGGGCTGAGCCCTGCCGGGCCAGGAGGGAGAGTGGCCCCAGGGCTGGCAGGGAGCTGTGCCACTGGGGCTGTGACAGGCTCTGTTTTTCCAGGGATGGCCAGGGCACTCATGAGGGAGCACAAGGAAAATCTCCAGCTGCTCAGTCAGGGTGAGTGAGGGCAGCAAGCTGTCAGCGTGGGCTGGCGGGGGGAGCTGAAATCTCTGCCCTGACTGCGGGGGGCTTTGCTCCCTTGTTGTGGACAAAGGGTGGCGTGCACGGAGCACAGAGAGATTTCAGGGACACCGGAGGGATTCCTTGCCAGGAACCAGCAGCTGATCCCCTTGGCAACTCCTCTCTGCTGGCCATTGCAGGAGCTGAGTGGGACACCCTTGGCAGGAAGGTCTCCTTGGATTGCCACATATCCGTGCTCTGCCTGTGACTCTCTGTCTCTGTTCCAGCCATTCAAGCGCCAATGAAAGACACCAGTCCATCCCACTGGAACCTGAATAGTCAAGACTAGTTTGCCAGCAGAGCTGAGGAACTGGGTTCTTCTTAAGGATCCAGTGAAGGAGTGTCCCAAAAACAGCACCAGGAGACACTGGAGAGGACATCACATGTATATATCACTGGAGCTCCAGGAAAACAGCTGATGATTGGAACAGCTGAGTCAGTGGCAAGCTTGTGCGGCTTCAGCCCTCTCCCTGCCTGGAGATCACTCTCTCCCTCCAGCCCTCAGACCATGCCCATCCCATTTTTTCCTTCGTATCTCCTTCCTTTGCTTTGCCCAGTGTATTATCTGGTCGTAGTGCTTCTTTATCCTATGTCATAAGAAATTGATTAAATTGTTCTGTGAAAATTTGGGTCTCTGAAATAAAGAAGTCATTTTGGAATAGACCTAAATGACCGGTTTTAGGAACTTGTATGAGCAAAAGTGCTTTTAGGATGCTGGCTGCCCCAACAAAGCTACTGCCTAGTGCCAGAGGCTGGGACAGAGGCAAGACTTGTTTAAACTCCCCTCTCCATTTGTACCATTCCCTTTGGCTCTCTGTGGTCCTTTCAGTCCTTGAGGCCCACTGGCCTTGGCAGAGGGGCAGGGAAAGGGAGAAGGCTGTGAAGAGCAGGTTTGGAATTTGCCTGGACC
>PYHW01009499.1:0-14993 GCA_013186435.1 Turdus rufiventris
GATGCTTTGTGCCAATGTGGCAAAGCACTCAGCCTGAAGTTGTGCCTCTACCCAAAAGCACAATTCAAACCAATGCCGTGTTAAAAATGTTGAGAGGCTGGCTCTAAAGCATAGGAATTGCTGAGTCCTTTTGCTGACCTTCCTTCCCAAGCTAGTTCAAGATCTGCTTTCTGTTTGTCAGACATGGACCTGAATCTTCCCTGAGCCTCTTCAGGAGAGTAGCACCTGATTGTGGACTAAGGGCTGGTTTGAGAAAGGGACCAGAAATTAGTGGTAGTAAGGTTCACCGAGGGATTCTGAGTCACAGTCCTGTAAAATAAGCCTCACTCTGCAGGGGACTGGTCAAAGTGAAATTAGAGGGGTTTCAGCCTTCTTAGGCAGCTCCTTCCTTCAGTTACTTCCTATCGGAGGGTGCCTCTAGGACTCTGGTGCTTGGGTTCAAGCACTTGCCGGCTGATTTCAGATGTGTTCCTGGGAGATGTGTGATGAACTGTGGGGAAAAAAAGTCTCCAAAAAGCAAGGCTTGCCTGTTGGAATTATATTGAAGGCTTTATCTGAGACAACCAACTTGGGCTGTGTCCTGTTCAATTACATCAATTAGAAAATGCTTTTTAGAAGGTAACCTTTAGTTTTTGTCCTTGTCTGATGGGATCAGCAGAGTTCAGTGCAGTGCAAGTGCAGATGGTGAGACCATGGCTATTGTTGTAGTTCTCCTTCAGTAAACAGCTGTTGATCTTCCCTGCTGCTCTGCCCTTACCTGTGCCCAAGCACAAGGATGCTGAGGGAATCAGAAGCTGCTGCTTCTCAAGTGTTCTTCAAACAAAATGAGTACATGAAGGTATAATCACAGAGGAAATGTTAAATTAAGTGGGGTTTTTTTTAACTTGTGGTGCCTGAACCCTTGTATAGTCCTGCTGTGAAATACTTGCTGGTCAAAATCTACTATATTTCTGACACACCTGTAATCTTAAAAATAAAGACTCTTTTGAGAAGAAGGGACTCCTCTTTCAAGAGGAGTACAACATCAACCTAATTAGTCTAACTGGGTTTAGCAGAATTTGATATCTGTTTATGTGTTTTTTGATATATTGCTTAGCAGCACAGCATTGTTATACTTGAGATAACCTTTTCTCGTGTGGACTTAAGTGGCATAAAGCAAATGTGTGCAATTTCCTTTCTTTTCTTTTTCCATTGAGGCCTGTTTGCTGAGAGATATTTCTGTACAATCTCCTTCTCCTTTTTTTTTCTGATAAGAGAAATTACAGAAATGTGTTTGCTGTTAGTTTCAGTTCTTGTTTTGTTAGGAGGGAACCAGCCTTGATTATGACCTTCTAGTAGAAAGCAGAGTGTGATTCATCCAGGTGCCAGCACTGGCTGGTGCAGAATAGCAGATGAGGAGGAGTCCAGGCAAGGTCACAGTCACCTGAGAACAGCAGAGAACATTCTCATGGTGACATCGTGGTCATTGGCATTTTCACAAAATGCAGAAATCGGCAACAGCTTTAAAGGGGGAATCCCCATCCTACTCCTTTTGTTTGTGACCTTGTGTGCACCACGGACCCCGTGAGTTTTCATGTCAGTCCTTGGTGTGTGAGGAGGCCAGAAGAGCCCCAGGCTGTCATGAGAAGCACGGCTGTTGTTCCCAACTCTGTCACTCATTTCAGTGCATGTGCCCTGTTCATGGTGGAAACTGATCCAAAATGAGCAGCACTTCTTGTCAAGAGTCCCTGCACATAGAATGCAATCATGGAGTCCCACCGTGGTTTGGGTTGGAAAGGGCTTTAAAGATGATCCAGTTTCAAGCCCCTGCCACGGGCAGGGATGTTACTCACTGTCAGGTGGTTCAGGGCCCATCCAATATTTTCAAGGAAAGAAATGGCTGAAGAATTGGTCTGTTTGTTAGCTGACATGGAGGCCACCATGACACAGGTGTTTCTTCCTAGCATTTCTCTGCAAACTATCCATCAGGCTGTTAGGGATTGTGTTTCAGAAGACAAAATGCAGTTTGTATGAATAAATAGCAATGTTATTCCCAATGTAATTTGATTCAGGATAACATCCTGTTAAATATTTCAAAAAATAGAACCAGCAAGACTAAATTTTAAACTAGTAAATAATAGCCATTTGCAGAGTGATTGATTTACTGAGACTTACTGAGTGCTTTAAATATATCTGGGTCAGGTTATCTGTGCCAACCCAAAATTCAGATAGGAGGCTTACGACATGTAGATATGGACTTGTTCGAGTCATGAAGGAAAGTTCTGTCAAGTGTTTCCCACACCTCCAGCAAGATATAAAAGTTGAAGGTCTCTGGGATTTCCTTGCATTCTTACCTTCTGCAGCCTCTTGTTCTCATCTGAAAGAAAAATGAAGAGATTTGTGAGTATCTCCATTTCTGTTGAACTTTTAATGCTATAAGTTCCTCACTTTTAAAAACAAAAGGATAGAGAAGAAGATGCTCAAGTAAGTGGTGCAATACAGTGGTACAATAACATGATCTTTGGATGGAAAGAGGAGAACTTACATTTCTTGGGTCAGTAAAGTCAATGGAAGCCTCATTTGAGCAAAGAATGCAGAATTGGTTACGGTTCAAATGGGGGGGTTATTCATTATGATTTAATAATTGCAGTTGTAGAGGTAAATCAAGAAGTAACATGGCATCAAGGAGAGACTTCTGAAAACTGCTAAAATATAATAGTTAAGTTATTCTGCTTTTTCAGTTACAGGCAAAGGAGAGCCTGATAGCAAAACTTTACAATGAGGAATTGTAGTTGTTTTCAGCTAATATACATGCTAAGTGGGAAATTTTTCAAACTGATGCTCCAGCTCCTTCCCTTAGTTCATGGACTGGGTTTTTTAGGGCACTGCCTGGTGTTTCTGATGAGTGAAAATTCTGATTCCTTTCACAGGCTGCAGTCCTCATTTGCCTGGGAGTCTTTTGGGCTCAAACTTCTGCATTGCACGTGAGTAGTGATGAGCCTGTCCTGTACATGAGTATTCAAAATGTGTTGGATCCCTGGGCAGGGGCAATAGAATAGGAGGAAAACCACAGAAGAAACTAAAACCAACAAGTTGCTTGTTGTCAAGTGTAGAGAAGAAGAACTTTTGCCAGAGGTTCTGTACAAGAAGTAACAAGAAGTCAGTGGATCAGAGGTCCCCTTAGCTCAGTCAAACATTTGGAGACTGGAGCAGTCTTCTGCCAGTCCCTGCTGCCCAGAATGACTAGGATATCCCATGCAGATTTTCTTCAGCCTTCAGAAGGGTCTGTTTGGTAACTGACCTCCATCTCAAGAGCCTCCATCTCCTCAGACTGCTCCAGGGTTCTTAAGGGATGTAGTATTTACTAAATAGTAAAGCATTGAGGGAGGCAGAAAGCATTGGGGGTTGTTGCACCTGCTAAAGATGGAAACCAGGTGATGAACAATGATTGTGTGCTCTTTACCAAAGACCTTTGTCCTGCGAGATCCTGTCAGCAACTATGTCACTGGGACCATGACCATCCACAATGAGGAGCACACTGTTAATGTCCACGTCCGCTCTGGCGTCTACTCCTCTGACACCATTTTTGACTACCAACATGTGAGTAAATCCAAGAATCTGCCTCGAATTAACCCCTGAGGAAACTTAAAATCAGAAATTATTTTAGTGTATCCTCACATCTTGTCCTGGAACACTGTTTCTTTGAGGACTCCCAGCACCTTTTCTCTTCCTTGGCCATCTCCTTTCTTCACCTGTACAATGGGGCAGTTTAAAGGACTTGTAATGAAACCTGTAGTGGCAGTTACTGGAAGTGAGAAGAAGGTCCCTGACCTCAGTGGGGCTGGAGGTGAGGATGGGCTGCCAGCACTCATGGGCAGCAGAAGTCAGTCAGAAATGATGCTTCCAGTCTCAGGGACAGGCACCAGGACAGGCTGGTTCCATTCCCCAAAGGAGACAAAGGAAATGCAGTAATTGCACAGCAGCAGCTTCTGCAGCCACTTGCTGTTCCTTCATATTGCCCCAAAGAATAAAGAGCATCAATAAATGTCAGCATTAGCCTTTTCTAATTATTTAACCTCAATTCTTTCCATCACAGGGGTATATTGCAACCAGGTTGTTTTCACGAAATGCCTGCTTTATCATGAAAATAAAGAAGGAATTAATCCCAGAGCTGCACGAGATTGGACAACTGGCTTTCGAGAGAGAGGTGACTTTGTGGGGAACCCTCACTGGCAAGGAAGGGATGGGAGCAGTGTGATGTGAGGGGCACTCTCCACTCTGCCCCTAAAGCAGCTCAGGAATGACTGGTGCTGTCTTAGCAATGATGGAGCTGTTCTGACAAGGCACAGCTTGAAGGGAATATCATGCAGAACATTCTTTTAAGATAATGAACCATCATGGCCCCTCTTCAGTTTACAGGGGGTTGTTGAGGTGTCTGGAGCTGTACAACCCCTTGTCCTTGGAACTGATGCAATGGGGTTGTTTGGAGGGGATCACAAATAAGTTCAGGCAAACTTTCCCTTTATTCATTGTCCTGCTGATATTTTGACCTTGACATTGCTTTACTTTTTTAAAATTTTTATTTCAGAACAGAAGGTAGAGATAAATTTACTTTGACCAGGTTTTGACTTCCCTATTCAGGCTGAGGTTTCAGAAGGTGATGGGAAGTATTGCCTGGAGGTGAACTGGAGTTCTGGCTCGTTTTGTGTCAGCCCAGTAGCACATTTACAGCAAAACTTGATGCCAATAATATAATTTATTATGGTAGCAATCAGCTCAGGCTTGCTGTGTTGACATAATTATTATCTAGTGAATTTTGTTACTGAATAGATTGAATTTTTAATTATTTTTTTAGTTAAAGCATGAAGCTTCTTTATCTAGTGTGTTTTGGTGAGGCAAAGGAAGGTGATTTTATATTTGGGAACCTTCTCAAAGGATGTCCCAGTATTGTGAAGCTAAAGCCACATTTCTGATGGTGTTTAACATTTTCTTCTCAGACCATGAGGGATGTATACTCTCCAAATAACGTGTGGGCCCAGTTCCAACCTGGCAGTTCCAGGCTGGGGAATTTTAAAGACTGGCTTCTCTATGGAAAACACATTGAAAATCTCTGCACGGGGCTGCCTCTCTACCAGCTGGTGGCCACTGACCGTAAGTCACCGATCAGGGCATTGTGGCTCTGCCTCAGGGCACCTTCCCCGCTTTGAACCCAAATCCTTGCGGTACCTTGGAGCTGTGCAGACATTTGTTCCTCTTGAGTTGCATCACAAGTGTTTTGCACAGTTGTGAGACAAACAGAAGCCTTGGATAGGGATATAATTGGGGGCTGAGATTTGAGTATCCAAGACTTTTCCTATCTGGGTACAGGGATCTCATCTGGTAAGGGGATACTGATACTGAGATATATGCTGATATAAATACTGGTACTGATACTAGATTCATTTTCTTGGGATTTTTCAGCACCAGCGAATGGTGATGGCTGTGCCAATGCCGGAATTCCAAGCATTTTGGGCCTTAAAATCTGTGAAGAACTCATTGAAACTGGATCTTGATATTTGTGTTGCAAGGAAATGCCTTTTTGCATGTTTTAGTGATGGTAACCATGTTCTCCAGATGGAACAGAACTTGGGTACAAGGCTCAACCTGCCTATCCAAATCTTTGATGCATAACAAGCCTATGACAAACAAATAAATACAATGCTTTAATAAATAAATAGAATGCTTTGTCTGGTTCTTCTACCCAAAATCAGAACACAATGACAGTGGGCCTTGTGAGCTGCCCTGCAGAAAAGACAAATTTCCATTTGGTCCATTCCTGTGCTGGGGCTGCAGCATGGCCCAGACATTGCTTTGTGCTTCATAACGAGAAGAAACAGAAACAGAACAGATTTTTCCAGTGGAGAATTTCACTTTGGCATCACCATCCAGGTGTTGGCTCACCTTCTGTAGGATGGCTGGGGGAGGGAGCAAACAGGTGAGTCAAGGGAGGAAGCAGATCCACATTACCCACACTTGCAAAGCAGCTTGAATTCTGCAGGGCCACTGGAAATTTGCAGCTGTTTGAATGGCTACAGTGGAACAAAGAGATTTTTGTTCTGGGTGTTTTCCAAGCCTGGATAGAGGACACTGTCCCAGCCCTAAAAAATTTGTACCTTGGAATAAAGTTTTCCTTTCACACAATTGCAGGGCACAAAGAGCTGTGACCATTTGCTGTGTGCCTTTGTGTCAGGAGATGATGGAAATGCAGGATGGGGCAGTGCTGGGGCCACCTGCCTGCTCTGGGCAGATCCCAGGGAAAGGCTGAACTCACACATCCTTCCCTCCATGGCTTGGAAGGGGTGTTGTGGAGATGAAGACTGAATGTTTACTGTCTATTGGAGCTTTGAGTGGTTGCCATTGGGCAAGACATTCCTTTGGAGGAAAATGGCGCCAGGTCTGCAGTTTGTTATTGTCAAATCAGGCTCCTGGTCAAACCAGGAGCTATTTCGTAAAAGAGCATTTCATCACATGGCGAAGATGCTCTTTCATAATAATTGTATTCACAACAGGCTGCAGATTCTTGGTGATCAAAAAAATATTTCTGGGCTGTCAAACTTTGTTAATTAAATCCAGGAATAGTTGTTCTATGTTCTGTGGACCCTGAAACTCACCTAAATAACCCATTATCTGCCATGTAATTTTGAGTTAGGGAGGGAGAGCTCCTGGCCTTCCTCACAAAAGGAAGAATATTGTTTCTAGATTTAATTTTAGTTTGTAGTCTCATGATATCAGTCAGGCCTGTGAGGAATGTATTTTTATATATTATGCTTGCATTTTGACCTCTGTGTTTGCTGTTTGGTAAATAAAGCTTCAGCTCTCCATCTGCTCTCACAGCCCCTCCAATGTCCAGATGTCCAGCTCATGGGGAAACCTCTGGATCCAGCATCTCAGGGGCAAATCTGTTGTGAGGCTGCTGCACCTCTTGGTGTGCAACTCCCAACAAAGAGAGGAGGAAGCACGGCAAGAACTATAAACCACACAACCCATATGGTCGTGCTCTGATTCCCCCAGTTTTCCAGAGAAAAACTCTGGAAAAGTTTTCCCTCTGTTTCCACAAGAGCACACAGCCCTTGAGCCTCGGCCTGTTGGTATCACCAACAACCACAAAGATCATGCTAGAAAAGGCTGCAGAGCAAAAGAAATTTATTCTCAATTTAAAATAACTAATCACTAGGCAAACAGGAACCTACAGCCAGGTCTGAACAAACCATCGAAAATTACTTAGGCAGGAGAAATAAGTTTCATGTTTTATTTATTGATACTATATTTGCCCTTACTATTTCCTGCCATTTCCTTCTTTGTTGACTAGGCCACAGTTTACAATATGCTTTATGGACCTGTCCTGGACTATAGTTAATCTATTTTTTCTTATCTCGCAGGTGCTTGATATTACAACTGAACTACAGGGAAAGAACAAAGAGGTAAAAATCAGCAATAGGTAAAATGTCCCCGAAGATCAGATCCAGTTGTTGGCTGTAGTCTGAAAATGTCAATCTCTAAATCCACCCTCTATCAACAAAGGCTCTGCACTAAATGTTCGTGATATGAAGGAAATCTCAGAATCATGGAATTGCTAAGGTTGGAAAAGGCCTTTAAGGACACCAAGTTCAACTGTCCCACCACCAGCAACCATGTCCCCAGGTGCCACATACACATCATTTTTGAACACTTCCAGGGATGGGGACAGTGCAGTGCCAGAGCTTTACAACCCTCACAGTGAAGAACTTTACCCAATATCCACCCCGAGCTCCCCTGGGCCAGCCTGAGGCCATTCCCTCTCCTCCTGTCCCTGTTCCCTGGAGCAGAGCCGGACCTGGGGCTGTCCCCTCATGTCAGGGAGTTGTGCAGAGTCACAGGACGCCTCCTGAGCCTCCTTTTCTCCAGGCTGAGCCCCTTCCCAGCTCCCCCAGCCCCTCCTGGGGCCCCAGCCCCATTCCTGTCTCCAGACATACTCCAGCCTCTCAATGTCCTTCTTGCCATGAGGGGGCAAAAGCTGAATATATTAATATATTAAGCCTTTAATTGTATGAATCAGTTAACTTAGAGATGCTCTGTCTGATATGAAATAGCTGCTCATGAGCTCATTAGGTATCACTATCTTTGTGGGTCATTTGCTGGTAGAGAATCTTTTTGCATTGTGATCCATGAGATTTTCCAGTGGGATGGATGGAAAATTCCCACTGATTTCCATGGGAGGCACCCAGGGCCCAGCAGCCAATCTCAGGAACAATGGTGGAGTTGTGTTCTCAGTGCACAAAGCCCAGAGCTCGTCCCAATAACCGCCCAAGGTCAACGCGCAGGTGGGTAAGGTGGAGCTCGTTGGCACTGAGCACAAAGTTAACACCGGGAGAACAGCACAGCCCTGGGAATCTGCAGCAGGAGAGAGGCACTGGAAACCAGAGCTGTCACTAAAATGAAAAAGGAGCCAGAGCACGAGCTTAGATCCTAAAAACACATTGGCTGGAAGAGTCTAGAGAGGGAAAAGGTGTCAGGATGTGATTTATTATCTTGAAAGTTACCTGATCTTCCCAAGAGCTCCTCTCCACCAAAGTAATAGGCACATTCTGTTTAGTTTATCTAACTTCCCAGCCAGGCTTGTTCTGTAATAAGCAGGAAATTTATTTTATTCAGATCACAGAATATTCTGAATTGGAAGGGACACACTGGAGAGCTTAGTGGGAGTGTCTGGGAGTGCCTGAGTGAATATCTGGCAGCTTCTGTAAATTAAAATCATATTTATTCCTGACTGGAATATCAAGATAATGCTGATTGTTTTCTTCCAGCCTTTTTTTTTTCTTTTTAAGCCTGAAAGGTGTTTGAAGGCATTCCTGGAATCCAAGCCATCGTATTGTTGATGCCACTGACAGCTAAAACATGTCAGGCATTCAGGGCAGGCAGGATTAGCCCACTCTGGTCATGTCTCCACCTCTCTGAAGATCAACTGTCCTGATTCCTGTCAGCAAGAAACCCCTGTGGTCTCTCACAGCTAAGGACATCAGATTTTCCAGTCACCTGTGTTGCACATTAATCCAAGATGCTTTTACCACTGAGCCCACTCCCCTGAGAACCTCCCACCTCCCCAAATTTCCCAGCGTATAGGACCAATCACCAAGGTCAAGGTGTGACAACTGCACCACTGGTGATCCTTTCAAACCCAGAGATTAATGGGGAAACTCTTGCCCTGTTGAGAAATACCTTTTAAACGCAAGACATTACTTAAATTAGGAGGAATGAGATTTTCATGCATCTTGTCTGACAGGTCAAAACAAATTTTCCAGTTTGCAAGTCATGAAAAGGGACAGTTATTAGCATTTTTTCCATTATAGGAAGAATTCCCAGTAGCAGAGGAAAATTAAACCAAACTGGAAAATTAAGCCTGCTAAATTAAATAGAAACTGGGTGGTCTGGGCAGACCTGGTGTGAATGAGTCTCTTCATCTGCTGGGTCTTCCCATCCTTTTTTTGTACTAACAAGACACAGTCAGGAGAGGAAGAAAAATCACCCATTTTAGAAGACCAAACTTCGCCCCTGGAGTGTGTCTGTAACCACTACAAATTGCTGTGGTCAAGCACTGAACAATACAGCAATATCACGTGCAAGAGCAAAAGAGAACAAATTGCTCACTCCAGCTTCAATCAAAGTGCTTGATTTTAAACATTCGGACTATAAATTATCAGGAGGTGAGCCAAGTCTTGCACCATTACTTATTTAAAATAAGTGAGTATCTTGCCCAACGAGCCAGGCCAGATTTCCAAGGAATACACCTCAATCCTTGTGTACTTACTTGTTTCTCCTGGAGCCAAGCACGCAGTGAGATTTCCACTGTCCACTAGATGGCAAATGGTTCCAACAACCTCGGGAGTTTTCTGGTGGCAGTCGGGACCCAGGTGGGTAAGTGAGATGTGCTGTCATTAGGGTGGAAAAAACGACTGTGAGCTCAAAAATAAAATGGATTTAATCCTGTCAACCTGTTCCCCAGGAAGTAAAAGCTGAGTTAGGCTACAAAGCATTAGAATTCATTCTTTCAGGTTTCCAAATCAAAACAGTCCATCCCAAAAGTGGGATGTTTATTTTTACTTGTAATTATGCTCTATTTGGTAATTAAATGGACTACTTTTTGATTTCTTAATGATTTTTTTTCTCTCTAATACATGTGTATGTTTTTATATATTCTATTATATAATGAGACATTGCATTTGCTGACCATGAGCACAAGTAAAGGGAGCAGCACTCGTTACCTCTCTCCTATCACCCCCTGGTGCCAGCAAGAGAAACCCGAGCAGCTCCTCTGCCCCTGCCCAGCCCTGCTCTGCCAGGCTCTGTCCTCGGGAGAGAAGGACCCACAGAGAGGTTCTGTGCTCTTGGCTCTTGTTTCATTTGGGTTTTTGGAGGGTGTTGGAGTCTGAAAAACAGAGGCCTCTCCGAGTTCCTCAGAGAGAGATCAAAATGCAGGGTTTGAATTAAAATCTTTGGATGGATTAAAGTATATTAAGCCACAGAGACATGAAATAGAGGTGTAAGTTTAAGTAAGTAAGCAAGTTTAAGTAAGTAAGAATACGTTTTAAGTGTCTTGAAAAGTAAAACCCTAGACATCAGTGTAGAAAACAAGTCTTTAAAAACAAGTTTCTGTGAGAACTAAAAAATATAGTCCTAGATATCAGTGTAGAAAACAAAAACAAGTCTCTGTGAAAGCTCCAAAACATAGTTTTAGACATAATAAAAAATATAGAAATAATATTGCTTACATTTTTCAGACAGAACAGATAAGGCTATATGCATAGATTATATGCAAACTTTTGTGCTAAGAAATTAGAATTCTAATAGGTTTAGAAGAAATGCTTCAGATTTGTGTTTTTAGCTCATTCAAATAAGAATCCATGTATTGGAGTGAGAGCTCTCTCCTCTTCAACCATCATCATCATCACTACCACCACATGAAGAAGAAGAAGAGGAAGAAGAACAAAAGAAGAGAAGAGAAGACCAGGGAGCACCTGCCTCTCAAGATTCTCTACCAGGCTGCATCCTCTGCCCAGGACTCTGTACCAGGCTGCAGCCTCTGCCTCTGCCCAGGATTCTGTACCAGGCTGCAGCCTCTGCCCAGGACCCTGTACCAGGCTGCATCCTGGGGCTCTCAGGGCCTTGCATCAGGAGCTGCTTCTAATCAGGACTTTGCTGCCATTTGGGACTCTATGCTGAAATCTTTCAGCAGGGACTTGAACATCTGGGACTCTTTGCCTTTTGAGACTGATGTGCCTTTACAATCAACAGCTTTATAGCAACTAACAACTGCTCAGCTCTTCTAAAGAGAGCTACAACCCCAGCAGGAGGGACCAGGAGCAGAGGGAGCCTGGCTGGAGCCTGGCTGGAGGCTCTGTGCTCCTTCCAAGCAGGTCCTGCCAGTGCCACCACTCCCCATGGCCACCTGCTCTGCTGGCTTTCGTGTCTCCCACCCTCCTGTGGGTCTGTTTTTCTTTTTTGCACCTCACCAAGAGGCAGTCAGACACAGGTGATCTGGCAGTTCGCACTTTAATTTTCTGAGGGTGTGTGCCAAGAGAGGATGGTGATTCAGACTTCAACAAATGTAGCACGAAGACAATCCTTTTGTAGAAGTGCTGAAAGAGGAGAAAACATCCTTAAAAAATCAGTTTGTATTTGCTGGTACTGGGATGAGAACTGAAGTGGGCATCAAATCAGGCTGCTGTGATGGCTCCTCACAAGCCAAGCCATGGATCCATGGAATAATTTTCTCAGCAGGAGCTGTTGCCACTGGACCCTCATTTGCTTTGCCTCTTATGAACTGTTTTTTAAAATCTGCCAAAAAAAAAAATAAATAAAGTTGATGTGCTTGTGAAATTTGGAGAGGAATCAGTGTTTCAGTTTGTTGTCTTGAATAGATGTAAGATTTTCCAAGTGAGGAGCATTCTACATCTGCCCTGTGAGCTCTGGCCAGACCCCTGGCCAATGCACAGCTACTCTGAGCACCCCAGAAAACAAAGTAACAGCAGGCAGGCCAAGGGGAACAGAAATTATTTGTAATTTTTGCTGCAATTGAAGTCAAAATTAGTGAGGTTTGAGCCAGTTTCCCTTTTTAAAAAAAAGGGTGGAAAGGACAAAATTTGATATTCAGTTACATGGCAATCAAAGCAGAGGGAAGCTGCTGACAACCTTAATTTACCCAGTATAATTCCAGTCATTGAGTTACAGAAAATAGAATAATACACTTTCATCTTTGAATTTTTAAGGCTAATCTTAAAAAAGTATTTTTTAATTAATCAATCTTCTCTACTGATATGTACAATTTGCTTTCCCTTTCTGATTCCAACCCTAACATTAAATAAACAGAACAAATATTAGACATGCTTGTCTAATTTTTCCCTCATGTTTTGCTGATGTGATTACAAGCTGTTGACTTAATCATTAATATCTCATGCTGACATATCAGCCAACACTGCCAGAAAATATTCCATCTCTGCTTAGCACTCAAGTTCTCAGTTAAATAATTTCATGTTATTAGTCAAAATTGTCAACAAAATAATTTCTGCTGAGCCGTGTCTGGTTTTTCCCCATTGTTGGAGATTAGAACTCCTCAGTTTTCAAACTCCAAGGAGAAAATTTAGTGATTATTCCCAAGCACTTTGTTCATTTAGGACTGTGAGAGCTTTTAAATGGAGCTCTCATTAAGGAAAAGAATGGTATCCCTCAGAAAGCCTGCTTGGACATAGAGCTGACAAGGACAGGGGACAAGTCTGGAAGGTTTCTGAAAGGTTTTCTTCTGCAATCTTGTTTTTGTCAGTGTCGCTGGAGCTGCCCAGAGAGTTTCCTGAAGTTTAACACGCGCATGAATACCAAAGCACCACAAAATAACTGCATGATGAGAGAAAGAATTTCAAAAATGTAAAATTAAAACTTTCTCTTGACCTTTTTCTGCCAAACTGTTTTGTGAAGGGAGTGTGATAAGAAGCCTGCAGAGTCCAAACCCCTGGGATTAAACAGCAGCTCCTCTCTGTTCATTAGCACTGCTCTCACTTTCTGTGTGAAGATACCAAATAGGAATTGATTTATTTTTGACCATGTCTCACCAGGTTTGAATTAATTGAGGACTGAATTAATAAATTGTCTGACCATAAATTTTTTGTATTATTAGAGACTGCATCCATATTTACCAAGGCATGTACCAAACTCACAGGAGGGGAGATAAATCAAGAGATTTTGAGACATTTGTCATCCTGTAAATGATATAAGCAAATAACTTCTAGCCCCTTGGATTATGAGCATTTCTATTGCCTGTGTTTGTTCATTTTGAGAATGAGCAGGGAAAGAAAAACAGATTCAATGCTGGGCTGTGACTGTCTGATGAAAGGATCTGAGAATTTCCTGGGAATCCCACTGTGACTGCAGGGCTGGGCAGTGAGCTTGGTGGGTGCCACAGATTTCCCAGCTGACTGCAAAGTCCGAGCGTGGAGTGGCAGCTCCTCTGAATGTCTGCTGGAGGAGCTGGGAGACTGCAGGGCCTTTGCTGCACGTGGCTGACAGGACACTGACAGTAAGGCCATGTCCAGATACTTTCCAGCTCTTTTCTTTCTGTTTCAGTTCCTCAGGCTTTGCATTGGCTGGGAGCTCCCAGCTTCTCCTCATTTCTCTGGGCTGAGCCGTGAGCCAGCCCAGGTTGTTCCAGAACAAAAGCACGGGGATGAAGTCCCTGCCTGGAGCCTGGAGCTTCTGCCACCTCAGCAGCATGGGAGGAGGGAGGAAAGGGAACTTTCAGTGCAGTGCAGGTAGTTTGTGTGCCCTGCTGGTTTGTGGGATCCCCATCCTTCTCACATACCTGGGAATGGCTGAGGGAGACGAGCCCTGGGCTCCCCACACAAAGCCAGTGGTGCACCAGGTCAGGAGGAGCTGGTGTCTCTCAGGTTAAGGAATTCCCTGTCCTTGTGGTTGTCCAGCCTTTTCCCTTTCTTTCTTCTCCCTGTTTTTATTTTTCTTGCTCACACAGGTTGTAATGCACTGCCATGTTTCTCCCTCCCCCCATGAATAAATACCATCCTTTAATTTCCTAGTGACATCTGAAATGGGAATAGAGCCCCTGGGAAGAGCCCATTTATGGACAGGGAATCCAGAGCAGCTATGAACCAAGGCATACAGGAATAAGGACTTGGGCAGATGCAGGAATGGAAACTAATTTTAGTTATTCCATTGCAATCTCATCACACTGTCAGTGTCACACTCCTCTTTATCTCCCATCTCACACCCAGCAGTTACCTCACGCCACAGCTATCTCCTGACAGGGACTGTTGTGGGGCATTTTTGCTATAATTCCATCCCTGTATTTTGGAAAACCTCAAATCACATGCTGTGGTTGCTACAGCACGTTTGCATCCTTCTCCTGCTTCACTGCAATGGTGTGACTGAGGTCCCTGATTAGGGAGCAGACTTGACCTAAAATTCCTGAAAAAGGAATAAGAAAAGGATCAGAAGAACATTTTTCACATTTTAAAAGAAGACTACTATGCAGTTACAATATAATTTAAAAGTCATAATAAAATTTTTAAGGTATGGACTGCTGAACAAAAACCCACATGAGTTTGCAGGTGGGGAAGTGAGATGTGACACTGTATAACTGGCAGACTTCTTATCCCCTGAGGAACTATTCACACCCAGAAATCCCAGGGCACTCAAGCAAATATTGATCACATTCTCCTGGAAAAGGTTCCCCCTCCGAGGCTGCTTTGAGCCTCTGGCTGAGGGCAGGTGTTCCTCCATCCCAAAAAACAGGCTAAGGAAGGGTGAGGATACTCCAAAAGCACTTCACATTCCTTCCTGCCCGGAGGAGCATCACCCCCTCTGCATCTTGTGTATCCCGACCTTGGCAATCGGTCCAGCCCTGCCTCGCTTCCCACCTCCAGCACCTCTCCTGCCCCCACATTCCTGCCCCACATTCCTGCCCCTTCATTCCTGCCCCCATATTCCTGCCCCTT
>PYHW01009499.1:15220-25879 GCA_013186435.1 Turdus rufiventris
CCCCCACATTCCTGCCCCTTCATTCCTGCCCCCACATTCCTGCCCCACATTCCTGCCCCTGCATTGCTGCTCCTCTTGGCAGAAGGAACCCTGGAGGCATCAGGTGGGAGGAAGCAGAGGGGTGCCCGAGATTAGAGCCTATTTTGGAGCCCCACAATCCTCAAGATGGACCCGCCGGACAAGCTGGGGGTTTCTCAGCTGTTCCTGCCCTCTCTGCTCCCTGGGCTGATTTTCTCCTCCTTCCAGCTCTTCCCATGGCAGAGGAAGGGATCCTGTCCAGCCAGTGGTGCCTCTCCACCTCCAGGAGATCCCGGAGGAAGGTGAGGAGGGATCACCTGGTGCTCTGGGAGTGCCAGGGGCTCGTCCCCAGCACTGCCAAGGTCCGTGCAGAGCCTTGTGTTCCCACACCCAGCTGCAGATGAAGGGGTGGATGAGCACCAGGTGGCCCAGAATGAGGGCCAGGAGACCTTTCTGCAACCTTTCTGTACCCCAGGCTACCCAATGAACCACCTCCTGCTGAGGAAATGGGGTCATTGTTGATTGAATCAGGGTTAAACTGAGATGCTTATTAATGTTCCCTCTCCAGCTACCTCAGGTGATCTAGTTAGTATTGATTTTTTGATAGCAATTTCTTTCTAGGATATATATTGTATGTGTACATTGCAGTGCATATGAGGGATAAAAAAAGGACAAACCATTTCAGTGACATGAGCTAAAGTCCTTCTGTTACACAATTCAATTCAGAAAAAATAATTATCAATGTCTGAAAATCATCAGCCTGTAGCCTAAGGAAAAAGGAAGCTGCTTTTATATCAGATGTGCTCTCTGGGTATTGATCGTCTGTCAGATCCCCAGCAGGGTCTACACGGAATGAGTCAGGAAACTCAGCACAAGCTGCTTTGTGTACAACCCCTGCACTCTGCCATTGTTCAAGGACTTATCAAAACCAGAGCGGAAATGTGAAAACACTTGGAATGTCTGAGCAGGAATTGTGCTCCTAATGAGCCACTGAGGAAAGATGACACTTGTGGGTGAGGAAATGGATGTCAGACACACAACTGTGCTCACAACTGCTTTTTGCTTTACACAGTAATGCCTGCATGGTGGGAAATGACAGATTCAGAACAAACGTGTGTGGGCTGAGCAGGGCTCAGGGAGGTGCCAGCCCAGCTCCTGTGCTGCTCCCAGCACCCCCAGAGCAGCTGAAGTGATGCTGTTCAGTGTTGGCACTCAAACATCCAGGGCTGCACAACAGGCTGCGGCTTAGTTCATAGAAAGAGGGAACAAACCTAGAAAAACTCCTCTGAAACTGCTCATCTGCATCAACAGAGTAATAGAGAATTTCACTCAGTCTCTGATCAGACCCCAAAATACTCAGTGTGTTCATAGTGAGAGAGGCGACTCAACTAAAAAACTCAGAGTGACACAAATGCTGAAGATGTATTTTTAAATTCAAAGCCTTCAGCCCTGAACCTCACAGAAACCTCCCAATCCCTTTGAAAGGAGTTCCACAGACCACAGTACAGCAATTAGCAGCTCTTAGGGTGCGCCTTTAACTGAATTTATATATATACATACATATATATATATATATATATATATATATATATATATATATAAAATATATATATATATGTATGTATATGTATATGTATATGAAATCAGTGCATTTTTGAAATTAATATTGAAGCATTAAAAAATGAAACACTCTGGAGGCATTATCACCCTCATGAAGAACGTCCTGCATCACTGGCTGTGACAAGCAGCCCCAAAGACTTTCCTTTACAGGACTCACTGCTGTGGAGCATTGAAGAGTTAAGGCTGAGCCAATTCTCAGGGTTTTTAATGTTAACCTCACTTCCTGCAGAAGTAAAGACCTTAATTTGGTGATGAATCATCATCAAAAAGAAGACTGCACTTTTAATTAACAGAAGGAACTGGAACTGTTCCAAAATTTTCCAAGATTTCTGTGCTCAGCTCTGGAAAGCCAAAATAATCAGAGATCAGCTTTTGATAAGGCTGTAGAGGATTTATAGATAGCCATGAACTCCACAGTGAGGTCTAAATTAATCTTGCTAAGCTCAAATATCTACTTCAAATGTGGTGTAGCAATAACAGGGACCTTGATAACACACTTTTCCTCTAGCATCAGGTTTCCATGTGAAGAAGATCAAAAGTAGAATAAAATGAGGTAAAGATGCCATGTCAGTGTCTGGGTCCATGAGAGCCACACTGTACATGGTTTTACAAAAATACTGATATTTAATTATAAACATAGAGGATGAATTCTAAACAGGCATGACTTGTGCATGGTTCTCATTTTTGTGGCTGTTTGTGCTAGATTTGGGCAAATGACAAAGGAAGAAAGTTGCAGAGATGGGGCAGCAAATAAATGGATATGCTTAGACAAAAAGCAGAGTCCAGAAAACCCAATAGGTGAGTGGATTAGTCCTTGGGTAGAGTCCTTAGTGCAAGGAAAAGCTCTGCAGCACGAGCAGAAATGCCTCTTTATCTTGAGCGCTGAACCCCTCGGGGACAGGTACTGAGCTCTGGCCATGCTGCCAAAACAAAAGCACTTTGGAAAGTCTGTGGAAAGTAGGGAGATTTAAGTGGATAATGTCATATATGAACCAGACCAATTTTTTCCCGAACACTGCTCACATTTTGTTGAAATCTGCACACTAACGCAAAAAGCGCTGTTAATTTTAGCGCATGTTTTTGCAAAGTCATTTCTGTATTCTCCACACTGTGAGCCTGAGCTGTTTGAATTGACGTGAACCTGAAATCAGAGCCACCTGTTGGCCTTTGGTGTTTGTAACAATTTTTTATTTAGCAGAGCTGTGACTAAACCAAGTATAACTGATTTGCTGAGTCACATATGAAAGATAAGGAAATGAGGAATACTCCAGTTGTGGAATCATGGGATACCTCAAGTCAGAAGCAACCCAGGATGATCACCAAGCCCAGGTCCTTGCTCCTCAGAGGATGTGATTCTCTTTGCTCACCTAAGCTCTTCTCCTCTGCATCCAGGGCCTGGTGATTCTGTTCTGTGGTAGCGCACAGGGTTTTTTCCCAAAGAAATTCCTTTTTAAGTTTAACACAAAGACCTGACTCTAAAATAGTTTTGAAAAGGGCAGAGAGAGCTGTTGTTTGCCCTTGGTGTGGCAAATCGGTGCATTTGGAGAGAGGCTCTATGGAATTTACGTGTTTGCCTGAAATCCACGCGGATAGAAATGGTTCACACACGGCAGGCAAAGTCAGCTACCGGGAGGGAGAAAGGAAGGGCAGCTCCTCTCTGAGGAGAAACTTGTACTATCTCTGAGAGTCCCGCGCAGAATGTTTACAAAACGCTCATTAAGGGAGAGGGGATGGTGAGATAGCAACAAATCTGGTGAGCAGCTTCCACTGGCCGAGATAAGAGAGGCAAGGAGGCCATAGAGGAGAGCGAGATCCAATTACCGAGACCTGGTTTTGGGGAGGGGGAAGGGGCAGACAGACAGGACGGATCACAAGTTTCAAGACAAGAGCTTCCAAACTTGTCATCCCTCTGTGACACAAGCCGCGCACAACCCAGCGGATAAAACCGCCACCGAGCCCACACGAGAGCCAGAGCTCATTGAGCGCGGTTGGAGGCGCGGGCGAAGCCATGGATTCTGTGGTTCTCCAGCTCTGGGCTGTCCTCTCCCTCCTGGTTCACCTTGCAGCCTGCAGTCCCATCCTGAGCTTGGAGCACTCTTCCCTGGAGGAAGATGTGCCTCTTTTTGATGAGATCCTCTCTGAGCAAGATGGGGTTGATTTCAACACGCTGCTCCAGAACATGAAAAATGAGTTTTTGAAGACATTGAACCTCTCTGACATCCCCCTGCACGAGTCAGCCAAGGTGGACCCACCAGAGTACATGCTAGAGCTGTACAACAGGTTTGCCACAGACAGGACATCGATGCCTTCTGCAAACATCATCAGGAGCTTCAAAAATGAAGGTAAGGGCTGCTCATCTCTGGGAGAAGTGGATAGAAAGGAGCATCTTTAGAGCCAGTGTGAAATGTCCTGACCAGGTACAGAGCATGAAGCATGCTAGGCAAAAGCCTTTTGGTGAGGATGGCCTTGGAAATCAGCAGCTGTGGTAGGGGTGCCCAGACCCCAGCTCTGGTGTCAGTCCTTGTCCTTTGCTCTGGAGACCGTGGGGTTTTGGGGGAAGGTGTGTCTTTAGCACTGGGGCAGCACCAAGTGTAATTCTGGTGCATCAATTTCTTTATCCACACAGTGACACACATCATTTGTATTCAGATGATTGATTTCTTTAAATGGATACCTTAAGTAATATTTGAAATTAAGGCAAGGCTCTTTTTTACACTGTTCAAAGTGTATTTTCTAATACGATATTTGAATGCAGTATTTTAAAATTATGAGCTTAACCAAGTACAGCTTTCTGTTAATGTGCTCTCACTGTTGATCGCTGTGGCATTTGTAAAGTTTTCTTACTTTGGCGTTGGTGCACAGTCCAGAAAATGCACAGAAATAAGTGAAGAGGAATTTTGGATAACCAATAGGTTTTACTTTGGAGTACCAGTCTATATCCTAATAAAAACAAACAAACCAAACCCAAAGAATTATCACAGAATCACAGAATATTCTGAGTTGAAAGGGACCCACAAGGATCATCAAATCCAATTTTTAGGCAAATGGCCCACACAGGGGTCAAAGACATAACCTTGGTGTTATTAGCTCCCTGCTCCAACCAACTGAGCAATTGCTCTTGTGCCAGTTCCCTCTCTGCTCTCCTCTGGTTTTCCTTCCACGTTCCCCTTAGTTCAACAAGGATGTGAGATAATGCTGCAGCAATTATATTCGATAATTTGCCAATACATTTTATACACCAACACATTTTATGCTAAAAGAGTTTTTCAACTAAACAGTTTCAAGTATCTATTAATCCACAGGGCAAACGCAAGTGCTTTGATTCACGCTCAATTGCCATGAGGCACATGTGGCTGTTCAAGCTGCCGCGAGGCCTGTCTCATTCTCTGTTCATTTAATTAATGAAGTTAAAGGTGTTGTTGCTTTTTCCTCAACATTTGCCATTTCAAAATGATGAGCTGTCAGGAGAGGCTGCGTGGAAGTCACTTGAGTTTGGCAGGGCAGTGAGATGCCAGGAGAGAATCCCAAAACCCTGCTCTGCTCCCATCTCCTGGCAGGCCCAAGCACCCTTTACCAGCAGCGTGTTTCTGGTATGAAAAGACTCTTCACTGTGGTTTGAAGTCTCTTTCCATATTCTTTGCTCCAGTGGGGAGAAGTTTATTGGAGGGCTGGTGACAAAATAGTTGCAGACAATAGTGGCCAGTTGCTCAGCTTGCCGTGCCTGTCTCAGCAGCAGGAGTGAAGGCACACACACACAGAGGAGGTGTTGTTTTCATTTTGTGCTATTTGAAAAAGAAATAATAGGACAAAGATTGCCAAGTACAGTGTGGTAAAGAATAAAACAAGCTGTGGTTTAGTGATGCAAATCTGAAATCATTCCACCTGCAAAAATTCAGGTTTGCAGCAGTGAAATGGCACAGACTGACCTTCGCCAGGTGGTGTTGGCAGCTCTGTGCTGCCCTGCTGTGCCTCTTGCAGAAGTTCTGCATCAAATGGGAGAACTCTTGAAACTGCCCTTAAATTTCTGCCATTTCCGATTTTCTCTCATCTCTTCCAATCCAAACCAGCAAGATGCGAAGTGAGACTGCTGATGAGAACACAGCTTCACAAATACAAATACAATTCATGTTTTTCATGTGTCCTCTAAGTCTGTATAATTAAGAGCCACCCCTTTCATGCTAAAGAGCTCTTTTGATAGAGAAATTAATTGCTTGCAATGAGAAGCACAGGAGAAACAGAGCATGGAATTGTTTTGTTCTGCCAGATGAAAACTGGGAATAATTGCAGTTTCATTACTATCCATTAAATCCCTTATTATAGAAATATAACAGGTGGTATGGCTGGAATTAGCTCTTTGTTTTAACCCATGTGCTGTGGACCATGGACCTTAACAGTTTACTTGTAAATGGGGCTGTAATCAGTGCTTAATTCTTGAAATAAAGGGAAATTGTTAAGGGAAATTTTTGCTTTTCTGTGGACTCCAAATCTCTCTTCCCAACCCTCCTAGGGGTGTACTGGAAACAGCACCCTCTGGACTGTCCAGCTGAAGAGCAGAGTCACATCCTGTCTGTATGAGAGGAGCTCAGGGCCTGCTCCTACCCTGGCTCTGCACAGCGGGTCCTGCTCCCACCTTTACCAGCTGACAGGGAAATTGAAGCAGAATTCCCCTCGCTTTTTTTTTTATTATTATTATTATTTGTGAAGAGATCAAAATGCCAAAAGAAAAAAAAAAGAAAAAAAAAAAAAAAGGGAAAAAGGCAGGTGGTTCAAAACCTCCAAACTGGAATTAAACAGCACAAGTCACATGCTGAAGTTCATGCCTTGCCTAAGTGCACTGGTGGAGCATGGCCAGGCCTTGTGGCTTTATCAGAGTAATTTTTCTACAAACACAGAAAAATTGGGGAAGGCAGAGATGAAGGGAGTAAGAGGTCACAAACAGTTTGCCTTTGCATTAATTATAGTTCCAGCCTCTGTGTCCCAATCTGCCTTCTGGGTTGCAAGGAGGCAGCAAGAGCACCCTCGTGAGCAGATCCTGCACTCTGGGAGAAATGAATGCTGTGTGCGGACAGCAGCAGTGCAGCCAGGACAGACAGTCCAAGTGACACCAGACATTGTCCTTCACACCTGTTCTATTGCTAAAGGTGCCCAGGGGACCTGGCTGAGGACCTGGTTGCTCACCCAAAGCCCATGATGGTGGCAGGGGAGCTGTGGGTGCCAGGTCACCCTGGTGTCACCACCTGCTCTTCCTGATGTAAAACATCTTCCAAAGCAGCTTTTCCTCTCCTTGGCCCTTTCTGTGTCTGAGGGGTGTCTGAGCAGCAGGGAATTCCTGCTAACACAGGAACACTACAGCACACACATTTCTTGTGCTTGCAGACATGTTGCCCATTTCACGTTGGCTCCACTGCCACATCCTTCTGCCTTCTTGCACCAATGAATGTTTTTCCTTGTTTATTAAATAGTTGCTGTGCAGCAGCCCAGAAGTGATTTTTATGTCAATATTAGGCAACTTGTTTTTAATATGTAAACCTTCCATTTGGCAAGGAGATCCCTGGAAAGCCTGGGGACAGAATCACTAAATCCAGGTCTGTAGCATGTCTGGGATCTTGTTGTCCTTACACATCTAAAATAACCTTGACCTTGTTGCCAAGAACAGTTGTGGCAAGTGCTGAAAAAGCCTTTTCTTGGCACTGTCCAGGTGAAACCCCAATGCTGGATGACCCTCAGTGTGTGTGCTTCTGCATGTATTGACTCTTCTAAAACATTTGATTTTTGTCCTTTGCAGACTTGGATTCCCACCCTATTGGCGTTACAGGAACTCGGAAATACCCGCTCCTGTTCAACGTTTCCATCCCTCACCACGAGGAAATCACCATGGCAGAGCTGAGGCTCTACACCCTGGTGGAGCGGGACCAGAGGCTCTACGAAGGGCTCGACAGGAAGGTGACCATTTTCGAAGTGCTGGAGAACATCCACGTGGGGGCTGGGGAAGAGAGGAAGATGGTGGCCCTGGCCTCCAGGCACATCTACGGCACCAGCAGTGAGTGGGAGAGCTTTGAGGTGACCGAGGCCATCCGGCGCTGGCGCAGGGCAGGGCTGACCACGCACCGGCTGGAAGTTCACATCGACAGCAGAGAAGGGGAGGAGCAGAATGGGGAAGGGAAACTCGATATCGACATCAACTCCGAGGCCAAGCACGTGCCCCTGTTGGTTGTGTACTCTGATGACCAAAGCAATGACAGAAAGGAGGAGAAGGAAGAGCTGAACGAGATGATAGACCACGAGCAGCTCCTGGACCTGGAGAACCTAGAGGTTGGCAATTTCCACGACCAGCCCGGGGAGGAGGCACTACTCCAGATGCGCTCCAACATCATTTACGACTCCACCGCCCGCATCCGGAGGAACGCCAAAGGCAACTACTGCAAAAAAACTCCTCTCTACATCGACTTCAAGGAGATTGGTTGGGACTCCTGGATCATCGCCCCAGCAGGGTACGAAGCTTACGAGTGCCACGGGGTGTGCGCCTACCCCTTGACAGAGCACGTCACGCCAACCAAACACGCCATAGTCAAGACTTTGGTTCATCTGAAGAACCCCCAGAAAGCCTCCAAGGCCTGCTGCGTGCCCACCAAACTCGACCCCATTTCTATCCTCTACCTGGATGCAGGGGTGGTCACCTACAAGTTCAAGTATGAGGGCATGGTGGTGTCAGAGTGTGGCTGCAGATAGTAGGAGGGAAGGCACGCACAGGGAGGGCACAGGGGGAGTATTTAATGATTCAGTCTGTAAATTTGTACATTTGGGATTTGCTATTTAATGAGGTTATTTAATGAGGCCTGTACAGATAATTGTATGTTTCCTGTCATGGGGAATGGGCACGTCGTGTAGGGATTGTATATTTTGTTCCATTTGCTTCCTTCTCGCTGCTCTTCGCTGTCCAGATCGCAACCGAGTCTCTCCTCCTGTCAGGGCATGGAGCTGATCACTGGATTGTTTGGGAGGGCTCTTGGTGCCAAAAGGGCACATCTAAATTCACGGAAATAAAGGCATATTTTTGTACATTATCAGTGTTGATTGGCATCTTCAGGGCTTTCCAGAGCTGTTAAAGGTCATGAATAATGGGCAATCGCACCTAGATTATTCAGTGTTCTGTAATATCTTTATAAAGTTCTTTACGTGCTCATTTTTTTTCTTAATGCATTTTTGTCGATCTTACATCCTGGTAATTCTCAAGCTCCTGGATCATTACGGCATAAAGAAGGTGGTTTTTTTCCTTTTTTTTTAACACCTCCTTCACTCTTTCCCTGTTTTAGTCAAAGGCAACTGGTACGGATGATCTGGCATCTGGAGCAGAAGGGCACCATTCCCTTTCCCATCTTTCTTAGGAAAGCAAATGGCCCAGGAGCAGTGCCAGGCATGGGCCAAGGCAAGAAATTCCCCCTGTGCAGGTTTATGACAAAATCACTCTGAGGCAGCTCTGGCTTTGCTGCAGCAGCCATAGATTGGCTCTCCGGGGCCAGAGCTTTAGGTGGCAGAAGGAAGTGCAATAAATTTCCTGAACCCTTGGAATTATACCAGCTTAAATTGTTCTTGAAATTTCCACCAGCTAAGAACCAGTCCCCGTTCCCAGTCAGTAAATCCCATGAGATACAGCTGCATAATCCTACTCAAATGGCCCAGCAGTGCCAGGCAGAGCAGCAGAGCCCTTCATGCCAGTGGGACATGAGCATCTTCCCTTTCTGTAAGTGCTGAATTGTCGATTCCCAGGGATATTCCTCCCCCCAGACTCTAAAGATGGAGTCACATGCCATGTTTCCACCACTCTTCTGCAACAAATCGTGGTGATAAGGAGGTGTTGGAGTTGAGAAACAATAGACCCGTCACTTTATTTATACTAAGCTGCAAATTTGTCAGATTCTTGGGAAAGTGTAAGTGATGTTGACTCTTTTAGCCTGTACCAGAGCCTACTGCACTGTCCCTGCATCTGTTTTACACTTTTAAGGGAAAGTTATCTTCCCTAGAAGTGATAAGGGTCTTTGAAAGAATCACTCCAACACTTCATGGGAATGAACACCAAAGACTTTATCATGCACCAGCTAAACCCAATTTCACCCATTTTCACACATACTCTTCTGTGCTTTCCATAATTTATTGACCTATTTATTGACTGCCTGCCTTTGTAATATAATGTAGAATACAGAATGTTTTATTTTTGTGCTTGTGTGTAATCCCACTTGGATAAAACCTTGTACTGATCCTACTTTATATGGAATCTCTCTGTTGAGTTGTGTGGCACACAGAATGTGGTTGCTGACTTCTTTTTCATCCCCTGGATACTTGCACATTCTGCATGGCTCAGTTACCTCCTCACTTCAGAGCTGGTCCCTCACTGCAGTGATTTCAGTGGAGTTCTGGAGTGTGGTCTCGTCCAATTTACAGCTCCTCTTGCAGGGGTATCACAGCTCTAAGTGCTCAGCTGTGTAGTTTAATGTAGAGTTATGCAGTCTCCAGATAGTGGCCTGCACGCTGGGCTGTGATATTGCTTTATTCCTCACCCTGTGAGTGACTGACACCCCTGACAGACCTTTCCCCTGAGCCACTCTACAATCAGAGCCGTGGCTCATGGCATGCTGGAGGAATTTGGGAGAGGTGTGACATTTGCTCTGCTGACATCAGCTGCGGCAGCCAACGGTTGAAGTGTGACCACACAGACCCTTTCAAAACTATCCACGATTCTTATGAAGCCATTAGCCAAGACAAGCCATTCACCTTGTTAGGAGTGATAATCCAGCATTAGGGAGATAATCCGACATTTGCTTTTATCATCTCATTTCTGCAGGCGGTCCCGTGGCAGAGATCTGCCCTCCCTGCCATCCCCCATCCTCCCCTGACAGCACCAAAGTCTCTGAACAGGCTGCAGGGAAAGCTGTGCCTTAAAAACAATAAACAACCCACTGCAATCACCCATAAACATGTGACGTCTCACTAAATTCTCAAGTAGCCACACTGCAAAGCAGAGCA